>OY821518.1:86266960-86866960 GCA_963682025.1 Cordilura impudica | reverse complement strand
AAAAATTAAAAATGGAAAATGAAAAATGAAAAACGAAAAGTGAAAAATAAAAAACTACAAAGTAAATATAAAAATTTAAAAATTAAATGAAAAATAAAAAATTAAAAATAAAGATGAAAGATGAAAAATGAGAAACGAAAAATGAAAAATTAAAAATAAAAAATGAAAAATTAATAATGAAAAATGAAAAACAAAAAATTAAAAATGAAAAAAAAAAATTTTAAAAAATGGAAATTAAAAAACTAAAAATAAAAATGAAAAATTAAAAATAAAAAATAAAAAATTAAAAATAAAATGAAAAATGAAAAATGGAAAACGAAAAATGAAAGAAGAAAAACGAAAAAAGAAAAACGAAAGATGAAAAATGAAAAACGAAGAACGAAAAATGAAAAATATATAATGAAAAATCAAATACGAAAAATGACAAATGTTTTTCATGCTGAAATGAAAAATAAAAAATGAAAAATGAAAAATAAAAAATGAAAACCGAAAAATGAAAAATGAAAAATAAAAAGTAAAAATAGAAAATTCAAAATGAATAATGAAAATTTAAAAATGAAAAACGATAAACGAAAAACTAAATAGGAAAAATGAAAAATAAAAAATGAAAAACGAAAAATTGAAACTTAACCAGTTGAAATAATAAATAATAATAAATATTTTTATATTGACAGAGCCCCTGCAGTTGATTGCTATAAGTGATACGTAGATGACGATTTCTGTTTGATTTTAAAAAAGTGCCTTAAAAAAATCTTTAATTACTAGATGTTTACACATCTCCCCTGTGATCGGACTCACATGATTTTTTATATCATTACGTAGGATTGATTTAATTTTTTTAAAAAATTAAAAATGGAAAATGAAAAATGAAAAACGAAAAGTGAAAAATAAAAAACTACAAATTAAATATAAAGAATTAAAAATTAAATGAAAAATAAAAAATTAAAAATAAAGATGAGAGATGAAAAATGAAAAATGAGAAACGAAAAATGAAAAATTAAAAATAAAAAATGAAAAATTAATAATGAAAAATGAAAAACAAGAAATTAAAAATGAAAAAAAATTAAAAAAATTGGATATTAAAAAACTAAAAATAAAAATGAAAAATGAAAAATAAAAAATGAAAAATAAAATGAAAATTAAAAAATGGAAAACGAAAAATGAAAAATGGAAGATGAAAAATGAAAAATGAAAAATGAAAAACGAAAAACGAAAAATAAAACTGAAAAAAAAAAAATTAAAACTAGAAAATGAAAAATAAATTGAAAAATAAAAAATTAAAAATGGAAAATGAAAAATGAAAAACGAAAAGTGAAAAATAAAAAACTACAAAGTAAATATAAAAATTTAAAAATTAAATGAAAAATAAAAAATTGAAAATAAAGATGAAAGATGAAAAATGAGAAACGAAAAATGAAAAATTAAAAATAAAAAATGAAAAATTAATAATGAAAAATGAAAAACAAAAAATTAAAAATGAAAAAAAAAATTTTTAAAAAATGGAAATTAAAAAACTAAAAATAAAAATGAAAAATTAAAAATAAAAAATTAAAAATAAAATGAAAAATGAAAAATGGAAAACGAAAAATGAAAGAAGAAAAACGAAAAAAGAAAAACGAAAGATGAAAAATGAAAAACGAAGAACGAAAAATGAAAAATATATAATGAAAAATCAAATACGAAAAATGACAAATGTTTTTCATGCTGAAATGAAAAATAAAAAATGAAAAATGAAAAATAAAAAATGAAAACCGAAAAATGAAAAATGAAAAATAAAAAGTAAAAATAGAAAATTCAAAATGAATAATGAAAATTTAAAAATGAAAAACGATAAACGAAAAACTAAATAGGAAAAATGAAAAATAAAAAATGAAAAACGAAAAATTGAAACTTAACCAGTTGAAATAATAAATAATAATAAATATTTTTATATTGACAGAGCCCCTGCAGTTGATTGCTATAAGTGATACGTAGATGACGATTTCTGTTTGATTTTAAAAAAGTGCCTTAAAAAAATCTTTAATTACTAGATGTTTACACATCTCCCCTGTGATCGGACTCACATGATTTTTTATATCATTACGTAGGATTGATTTAATTTTTTTAATATATGGGGCCCCAAATTGCCCTGCCAAGAGGCACCTTTTTAGAAATGGTACTTTTTTTTTTAAAGATAATATACTTTTTTAAGAAAAGCTACTCTTGTAAGAAATAAGAAATTATGCTTTTTTAAGAAAATTTACCTATTAAAGAAAAATTACATTTTCTAAGATTTTATAATTTTTTAAGAAAACGTAATTTTTAAGGAATTTTATGCAATGATAGTTATTATTTTCATATGACATTACAAATTCAGTGAGCCAGTGTTGAGATGTCAGGCCATGTCCTAATTTTCCCTTCAATGATCTTATAAAGATGTACGAGTACCTTATTAAATTACTATAAAAAATGTATTCTGCCCACTATGAAAACTACCAATCATAGATAAGGTTTCAGTTATATATAGCAAAGCAAAACCTGGTATCTATCTCTATTCCAGTTTATGGATAATTATAACTACAATTTAGGAAATTATTTTATATTTGTTATAAACTGATTCATTCATTCATCTTTTCTACCTTCAAGCAGAATATGTTTACAGATTTTTTTTTGTTGTTCCTATTATCTGTATTTATTTAAATAAACGTGTGCGCATTTCCTCCGGAAATTGTTTTGTCAGCAGATGATAATGACGGTGTTATGTGGTTAGTGAGACAAAAAGATATATATGATTTTTTTATTTGAAAAATTAAAGTTGTAGTTATTGAAAAATTCTAAAGCAACTTTTTTTTAGAGTTAGGGATAATTTTGCACACACGATGTAGAACTCACTACAAAAAATAAATAGTTCACAATGGTCGATTACAGCCAAAAGTCATATTTCGGTCTGGAACATCTATACGATACTCTATACCATGTGTTTAGAGACCCTATCTCTTAGTTCCAACTAATTAGATATAGAAAATAAGCATAAACCAAATTTGACTGCCATTTTTATTTTTTTTTTTGCCTTCGGATAAGAAAAATTCATATCGGATGCTATATTTATATGGGGACTAGGTCAAAAAATGGACCAATCTGGACTATATTTGGTGAAGTCACTACTTTTTTGCAAAAACATACACAAACCAAATTTGAGATTAATCTGTGCAATATTTTTGTTTTTTGATAGATGTAATCAGCTTCATATGGTGTGCTATGACTAAGAACTGTCCTATAGGGTTTATTTTGGGACTACAGATAAATGGATGTACTAAACATGCACAGACCTAATTTGACTGATACCCATACGATAATTTCGATATTATGGCTATTTAAGTCGATCTCATAGTCATTTGTATGGGGACTAGGTCTGAACATAAACCGATTTTCACCAATTTCCATAGTGTTCATCCCATGGCTAGAATAGAAGCTCATACAATAAATTTCATCAAAATATATTCATATTTGCGACCTGTAGTTTGATCACAAGGTTTACATGGACACACAGACGGACGGACGGAAGGCGGACAACGCTAAATCGCCGAACAAAGTGATTCTGGGTCGATCTGTATAGCAAAAGATGGGTCTAGGTCAAATATTTTTGTTAGTTCCAAACATCAGCACAAATTCATTATACCATAACTACATAGTGGCTATAAAAATGTAAGATAACATACAAACAATTTTAATATGTTCTTTTAAGAATAAACTATGACGTTAATTTACAAAGTAGGTTAAGTAAATATTTTGTATTTTTTTATTTTTTATGAATACTTGACAACCGATAAAGACATGTAATACAAAACAAATATAAACTCGTATGTAAAAAAATCCTAAAATTTGTTTAATATATAAAGGATGTCCAAAATGAACTCAAGTTTCGAATTTGAAACCATTTTTACAGTAAAGTGTTGCCAGCCAAAGTGTCAGCTTTCAGTTTTGACAGATGACAGTTTAGCGTTAGCAAAAATTAAATATTACACGATAGAACAATTCTTTTTTTTTTCAAAAATAATGAAAGTTTGGAGGCTACAGTTCGAAAGTGTCGTCCAAAATATTGTCGGAATATTGATGCAATTTTGGAAACTGTGAAGGAGTAATTGAAAAAATTAGGCAGACTGCATCAATTGATGTTGCTAAACATAGTGGTCATGCAGAAACAAGCCGCTCAAATCTCAATATCGAAGATGTTTTCAGAGTGTTGTTGAAAGAGCTGAAACAAGAATTGCAAATTTCAAGAAGCTCTTTATAGCGTATATTCACTAAAGATTTGAGTCTCAACTCTTAGAAAGTTAAAATGGCACCATTATAACAGTAACATTATAATTGATAAGTACAGGTGTGTAATCAGAACTTGAGTCGTCGCAACTACTGATTTCAAATTTGTGGCTAGGAATTCCTTTGTAGATTAAAAATCCAGCGTTGGTGTTCCTGTGACTAAAGTATACATTAGAGTGGTCCTTAAAAAACGAAAATGCGGTTTTGGGGATAGTCGGTGTTCAGTTTATTACCCTTCCATATAAAAGAAAGGATAAAGAAAAGTCGCGCCGGAAATCGATTGAAAATTTCAAGTGTGTTTATATGAGGAAAATAAAATTTTTTTTTAGATTTTACCAAAATTTCGTTCTATAGCTTAATTTTTTCGACAAGTTGTTGTAAGAATCGGGATCAGCATTAAATTATCTAATCAAAAAGCTATAAAACTTCAAAATCGAATAATACCTCGCCAAGAAATAGCAAATGCCTCAGACCACTTTTTTTGCCAAAAAAAAAACTAGGTCATGAAATTTGATAGCATTTTTTTCAACTTTGAGAAATTGATAAAAGCCATAATTTTTTTTTTGTCTCTATACTTATAAGTAATCAGATAAGAAGTATTGTTTTATTACCACGTTGTTAACCTATTGCGCATTGAGACCGAATTGATAAAATTTTGAAAACTCCTTTTTCAAGTTTTAAAAAATTTTCTTAAACAAAATTTAAAAAAATGAATCTGGCGCTTTAAGGTTTTATTAAGTACATGTCAAAGATTAACTGTGTGAATTTTTAGGTAAATCGCTATTCCAGAATTTTTTTGACAAGGATTTCATTTTTGCGGATTTCGAGAAAAATAGGATTTTTTGTACGATATTCTGTAAATGTACTCTTTCTAAATACTTTGTATCAAAAATTCATCACTTTTCTACTTTTAAATGTTACATTTTATCTTAATAGCCTAGGGTTTCGGAAAAAAATAATATGACCCCATTAACCCTTTTGGAATTGGGGTCACATATGACCCCAAGCTAATAAAAGACAATTTATTCAAAAAATTCAAATATTTTCTAAGTGCTATTGAATTTTTAGATGCGACGCATAAAATATAATAACCAAATGTGTATAACTTCCATTGCTAAAATTTGGGATAAATCCGAGAAAGGCCAGCTTCGGATTTCAAGATATTTTTAAATAAAAATTACTGAAAACGATTTTATCTATTAAACTCGATGAAACCACTATTTAGAATTTAAGAAAAGTAATTCGATTAATTTTTATTTATTTAACCCTGGGATCAAAATAATCTTTGGTGCAATTATCTGCTTATTGCCCGCGAATATAAAATCAAACAACTTTTAACCAATTTTGCTTTAAAATTATTTTATATATAAAAGCTGTCTATATGTTTCCAAATAAATATACATATTATTCTTGTAATTATTTAAGATTTATCAACCTGGAACCCCACCAAAAAATTGGATTTTAAATTGAATTTATTCTAATATAAATACATATTTTTTTCATTCCCTGAAATTTTTTAGAGCCCATTAAGCTCATTTTAACTTGCATCCATTATTTCTTATTGATTATTTTATTTATCACTTTCAATTCCAAAGATACAGAGAAAATTGCGAACAAATTTTCCGAAAAAAGGAGCCTACAAATTTTGTTACACATTCCTGTTTCCAAATTAGTGCTTTTTTATTTATTGAGGATTATTTTTTAAGTAACAACATGGCGGCTTCTCTTAATTCTTAATTCTCATTCTACCCATTTTGTGACGTATGAAAATAACTCTGTTATCCATTATAAAACAAGTAAGAAAATTATATTCGGTTTAGACCCACTATACGATACGTTATACCATGGTTTAGAGACCCTATCCCTTCGGACCAACTAATTGGATATAGAAAATAAGCATAAACCAAATTTGAGGGGAATTGCATTTATTTTTTCTGGCTGCAGATATGAAAAAGTTCATATCGGGTGCTATATTTATATGGGGCCTAGGTCGAAAAATAACCCGATCCTGACCATATTTGGTAAAGTCACTTATATTTTGAAAAAATATATACAAACCAAATTTGAGAAAAATCTGTGCAATATTTTACTTTTTTTAATAGATTTAAGTGAAGATCGGGAAGCAACTCTATATGGGGCCTATGACTAAGAATTGTCCTATAGGGATTACTTTTGGACTACTAATTAATGGATATAATAAACACACACAAACCCAATTTGACTGAGATCTATATGATAATTTGGATCTTATGGCAATTTATGTCAATTTTATAGGGGTCATTTGTATGGAGACTAGGTCTGAACATGGACCGAATTTCACCAATTTCAATAGCGTTCATCCTGTGGGCGATAAAACCGCATATACCAAATTGCATCAAAATATATTCATATTTGCGACCTGTAGTTTGATGACAAGGTTTACATGGACACACAGACGGACGGACGGACATCTCTAAATCGACTTAGAAAGTGATTCTGTCGATCGGTATAATAAAAGATGGGTCTAGGTCAAATATTTTTGGTAGTTACAAACAGCAGCACAAAGTCATTATACCCAAACCACATAGTGGTATAGGGTATAAAAATACGCAATAAAAATATTGAGTGCATTTCGCTAAGTGTAAACATTTTGTACTTTTACTTACATATATAATTATTGGTATGAGATATAACCGACAATATTGATATCGAGGAAATTATGCATAACAATTTATTACAAAAAATTATATATATGAAAGCAAAAGTGAGAATATGCTACATTTACAATTTGTACGCTACACCAGATTCAGGTATATAGAAAATATTCCTTTAGGTTGGTAACATTTTGTAATATAAACTACTGATTTTCAAATAATTTTTGCCTCTTTATCACATCTAACGTTTATACTTTTCAATGGCACGAGATACATTCCCAAATTTAATCTTAGTTCATATGTGCCCAATAGGGTGTCCCAAAGAAAAAAAATTGACCCCCAGCATTTTTTGAAAGCTTATAGGGTATAGAACTACATCGTAAAAGCTCTAATAAATAATTGCAAAGCAAAAAAAAAAATTATTTTTTAATTTATTTTGGGTATGAGAAGCAAGCTGCCTAGAGTTTTAGGGGGGGGGGTTTAAAAAAATTTCAACATCAACCATATTGGCTCTCATTGCAACAGAACAAAAAACCACCCATATTTAATATTAGAAAAGAAAAAATAAAAACTAACAATAAAACAAATCCGATGCATAACTGGCAAACACCTTAGAATATTTTTAATTTCACAAAATGGGTAAAAAGCGTAAAAAGGAAATTGTTTTAGAACGGTAAGAGAAAATTCAATAATTTGTTTTATATGACTCAGTCTTTATCTACCTTTTAACCTGCGTCATTAGATTTTTAACTTTGATAGAAATTTTAAAAGTTACAAAGCATTTTTTTCAAAATTTATGCAAAACTTACGAAAAAAATGTCATTAAGGGTACCTAAATGAGCAAAAAGATTACCGAAACTTATGATTTCTACACAGAAAAGTAAAGTTTGGACATTTTTCTTTTAAAATATTGACTTCGTAACAAAGAAAAATCGTGGTTTTGGGCAAAGTAATAAGTAAAACTCAAAAAATGTCCGGAAACCCCGACATTTGGGTAAAATTCGACTTTAGCGACCTCTAAACCTCTTCCGAAAAATCTGAAAAAAATCACAAAAATACCTTACCCTATAAGCTTTCAAAAAATGCTGAAAATCGAAAAACAAAATTTTTTTGGGACACCATAGGGACCATATAGGGTGTTATATGGATCATCACAATTTCTTCATACTATTTGTTTCCGTATGCCTCTTCAAAATGTTTATTTACGACACCGTATCAAATATCTTATGTAAAAATTACACAGCAAAATTATGCCTTTAAGTGTTTTAAATTTATTTCATGTTACAAACAAAGATGACAATCATTCTTTTATCTTAAGAATGTTCTTACCTCAAGCATTATCGTAAATATTTACTAGCAGAGACGGAATGGTGGGGATGAAAGTTAAATTTTGAGAAAATACTTTAAAATCATTTGATGTTGATATGTTACACAAATATGTTATGTTAAAATAACACTTTTTGCATATTTGATTGGAAATTCGTTAGCATGTAACCAGCAATAAATGTTAAATAAATATTTGTGTCTTCTAACAAGAATATTTAATTTCAAAAAATGCTCTACATTATTTACACAAGTAACTTGTATATAATTATAGAGAATCATATATTTTTGATGTTTACTTTAGGTTTTTAAGTTTGAAAAAATTTACAAATGAAAGAATTTTTTAAAGGAGAGTCACCCTTTTAAGAAAATTTACGTTTTTTTTATGAAAAGTACTTTAAAAAAATTAATTTTTAAAAATAAATAAATTTTTTTTAAAGAAAATACTTTTTAAAGAAATACTATACCTCTTTAAGAAGCCAGAATTTTTTAAGGAAATGGTATCTTTTATGAATCTACTTTTTTTAAGAACAGATACATGCTTTTCTAAAAATGCTAATTTGAAGAAAATGTACTTTTTAACAAATTATTTTCTTTTTCAACAAAGGTACTTTTTTTAAGTAAAAGTATTTTCATAGAAATAGTACTGTTTCAAGAAAATTTGCTTTTTAAAAGTACTTTTTAAGCAAATATGTTTTTCCAGCAAATAAACTTCTAAAATATAAACTTTTTCAAAAAAAATTTACTTTTTTAGAAAATGCATTTTTTTAAGAAAATATATTTGTTTTAAAAGAAATACTTTTTTAAAAAGAAAATACTTTTCTAAAATACCCAATTGAGTACACCCAGAAAAAGCAAGCCAGCTATTAGACTTTAAAAGTAATAATAGTTTTTTGTGTATTAGTTAATAAATGACAAATGTAGAATTAAAAAAAGAAAAAGAAATGCTGCTGTATTGATGACAACTGTCATAGAATGAACTCTGAATTTATAATATCCTAAGGATACAAGTATGTCTGTCCTTTTATTATTTCTTACTTCTTTCGTAAATTTTTTTATTTATTTCATATGTAATTTTATAGTGTACATTCTCCTCTATAAAATAAATTATAAATAAGTCGATTCCAGTGTATAATCAGCAACATTTTTTGTTTGGAATATCACTGTACTCAGTTGGGTACAGCGGCGGAATCCATATAGGCAATATGAAAAGGCAATTTTATAAGAATAGTACTTTTTTAGGAAGAGATATTCTTTGACGATAAGTACTTTTTTAGAAAAAGGTACGTTGCTACGAAAAGGTTCATTTTTTAGGAAATGGCACTTTTTAGGAACATTTATTTGTTATTTGAAAATGTACTGTTTTTAGGAAAAAGTGCTTTTTTAAGAAAAGATTAATTTTTTAAGGTTATTTTTTAAGAAAATTTAATTTTTATAGAAATAGTGCTTTTTAAGAAGAAGGTACTTTTAAGAAAATATAATTTGTAGGGAAAATATACTTTTTGGTGTTAAAAAACTCTTTTTAGAAATGGTATTTTTTTAAAGAGATGTTTTTTTAACTATAGGGTCCTTATTTAACCCTACGATTCATAACCGGGTACCCGTGTACCTTTTTTGACTTTAAAGTGCTGCTGTGCCTATAATTTTTGAGATATGGACATAAAACTCCGAATCATGAGAGATTTTGGCTAAACTAAGATTTAAATACGAAAAAATTCAAAATATTTTCAATATTTTCTTTAAAAAATGATTTTAAATGTTTTACCCCCATAAACACACAACCGGGTCCCCGGGTACCCTAATGCAATTCCTATGTAAATGCCTGACATGTAAATGAAAAAACGTTTTTTTTTTTGTTGTTTTTATTGGAAATAAATGTCTTTTTTATTTATTTTATCATATTTTATATATATTATATTATAATTCATCCGAATCACTATCGTTGTTATTGTGGCAATTGTAGCATTTAGTAATTGTTATGGCGTGCTCATCGCATATCGGCGTGCTACATATGCTGCAATTTTTTCTAGTTTTTCTTCTGCGCTTATTTGGAAGAAGGTTGCACATGTAGCACACACCCGTATGTACTTTTCTGCTCCTTTGTCGTGTTGACGGAGATGTTGACGGAGCTGCAGCACAAAGCACACTCTCCAACGGCCTTCCGATGATGCTTTCAATTGCATTTTTTGTTGAAAATTGGCGCACGCTTTGCACATTTGAAATTCTATTTTCTATAACAGGAATGCACAGGTTTTCTGCCAGTTGACGCAGGAAATTCTTCCTGCGCGTCGTGGTGTATCGTGCAGTTGGATTATTTCCATAATATATGATGTGTGATGCAAATGCGCTCACATCAATGATGTTATAGAAAAATGCCATCGGCCATCTTCTTGTTTGTCGCTGGGTCGTGTATTCTTGGAGCGTTTGGTCCATTACGTCCACCCCACCTTTTGTTTGGTTATAAAAATTTATAATTTCTGGTTTCCCATTCTCGTCAATTTGTGCATCATCATGCATACTAGAAAGAAGGATGACCGAGTTGGACTTCCGCTGCTTACATGAGAGCAGTGTTACGTTGTCGTAGAAGCCAAATAAAATTGAACCAACGTCTTTTTTTTTGTCTTCTTTCATCTCCGCAGGGATGTAAGCTTTGTTGCGGCGGAGTGTACCCACAATGCTGAGCTTTTCTACTTTTAGTTGCCTAGCCAACGGCAGCGTCGTAAAAAAATTATCCATTGTTATATTTCGTCCGCTACCGTAGTATGGCCCAACTAAATCTCTCACCACTCTTTCGCCAACACCAACTTCACGACCAGTTTCTTGTTTGCCAGTATATATTTGGCCATGAAGTGGATATGAGTTTTTGGCATCGCAAATCCACCATACTTTTATGCCATATTTTGCTGGCTTCGGGGGTATATATTGGGTGAATTTGGTTCTACCACGGTATGGATATAATTGTTCATCAATGGTCAAATATTCTGATGGCACGTAATATCTGGCAAGATTTGCATTGAGCATTATCCAAATATCGCGAATTGGCGCCGCTTTGTCTTGACGCTGCCGCTCTACCCGTGTTCTGGTGTCGTCAAACCGCATAAAACGCAGCAAATCGAAAAACCTGTTTATTCCCGTGGTGGCGCGGAATATTGGGTGAGCCTCTGACGTCCTCAAATCTCTTGCGTTTTCGTCATTAGAATGATTTGTGCCAGCCATCAAAATCATTCCAATGAACGCATAAATTTCGTTGATTGTCGTGTCTTTCCACTTTAACTGACGTCTATTGGGATTCGCTTCATTGTACGCATTATATGTGGCATGCGCTTTTCTATTTGTGTGGCGCACTATTATATCCACCATTTCCACTGTGAGGTATGATTTGAAACACTGCAAAGGCGTCATATTTTCAGTAATCCGCGCTGGACCACAGCGGTCTCTGAATATATTGTGGCTTCTCACTTGTTGGCAACTTCGTGGTGTTCGCTGCCATTGTGTGCCGTCACGTGCAGTCATGTAGTCTGCTGGGTTTGTTGTTGGTGCATCTTCTTGCATATCATCATCTTCACTTTCATCATCAAAGAAAATTTCCTCTGGTGCGTCAATAGCAGCTGCAATTTCGTTTGCGTTGTCAACATTCAAATCTTCATTCTCTGATTCCGAAACTTCGCCAGTATAGGACACATTTCCTTCATTTTGGTCTTCCACAGGGTCCACTTCAAGGTCCTCATCTTGAGTCGCTTCCTCAAATAAACGTTGAATATATGTGCTTCTTGCTTCATCACTCAAATTCCAGTATTCCCTTGTAGACAAATATCGGTCGTTGCGGCTCATTTTTCACCAACTTCACTGTTCAAATATTCAACACAGACTGGCGAAGCAAATGAAATATTTAAATTTTACGACACAAATGAACATCTGCTATCTAATTCAAAAGCAATTAAGCAAGTAGGTACCGAAAATAAGCAAAATAAGCAAATAAACAACCCTTACATAAAACCAGTTTCTGCCTACTTGTGTCGCTTTAGGTACTTATATACGAACAGAAACCAGTTTTTTTTTCCAAATATCAAATTTGTACAGTTGAGAACGCAAAATATAATCAACAACAAAAATATTTACAGGAAAATATTATTTTATTTCAATAAACGCAAAACAACCTACTTCGGGTACCCGGGTACCTGGTTATGAAATTAAAGGAGTTTTGCTGGTTATGAATCGTACGGTTAAGAAGAAAAGTTTTTCTTATTAAAATATCCCTTTTTATTGAAAATTGTATTACTTTTTAACGAAAGTCTATTTATTTTAGAAAAAGTATTTTTTTTTCGGAAAAGCATTTTTTTAAGAATATATAGTATTTAAATACAATATGTTGAAAAAGGTACTTTTTAAGAAAAGTTCCTTTTTAGGAAAATTTACTTCTTTAAGGAAATGCCTGTTTTACGGAAACATGCTTTTTATGAAAAGGTTATTTTTGTCTGATGTTATATGTTAATCTTACAGCCTTACAAAGTCAATCAGATAATCAGTGATAGATGTTACATTTATAGTAATTCTCAGAGCTTGAAATTTCATTACTTAACAATTGTTTGTTTAAAAATGTAAAATTCTTTCTGAAAAATGTTCAAATTATGAAAAATAATAGATGAATGAGAGAACTTCTTGATAAGATTATGACGACATTAGATAAGATTGTAAAACACATTGTCAGAATACCGAAAATGGGTTTTACTTTGCTTTGTTTCTATTAGTTTCCTTTTAGTCTTCTTATTATTTAAATTGTAAGATAGAGTTTTCTTAATCTTTTTGATGTGTAAACAGCTATACAAAAACAGAGTAAGACAAAAACGGTGTGAGGTACGATTTTATTGGTGAAAAGATTAGGAAGCGTTTGGAGATAAAGTGAAGGCACGATTTAATTAGGAAGTATTTGGAGATAAAATGAGGGAGCGAATAGCGTTATTAAAATGTTTTGGAAAATGAAAGATAAAAAATGAAAAATTAAAAATAAAAAATTAAAAATAAAAAATGAGAAATGGAGAATTAAAGATAAAAAATTAAAAATAAAAATGAAAAATGAAAAATAAAAAATGAAAAATTTTAGATTAACCAGTTGAAATAACTAATCTATAATATTAATAGCCTAGGCGATTTCTTGTGACATGGAGAATTCCGCTTTTGACCAAACGTTTATTATTTGAAAGGTATTTCTTTTTAGCCCTTTTGCAGATTTACAGATTTTTTAATTTTTTCCTTTATTTTGAGTAAATTGCATTTAAAGTTGCTACTAACACATACATAAAATTATACAATGCTATGTGTATGTTTATTAAATTTGTTAATGTGTTTGTAATAAAAATGAGTTTGTTTTTTTGTGTTGATTTGTGAATTGCCTATAATTGATTATCATACCTTTAGGGTCTTTATTTAATGAAATAAAAAAATTTCCTAGAATTTGCACTCGAATTTCGAGGGCTGGAATCTGCTAGTAATAATAAATATTTTTATATTAGCAGAGCCCCTGCAGTTGTTTGCTATAAATGATACATAGATGACACTTTCTGTTTGATTTTAAAAAAGTGCAATAAAAAAAATTTTAATTACTAGATGTTTACACATCTCCCCTGTGATCGCACTCACATGATTTTTTTGATTGGCGCACCACCAATTCTTCAACTCTGATCTTTAAAAACTTTTTAAAATTAACTTTTTGTATCGAAAAATCCTAAGATCTTTAAAATATGTCATCATCTGAAAAAAATTTTTATTTAGGTTTTGCTTTTAATAAGATTTTGAGTCGTTTCCTGAACGTGTTCTCTCAAGAAGTTTTAGAGATTTTGCATAGCACTTTAAAGAGTGTGTTCTAAAAAATTTTAAAGTATTTGCAAACAAACAAAAAAAAAAAAAAAATAAAAAAATTTAGTTGTGAAAAATTTTTCGTTAATTTTTCCAAATGAAATTGCACCAAAATAAAAATATTGTGTTTAATATTAAGAAAAAAAAAAATAATAAATATGAAAATGAATGAAATATGAATATGATATGAATATGACATTTGTAAAAGTATGTTCTCATTCTCGCTATTTAGGGGTATGATCCTGTTTACAACAGATAGATTTATATACATTGCTAGATCAATAAATGAATATTACTAGTAATCCCCGCCAAACGTTCCTACGGCATTAATAACTTTTGGATCATTGTAACGCTCTCGCATTTTTTCGATTCTACTAATTACATCAATGGACATTACCCCATTCACAAATTATCATGGCTCATGCTATCATCAGATAAACATGTTGACTTTGAATAGAACATTTTTGGCAGGATTAACATTTTTTGTTAAAATCAGCTAAAATTATACTTGTCACTTAAACGGGTGTATTTAATAGGTTTGGCTAATTCCCAGCAGAGTCCTGACAACTATCGGCTTGGGGTGCTTAATTATGCAGCCTCATTAAAATATTACTAGTCTGCAATTCTACAGAGCTGAGAGAAATAAAAGGGGTTGAATGTTTTATAATTTCTTGTAGATGAAGAAATTATAAACTACTAGCAGAATCAAGCCCTCGAAATTCGAGCGCAAATTCTAGAAAATTTTATTCTTTCATTAAATAAAGACCCTAAAAGTATCCTAATCAATTAAAGCCAATTCACAAATCAAAAAACAAACTCATTTTTTTACAAACACATTAACAAATTTAATAAACACACACACATAGCATTGTATAATTTGTATGGGTTAGTAGCAACTTTAAATGTAATTGACTCAAAATAAAGGAAAAAATTCAAAAATTTGTATATCTTCAAAGCGGCTTAAAAGAAATTCCTTTCCAATAATATGCGTTTGGTCAAAATCGGGATAAAATGGTAGAACAAAACATCAGTCACAAGAGATCGCCTAGCCTATTAATATTATAGATGTCGTGCTTAGAGTTTGGGATTATAAGGTAAGGAAATGTAGGGTTTAGGGTTTAAGAAATAAAATAATCAATAATCAATTAAAATTACTTGTTTTTTGCCATTTTACATTTCGGCTTACATTTTTCTTCGAAAGCTGAAGTTTATCGATACTTTTTTGTCTATTACTTTATCGATACTTATTTCGTTATTAATAAAAAAAAGAAAATTATTTTAAATTTATTATCTAAAATATTAATTTCAGACAACGGGCTTGAAAATGTTGCTCTAAAACTTAATATTTCTTCTGTTGGACTACTAAAGTGATATAAAATAAAGCAAATCTTTCATGAAATGAAACTTAAACTGATCATTATATTTAAAGGCATTTATTTAACTATCCTTGCTGCAAAGAGATAAATTAAATCCAACATTCAAGACAACTCTTGACCTGCCATTTCATTTAAAATTTTATTCTTGTTTCTTAATATTTGTTTTGTCTTAGTTAAACATTTTCCATTAAAAGCATTCTTTGCTATCACATATGTATGTATGTACATGTCTGTCTATCATCTATTCATGAACTTTTAATGTTTTTGAAGAGCAAATCAACAAAGAATGCAATTAAAGTACAAAATAGAATTAAATATCTTACAAACATCATCTTTATGTTAAGTTTTCTTTTACTTAATATTTTGGCAAACACTTTAACATGAAGTTTTCTATTAACGATTTTCATTTGAATAGAATAAAAGTTTTTCATGTGAATTAGAATAGTTTTACGGTACAACCTCAACTAATATAACATTTTCAAAAGGAAGTGAAATACTTTAATTCGAAAATAATAACGAATCTTAGTTGGTTGGTTTCAGGCATCTGCATAGACAGTAAAAATTTTTAAAGCTTTAATTAGAAGAACTTTTAATTTTTTTTGCTGGGACATTTAACAAGAAATAAGAAACAAATATCTCAAAACTTTTCTAATATACTTAGCTATTCGTATGATGAAATTGAAAATTAAATGTTTTCAACTCACATTTCCATTCTAGTAGTTTTGAAATTTAAACTCTTACGTTTATTGCACACACTACGAGTAGACATGGTAGAAGGAATTTTATGACGAACTTAGAAAATTTGTTTTTAGACTTAATAATTAATATCGTATAATTTAAACTAGCAGATTCCAGCCCTCGAAATGCGAGCGCAAATTCTAGGAAATTTTATTTTTTCATTAAATAAAAACCCTAAAAGTATGCTAATCAATTAAAGCCCATTCAAAAATCAACACAAAAACAAACTCAAATTTATTACAAACACATTAACAAATTTAATAAACACACACATAGCACTGTATAATTTTATGAATGTGTTAGTAGCAACTTTAAATGCAATTTACTCAAAATAAAGGAAAAAATTAAAATTCTGTAATTCTGCAAAACGGCTAAAAAGAAATACTTTTCAAATAATATACGTTTGGTCAAAATCGGAATAAAACGGTTGAACAAAACATCAGTCACAAGAAATCACCTAGCCTATTAATATTATAGATATATAATAATTAGATATGTATTTAGTTAATAAATGTAAAAAATAAAACTAACATTTTTTTAAGGTCTATCCGTATCGATGTTTTCAATACGCTCTTTGCAAAGAAATAATGATTGATTGTACCAGCATGCTGGTGTGGTATGTGCTTCGTCCTTGATTGTACAATCACTTGATGGAGCCAGCATGCGGGTGTCGTCTATGGGCCCTATTAGACTAATTAGCTTCACATAGAAATCAAGCGTAATTATGGAATTTTGGTATTTGCAACCTTCTGTCAGGGCCATTCTTCCTTCGTTAGTAAAGAAACAAGTAAGAAATTATAGTCGGTTTAGACCTATATCATGCTTTTGGAGAAAGGGTTTTATGTCCAACTAAATGGATATAGAAAATAAGCACAAACCATTTGGAGTGACATTGTTATTAATTTTTTTGACTTCGGTGGTGACAAGGTCGAAGCATTTTCCGATCCTGACCATAAAGCATAAATAAGGTAAAGTCACTTATTTTTTGCAAAATTATATACAAACCAAATTTGAGGAAAATCTGTATAATAGTTTTGCTTTTTGATAGATTTAAGTGAAGATCGAGAATTGTCCTACAATTTTTGACTACTGATTAACGGATATAATAAAAACACACATACCAAATTTGACCGAGATCTATATGATAATTTAAATCTTACAGAAATATAAGTCTCATAGGGTCATTTGTATGGGGATTATATCAGAACAATAACCGATTTTTACCAATACCAGAGTACATCCTCTGCCCGATAAAAGCCGGTGTACCAAATCTCAGCGATATATATTCATATTTCCGATCTGTAATTTGATTACAAGGTTTACATGGACACACTGACGGACAGATATACGGACGGAAGAACATCGCCAAAGATGGCAGTTAAAAACAACAGCACAAACTCAGTATAATTGATTGAAAATTATTTGCCTTTTCAAGCATAATAGTTCTCCTTGCAGAAAAATCGTCTAAAATACGAAGTGGCCTCATTAAAACAGAATTACATGTAGCATATGTGAGTTTTGATTTAAAATTCATATGTGCCATGATAAAATACCCTCTTAACATGTCAAGGTTTTATTAAATTGAACGAGTTATTAGGCATGATTGTGCATGTTTTATATTCCATTAGATATATTTTGTTAATACCTTTCACGCGATGTCCAATTAGTTTATGGTTTCTACGGATCAGATAACCTTATTGAAGCAAAAAAAAAATTTTTTTAGGAAAGGTACTTCTTGAAGAAGAGGTCTTTTTTTTAAGAAAACATACTTTTTTTAAAAAAATTATTATTCTATAAAAAAATCAATGTGAGTCCGATCACAGGGGAGATGTGTAAAGAATTGTATTTCAGAAAGTATCAATTGCATGTCAGAAAATATCAATTCAATTTCAGAAAATATCTATTGAAATTCAGAATTAAAAAGTGTTGGGAGGTAAAGTACTTTTACATTATGTGGCAACACCTTCTGTGTGTGTCTTCTTTAAACTTACTTCTTTTAGTACGACCACTGAGTTTGGTCGTATGCTTTTATATTGCGTTAAATAAAACATTGACTTTATTTGTTCAACTTTATTTCACTGAGTTTTTGTTAACCTAGAAAATAACAGGTTATGGCCCCAGGGCACCTCATGTGATATTCGAAAATGAGCGCGTTAATGAGAATAGAACCGCTAACTCCAGAAAACTACGATACGTGGAAATTGCAAATTGGAGCAATTTTGATAAAAAATGATTTATGGACATATGTAGATGGCACAAAAGTTCGTCTGGATGACGCTGGTGCATCTGAATGGATCGCAAACGATCAGAAAGCATGTGCAGACATTATGCGTTGTATAATTCCTTCGGAACTTGGTCAAATTGCAAATTGTTTGACATCTCGGGATATGTGGATGAAGCTTCAAGACGCTTTTGAAAAAGGTCGCTTTGTCCAGATTGAAGGATTCTGAGAATGTTCGAGATCATTTAAACAGTTTTTTTGATGCTGTCGCGAGATTGAAAGAGATAAATGTCACCATCGGAGATGACTTGCATGCTATCTTATTCTTGTACAGCTTACCGGACTGGTATGAAACGTTTAGATGTGCGTTGGAAACACGCGACAAATTGCCAACTCCAGAAATATTGAGAGTGAAAATACTCGAAGAGAGTGCGAACAGAAAAATTAAAGAGGAAAATGACAGTCAGAATGCGACGTATGCGAATAAGCAGTTTGAGCAGAAAAATTCTAATTGGAAATCAAAGGCAAACTCTAATACAGCGAATAATCAGCAAAGGGAGCAAACCACAAACAACAGAGAATGTTTAATCTGCGACGAGGTCGGCCATTATGCAAGAAATTGCAAATCGAAAAGAAAACAAAGCGCGCGTTACACAGACGAAAACTCTGATGTAAACAAAGACGATAAAAACGACGCTATGATTGCAACTAAATATAGTGCTTTTGCAAATAATTATGCTGGTTGCTGTTTAGACCGTGAAAGAAATTTGCATTTGGCAAATAATATGTCAACAAAAATGAAAGGAATAGGAAATATGAAATTTTGCGTGAACGTGAAAAACAATGAAAAGTGTTTAAACGCGGAAAATGTGTGTTATGTGCCTGATTTACGCACAAACTTACTTTCAGTGGCGAAAATAACAGACCATGGGCACGAAGTGCGTTTTAAAGCAAACGAAGCGATAGTCATAAACAGTAAAAACGAAATTATGTGTAAAGCTAAGAGAATCGGTAATTTGTTTTACGTGAAAGACAATAAAGAGAGCGCGAATAGTTGGTGAAGGAAATTTGTCAAATATTGATCTATGGCATTATAAAATGGGCCATTTGAATGGAAAAGACTTAAAACAACGTTGTGAAAAACAAATGGTTCACGGACTTGATTTGAAAAGCAATGAAAAATTGCAAAAATGTGAAACTTGTATAAGTGAAAAACAAACACGGAAAATGTTTCCAAATAGCGACGACGATCGTACAAGTGAACTTTTAGAAATTATACACAGCGATGTATGTGGTCCGATTCGTACTGCATCGATGGCAGGTAAAAAATATTTTGTCACATTTATAGATGACAAGTCGCGTTATTGTGAAGTATTTTTTATGAGGCAAAAGTCAGAAGTCCTTGACAAGTTTAAGGCCTATAAAAACGAAGTCGAAAACTTTACGGGAAAGCGCATAAAATTCTTAAAACGGACAATGGCAAAGAATTTATAAACAGTGAAGTTAATGACTTTTTGCAAAAAAGTGGCATAAAGCGTCGGTTAACGGCTCCGTACACCCTCGAACAGAACGGTGTAGCCGAGCATAAAAATAGAACATTGGTCGAAATGGCGCGGTGTATGATGAAACAAGCGGGTGTTCCTTCAAGTTTTTGGGCGGAAGCCATTAAAACTGCGAACTTTATTAGAAATCATTGCCCAACAAAACCATTGACAACCATATGAAATGTGGAACAATAAGATGCCGACAGTGTAATATTTTCAAATATTTGGCACAAAAGCGTACGTTTTAAATAAGGAAAATAAAAGAGGCAAGCTCGATTCAAAATCTGAAGCACATATTTTTGTCGGTCACTCGGAAGAATCTAATGCGTACAGATTGTGGTCACGTTCTAAACTAAATATTGGTGATGTGGAATTCGTGAATAAGTTTTTCTATGATAATGAGTATGAAGACATTTATGTTGTTCAAAATGAAAATCGCGCGCGGTAAAATGAACATCATAATGACATTGAAATCGAGATTATCAATACAGGGCAAAATTCGTTAAAACCTTCGGAAAATGGTACGGTAAATAACTCAAATGAAAATGACACTGTTGATAATACAACAGAAAAACGTGTAAGAGGTCGTCCAAAAATAATACGTTCCGGGTCTAGAGGTAGACCGAAAAAGTCTTATTGCGTGGCAAAAGACATCACCAATCAAAACGATTGTAGCGATGATGAAATCGACGAAGTGGATAGCGACGAAGAAGGTGCAGGAGGATCATCATCAGAGGAAATTTTTGAAGACTGCGAAATGGTTTTTCATACAATTGTCTGCGATCCAGCAACAACCGAAGAAGCTATGAATGGCGGCGATGCCAAAATCTGGTTTAAAGCGTTAGATTGTCGAACGTCCAAGTGACAGAAAACCCATCCGAAACAGGTATGTTTTTAAAACGAAAGATGATTGTAAGAAAAAGAAGCGCCTTGTGGCCAAAGGTTATGCTCAACGTCCTGGCGAGGATTTCCACAATACATTTTCACCTGTTGTACGGTCCACTTCAATAAGATTAATGACAGCGTTGGTCGCAAAACTTGATTGAGAGATCCACCAAATGGATGTAGTCACTGCCTATTTAAATGGTAAACTGGAGGAGACGGTACATAGGGAATTACCAGAATATTTGCCTTACATACTGAAGAAAATTATTGATGGTGCTCCGATCGGATTGAATGGGTCACAACTGCCTGACAGCGAAATCTTGAATACAACAGAAAATTGGCTAGAATCCATCAATGAATTACAAAATCGTGTGTGCTCGCTACGTAAGGCTCCATATGGACTGCGTCAATCGGGCCTATCCTGGTATAATGAACTGACAACAGTATTAGAACGACTTGGTATGGTGAAAACTCAGCGAGATCCATGTTTGTTTGCTAAAAATGAAGACGGCGATTTGTTGTTGGTGGCGATCTACGTTGACGATTTACTTATAGCATCGAACAATGAACATTTGATCAGCAAAATGAAGGCAGCGTTGACAACTTGTTTCGAGATTAAAGATATGGGACTTGCTAGCGTATGTCTTGGTGTTGAGTTTAAGCAAAATATACATATGCATCAAATGTTTTTGTCACAAAAGGGCTATACGAGTACAGTTTTGGAGCGATTCGGTATGGGAGATTGTAAGCCAGCACAAACTCCGATTGAAGTGAATCTCAATCTTGAAAAGCCAAATCCAATTGATGAAAGCGTGATGAAAATTTATCCCTACCAGAGCTTAATTGGGGCCTTAATGTATTTACCGGTAACGACCCGCCCTGATATAGCATATGCGGTTAATTTCCTGAGTCAGTTTATTTTAAACTACAGTGTAGATCATTAGAAAGCAGCAAAACGCATTCTACGATATCTGAAGGGGACTATTGATTACGGTTTACTATATGAGCGGAATGATAAGGAGCTGTATGGTATTGCTGATGTAGACTGGGGCGCTGATTTATTAGACAGGCGTTCATATTCAGGCTTTGCATTTATTTTTTCTGGTGCAGCTATCTGTTGGGAAGCGCGAAAACAACGAACTGTTGCATTATCAAGCACTGAATCCGAGTACCTGGCAATTTCCGAGGCTACGAAGGAAGCATTATACTTAAAAGGTCTTCTTAGCGAGATGGGCTTACCATGCGAAACGGTCAACTTACACAACGACAACCAGAGCGTTCAAAAGTTGATTGAAGGTTTTGGTTACCATCCCCGAACCAAGCATATAGTTGTGCGACATAATTTTATACGTGATTGCATATGCAGGGGCGACATAAAGATTAATTATATGCCTACTGAGAAGATGCCCGCATATGTTCTTACCAAGGGTCTCCCGTCTATTAAACATAATACTTGCATATATGATTTGGGAGTATTATTAAAAATATTTTTTTGAGAGTAAAAGCACTTTAAGAGGGGGTGTTGGGAGGTAAAGTACTTTTCCATTATGTGGCAACACCTTCTGTGTCTGTCTTCTTTAAACTTACTTCTTTTAGTACGACCACTGAGTTTGGTCGTGTGCTTTTATATTGCGTTAAATAAAACATTGACTTTATTTGTTCAACTTTATTTCACTGAGTTTTTATTAACCTAGAAAACTAACAAAAAGTAGTTTACCCTACAATAGTGATTAGTGATCTGGAGTCGCAGAAAATGTTTAGCATTATGTGGATTTATTTGTTATGCACTGGAAGGGCGACCTTTTAATCGAAAGAAGATGAGGACTTCATTTGTTAATCAGCTACAATATAAATACCAGGATAAAATTTTGACCGATTTTGAAGTCATCATTTTGAAAAAAAAAACACGTTTATAACGTCACCTAAAATGCAAAAGGCCGTAACTAACAAAAAGTTAAAAATTGAATTTTTGTATTGTAGTTACGGCCTTTTACCTAAAAACTACTATTTTACCATAAATTTGTTTTCATAAATAAAAATCCACCTTTATTTTTCAGCTTGATGCTAAAATTTGAGTATTAAGTTTAAAGTAGTTTTTGTTTTATGATGTTTCTTGCTTCTCCTGTAAAAAATTAACAATATATGTTACGGCCTTTTGCATTTTAGGTGACGATATGTAGTTTTCAAGAAATATTACAAACCCAGTGTAATACTTAGAAAAATATATTTTTATATAGTATTCTGACTATTTTTCTGAGACTCAATTGATGTTTTATTAAATACATTTGATATTTTCTGAAATACATTTGCTAATTTCAGAAATACATTTTATGTTTTCTGAAATAAATTTGATGGTTTCTGAAATACATTTAAAATTTTCTGAAATAAATTTGATGGTATCTGAAATACATTTGATAATTTCTGAAATACATTTGATGTTTTCTGAAATACAGTTGATATTTTCTGAAATACATTTAAAATTTTCTGAAATACATTTGATAATTTCTTAAATACATTTGATAATTTCGGAAATACATTTGAGATTTTCTGAAATACTTTTGATAATTTCTGAAACACAATTGATATTTTCTGAAATTCAATTAAAACTTTCTGAAACCAATTGATGCTTTCTGAAATACAATTGATACTTTCTGAAACACAATTGATATTTTCTGAAAATCAATTGATGTTTTCTGAACAAAATTTGATACTTTCTGAAATTCATTTGATGTTTTCTGAAATTCAATTAATACTTTCTGTAAGTCAATTTATGTTTTATGAAACACAATTGATATTCTCTGAAAATCAATTGATGTTTTCTGAAACACAATTGATTCTTTCTGAAATTCAATTAATGTATTCTAAAATTCAATTGATACTTTCTGAAAATCAATTGATGTTTTCTGAAATACAATTGATACTTTCTGAAATACAATTGATATTTTCTGAAAATGAATTAATGTTTTCTGAAACACAATTGATACTTTCTGAAAATCAATTGATGTTTTCTGAAATACAATTGATACTTTCTGAAATTCAATTGATGTTTTGTGTAATACAATTGGAAAAGCTGTAGTAATTAAAAAAAAACCTAAGTTTATTTTCGACTTTTTCAAAGTTTTCCTAGTATTTAGCTTTTTAAGCTCACAGCACACCTAGCGGTCAATAGCTTGAATATTTAAAATTAACGAAAAAAATTTATGATTTTGCTAAACATACAGCGAACTCGGCTGTTCTGCTTACTAAATATACCAATACACTTACATATACCACAGACAGTTTTTCCCTTACGCTTTTTTGTGATTGTATTGTGAAATTGGATTTTACACCTCTGATCGCGTAGATGTTTATACATCAAAAAGTAACTTTTTTAGAAAAGTTATAAGAAAGGGTAGTTTTTTTTTTTTTAAAAAAGCTTGTAACGAGTGTTTTGTCTTCGGCTGATATAGTCAGTTGTGTCCAGGGTCTACTTAGGTTTTGATTACAAACTAACACAAATGGTAGCTTTCTTCTTGATGATGATCGGTTAGCAATTGTTCGGGTTTATCGAATCGGCAGTTATCGGTAGTGTGTAGTATTTGGATGTCCAACTGATTTGATAGTTTTCGTGGTACCGTGACGTTGTCTGAAAAGAAAACAAACAATGGATTAGAAGGAGCATTCAGATGAAGCTGGTGGCTTAGCGAAAGCAATCATTCCAATCTGCTGCATTAGCGAAAACAGTCAGCCGAAACTGCTGGATTAGCAATAGCAGTCAGCCGAAGCTGCTTGATTATCGAAAGCAGTCAGACAGAACTGCTGGATTAGCGAAAGCAGTGAGCCGAAGCTGATGGAGTAGAGAGAGCAGTCAGCTCATGAAAAAAAATCCTTTTTTTCCCTACACCAACTTTTTTGTCCCTACATTTTTCCCTACACTACTTTTTTGAATTTAAAAAAAAAAAAAATATTATTTTTAATTTCTATATTTTCAACTCAAGTACATAACTTCAGGTTCATTTAAAAATAATGCACAAATTACATAAAAACCAATAAAAAAATAACAAGGTAAGATAAGAATACCATAAGAATAACATAAAAACAAGTAAGAAAATTATAGTCGGTCTAGACCGACTATACGATACCCTATACCATGCGTTTAGAGACCCTTTCTCTCAGGCCCAACTAACTGGATATAGAAAATAAGCATAAACCAGATTTGAGTGGGATTTTTATTAATTTTTTCGGCTGCAGATATGAAAAAGTTTATATCGATCCTGACCATGTTTGGTAAAGTCTCTTGTATTTTGCAAAAATAAATGCAAACAAAATTTGAGAAGAATCAGTGCAATATTTTTGTTTTTTGATAGATTTAAGTGAAGATCGGGAAGCAGCTCTATATGGGGCCTATAACTAAAAGTTATCCAATAGGGATCATTTTTTAACTACTGATTAATGGAAGTAATATATACATACAAACCCAATTTGACTAACATTTTTATGTTGATTCGGATCTTATGGCAATATATGTTGATTTCATAGAGGTCATTTGTATGGGGGCTAGGTCTGAACATGGACCGATTCTCACCAATTTCAATTTCATCCCATGGCCGATAGAAGATCAAATACCAAATTTGATCAAAATATATTCATATTTGCGACCTGAAGTTGGATTACAAGCTTTACATGGACACACAGACGGACGGACGGACGGACATCGTTAAATCAAATCAGATAGTGATTCTGATTCGATCGGTATAATTAAAGATGGGTGTAGGTCAAATATTTTTGGTTGTTACAAACAGCAACACAAAGTCATTATACCCAAACCACATAGTGGTATAGGGTATAAAAACTAACAGATATAAAAAAAAGTTATTTATACAATTCGGTATAGTTTATCTTATTGAAATGACTAGATGAACATTTAAAATTGACACAAATAATTAAATTAACTAGCAGATTAGACCTTATAATGCAAATAGAATTTAATATTTCATGGCTTAATTTGTTTCTTTTTTTCGTACGTACGTCAGTAACAACAGAAAAAATCCTTTCGGCGTCAGCATTGGCATGTGACAAACTTAGTAATAGTTTTATTATCTTAGCAAAATTTGGAAAAATCAAATTTTCATTAAAATTTTTTGATTTGCAGATTTTGGACCAAAATGCTTCAACATTTAACTTAGACGACATTTGCTTTTCATATTCAGAAAAATTAGTTTCCAAATAAATAAATTTATATCAACTTTATACTTATCGCATAACAATTTAAATCGATAAACACTTTTGCTATTATTCTCAATGGCCACTTCATGTTTTAAAAATTCCATTTCTTTGAAAATTATTGTCTTATCATTTAGTCTTCTTTGCGTTTCTTCAAGTGCAGTTATGTAGAATTGTAGGCAATCAGATTTTATCTGATGAGCACTTGTTTTTGGAAACATTTTCAACAATTCTTCACATTCACTGCCGACATAAACGTCATCTGTTGGCAATGATACATGTGGTGACCGTATGGCACAATCAGTCTTTCGGCATTCTTTTTTTTAATAAAATTTTGACCAAGTTTAAAAAAATATTTTGTTGATTCTGAGTGTAAAGCATGGACCAATATTTTTTTCGATTGAAAAAGTGCATTTAGCGAGTTAAAATAATTCAACACCTATTTCAAAAAAAAAAAAATAAAAATAAGAAAGCCTTATTACACTCATTTGTAAGTTCAGCAAGTATAACATCTGCGGATTTCAATTTGTCCTGCTTAGTCGCAAATTTAAAATATTCTATTAGAACTTGCCAGTTGTCGAATATCCTTTCCTTCCGTTGATGTTCTCAATATTTTTCTTCGTTCATCATTTCTTGGAAATCCTCCAACTGAGAACATGTTTTTAAACTGCCGGAAATGTATGTTCCAATTTGTCTTACCAAATCTTCGGGAGCTCTTGGTAACATTAGGCAAGAATTGTTTCCTATGTTATTACGTCGGGATTATCTGTCAAAAGTCTAGATGCAAATGAAATTTTTTGTCCGACCATAACGTTAGCGCCAACGCAACACAGTCCAATGATATTATCAAAGGGAATATTGTTTGACAAAATAAATTTTTTAAAAAGGCCATAAAGTGCTTCAGCAGTAAAATCAGCTCCCACCTGAATTAACTCCAACAACTGTACAAAAGTCTTCTCTACCTCCTAGTCATAATACCTTACAAGAAGACACATCGTTTTATTTGAAGAAACATCAGTGCTTTCATCCAGTAGCACAGAATATTTATATATTTTAAGCTTTCTGATTAGATTTTCCTTTTCTTCTCTGGCTAAAGTGTTAAGAATAATTTGCAAACATTTGGTCTGCCCTAATTAGCATTTTTTTCATAATTGACGAATCCGGTACAATCATTATTTTTTCCGGCACTTGCTTGTCAAAAAATGAATCCAATGTTTTGGTTTTCGGCTTTAAAATATTTTTTTGTTGTGCATGTGGGCATTTGCTTAGGTCTGATTTACCGCAATTTAATGTTTTGTTGCAAGCCTTGCATCTGCATTTAAAATCGTCATCTTTGACCTGCTCCATCCATCCCATTAGAAAATTTACGTTTTTAAACAAGTTACCTTTTTAAGAAAAGATATTTGTTTAAAATAAGCTACTTTAAAAAAAAAGTAAATTTATAGCCAAACTAGATGTAACCCGGTGTGCTTCGCTACACCCTCCCCCTCCCCCTCCTTCCGAATCGTTATGAAAGGGCTTACGCAAATTTCCAAGGCTCTCACTAATACAGTAATTCAGATATATCACATTTAATATATAGTTTGTGTGGGGGTACCACGCGCATTTATCTAATCCCGCCCATTTTTTTGTCTGACTACTCATTTTAATAATAGATGACCTGAGACAAATTTGCAAAGCTTTCTCTATCATAGTACTTAATATATATATTAAAAATTTACTTTGTATGGGAGGTGCCACGCCCACTAAAAATATTTAAAAAATTAAAGCCTGTAGCACTCCCATATCCACAGTAAGACTATGTGAAAATTTCAGGAAGATCAGATGAGTAGTTACGGAGATTACTTCCTACAAACAAACAAAGAAACAAATATTACCTCTTTATTATGTTGGTATAGATTATTTGTATAGATTTTTTTATTTCAATGCTTGCTGATGCTGATATACAATGTTTTTTCATTCGGTACAACAATTATCAGATTTTTGGGCGTTCCTACCCTGGAGCAAGGTACATGTAGCTGCCCATGAGAAGAAGATGGATTATTCATATTAGATCTGGCAACACTTAACTGTTGGCCTTGAACTTAGAATATCATTTGGCAATTTTTCTTTTCAGCGATTTTTGATTTGCCCATTTTTTATTTTGAATATTTTTTTTTTGGGCAGTTTTTATTTTTTCGCGATTTTTGGGTTTGGTGATTTTTGATTTTGGCGATATATCTGCCACAACAAATCACATTGATAACTAATGAACTTGTCAAAACACTGTCGTTTTCGTAGTGCTTCATATTTTTTTACATAG
The DNA here is from genome assembly GCA_963682025.1 of Cordilura impudica. Taxonomy (NCBI): domain Eukaryota; kingdom Metazoa; phylum Arthropoda; class Insecta; order Diptera; family Scathophagidae; genus Cordilura; species Cordilura impudica. Next base: position 86,838,584 of record OY821518.1, on the reverse strand, counting down.
GAGGTGCCACGCCCACTAATCCCATCCCGCCCAATTTTTATTGGACTACTCACATTAATATCTGATGGAGTCATGCAAAATGTCGAGTCTTTCCCTTTTTTCGCACAGCAGTTATATGATATCATATATTTACTTTGTATGGGCGGTGCCACTCCCAATGCTCCGATCACGCCCTTTTTTGTCTAACTAATCAAATGAATAACTTATGGGCTCACACAAAGTCCCAAGACTGTTACTATTACAGTACTCCAGATATATGGCATTTTATATTTAATTTGTATGGCAGGTGCCACGCCTATTGGTCTGATACTGCCCAGTTTTTGTCCGACTACTTACATTAATAATAGGTGACATCAGACAAATTTGGAAAGCTGTCTCTATCACAGTACTCGAGATATATAATATTGAACTATTACTTGTATTATGGGAGGTACCAAGCCCACTTAGCCGATCCCGCCCATTTCCGGCGTAGCTACTAATATTAACAATAGGTGACCTCACACAAATTTGCAAAGCTCTCCCTATCATAGTACTCAATATATGTATATGATATTAAAAATTTACTTTGTGTGGGAGGTGCCACGCCCACCAAAAATATTTAAAAAATTATAGCCTATAGCACTTCCCATATCCGCAGTAAGACTCTGTGAAAATTTCAGGAAGATCAGATGGGTAGTTACGGAGATTACCGCCTACAAACAAACAAACAAACAAACACACATTACCTCTTTATTATATTAGTATAGATGTACTTTCTTAAGAGAAGGTATTTTGAAAGAGTATTTTGAAGAGAAGGTATTTTTTGGAAAAAGGGTTCTTTTTTAAGAAAATTTTTTTTTTTAATTAAAGATATTAGAAAACTCCTTAAAACCGATAGCAATGTTATATTGTGTGGAGATCTAAATAGCAGACATAGAAATTGGATGTGTAATCGTGCAAACGTCTGGGTAAATATTTTGTCCGATACAGTAACTATGCTACCTTATACCATCTTACACCCTAGTTCACCGACATATGTACCTGTACCTATCTCAAGAAACAAAACGCCCTTTATTTTAGACATAATTGTCTCAAATATTCCTCAATACATTACAAATCCCACAGCAATTAATTCTTTAAGTTCCGATCACTTACCAGTGGCATACAAACTAAACTTGAAAGCATCACTAAATGAACGTCTATTCCTCAATTACAAAAAAGCAAATTGGGCACTTTTCAAATCTTTGATAAATAAATCAATTTCATATTTGCCATGTAATATAGAAAATTTAACAAATCATAACTCAATTGACCTCAGTGTAAATATTTTAACCAACAGCATATTAGAAGCAGCTGATATCGCAGTTCCAAAAATTAAATCCGACTTTAAATGCAACATAATTACATCCCATATCAAACAACTTATTAATACTCGAAATTTTTACCGAAGGCAATGTATGAGGTATCGAAACACATCAGATCTTATAATTATGAAAAAATATTGCACAACAATTCGATATGAAATATCTAAACTGAGAAATAAAACATGGAACAATAAAATAAAAGATTTAGATAAATCAGCCAAACCGTTTTGGAATATAGCGAAGTGCCTAAGAAAGAAAAAAATATTTGTACCTCCTATAATAGGAAATACGACTATACATTATAGTGACGAAGACAAGGCACACCAACTTGCTTATAATTTTTTCAAAAACCACAAGCTTTCGGAGGACTTGGGGGAACAATCACATGCCTCAATGGTTAATACTATTAATGACCAATTTTCTGCTATTGATATTATAACAGACCCAACAGATTATGTAAAAACTGATGAAATAAGGTTAATATTTAAGGAACTAAAACCCCGAAAAGCAGCCGGCACAGATGGCATTAAAAATTTGATGTTACAACAATTACCTAATTGTGCTATTATTTATTTTTGCTTCATAATAAATTGCTGTTTAAAATTAGAACATTTTCCAAAAATCTGGGAAACTGCGAAAGTAAAAACAAACCACCAAATTTAGTAAATAGTTACCGCCCAATTAGTTTATTGAGCAGCCTTAGTAAAATCCTAGAAAAGGTTCTAAAAATTAGAATTTCAAAATTTATTGATCAGAGTAGTATTGTTCCATTACATCAGTTTGGCTTTAGACCATAGCATAGCACCACCCACCAAATTAAACGGTTATATAACCATATTTATACGGGTTTCAAACACGGCAATTCCACAATTTTGGTTACCTTGGACATAGAAAAAGCGTTCGATTCTGTATGGCACAATGGTTTATTGTACAAGATGATTCAATTTAATTTTCCGCTTTATCTTATTAAAACTGTTGAATCATTTTTAAAAAACAGGTATTTTTGTGTTTGCCTAAATGATAAATATTCTGATCTCTTAGAGATTCCAGCCGGAGTTCCACAAGGTTCAGTTTTAGGACCTATCTTGTATATTTTATATTGTTCTGATATGCCAGATCTTAATGGTTGTAACTGTGCTACCTATGCTGATGATACCTGCTTATTTTTTTCTCATGAATTTGGTCAAAATATAGTGACCATATTACAATGCGCACTAGACGAATTAACAAATTATTTTCAAAAGTGGAAAATTAAGATTAATGAGGAGAAAACCCAAGCTGTATTTTTTACTCGAAAACGCAAATCTTGTTTCTATCCCACTAATCAATTGTACATTAATGGGACAAGAATTGCGTGGAGTGACAATGTTAAGTACTTAGGAGTATATATGGATCGGAAATTAATATTTGAGCTACATATAAAAAGACAAATTGTAAAATTCAACATGGCTAGAAATATGCTGTATCTACTTATAAGACGTGGATCACATTTAAGCCATGAGAATAAAATAACTCTATCTAAAATAGTTTTCCCATCTATTTTGCTCTTTGCATACCCAGTTTGGGGCGTTTGCGGTGCGTCACACATTAAAAAATTACAAATATGTCAAAACAAGCTGTTAAAAATGATGCTAAACCTACCATGGCACTTTTCCACCCGAATCCTTCACAACGGCAACAATATAAAGCTAATTCGGGACAGAATAAACACTGTCACGGAACGCTTTAAATTTTTCAGTAGTATTTCTGAAAATTCACTTATTTCTAACTTGTATAACTAAATAGTGTCCATATACCTGCATACATATAGCCTTAGGCTGTAGGTATGCATGTATATGCACTTTACACTCCATTTTTTTTTTCTACCATTATTTAAACTTATATCAAATATAAGTAATATAACAAACTAATAATAATAGACAAATACTTTTGTCTCAATGTATTAAATCAAAGGCTTTAAATAAAATATCCTCTGAAATATATAATTTATTCATTCAAAAATATTGTTATCTTTGTAATATAAAATGTTTATATCTTAGATGAAAAATTTAATAATAACTAAAACTCTGTAAATTGTGTGATAACAGTAGGTTAAGCAATTATTTCTAATAAATTTTATATAAAAAAAAAATTAACTTACTAGCAGATTCCAGCTCTCGAAATTCGAGTGCAATTTCTAAGCGGCTTTATTTTTCAACTTAGCCAATTCACAAACCAACACTTTTATGCTTTATTATTATTGTGAATGAAGATAACAAACTCATTAACAAACACATTAACAAATTTAATAAAACACACATAGCATATGTATAATTTTATGTATGTGTTAGTAGCAACTTTGAATGCAATTTACTCAAGATAAAGGAAAAAATTAAAAATCTGTAAATCTACAAAACGGCTAAAAAGAAATACCTTTCAAATAATATACGTTTGGTCAAAATCGGGATAAAACGGTAGAACAAACAATCGGTCACAAGAAATCGCCTAGCCTTTAATATTATAAATTAAAAAAAGTACTTTTTAAGAAATGGTAATTTTTAGGAAAGCTACTTGTTTAAGAAAAGCTACTTTTTCAAGTAAGGGTACTTTTTAAGAAATGTTACTTTATTAAGAAAACGAACTTTTTTTTTAAAGAAAACGTACTTTTTTAAGAAAACCAATTTTTTAAGAAAAGTTACTTTTTCACGAAAATTTACTTTTTAAGAAAGTAATTTTTTTTGGTGAGAAAATGTACTTTTTAAGGAAATCTGCTGTTTGAAGGAGCAAATACTTATTAAGAAAAAGTGCTTTTTTAAGAAATGTAATTTTTCGAAGAAAAGATACTTAAAATACTCTTAAGAAAAACATACTTTTTGACGAATATCTTATTATGAAATTGTACTTTTTTAAGAAAATGGAAATTTTTAAGAAATTAGATATTAATCATAAGCCGTTGCAAAGTAATTCTGTGATAAGCGTAAATACATTAAGTATTGTAAAGATATTGCTCGATCGATGCTGAATATACAGAGCCACAAAAACTATATAGTATTTTTATAATTAGACAATTTTGCTGGAATATTGCAATTTAGTTGGTGTGTACTCGTATGTTCTATGAAAAGGATTCGTTATTTCTTTTATTGCAGACTAAACGATTTAATATTCGAATTATATTCTTATATTCTGCTTTCGTTATCATTATAAAATTTCATTAAATATTTGCCACTATAAATCTCCTGTTGATTTATACAACCGAAAGGACTTATACTTTTTATTGGTATTTTCATTTTTTAATGTGAAATATGAAAACCCCAAAAAATTTGGCATCATTATTTATGCTCAAAAGCAATACGCTGTACGATTGTGTAATGGAATTCAAACCATAATATCATGGAGAACTTTGTTTGTGAGACCACAGACACATGTTCGAAATAATTGTTGTTTTTTTTATGTGGAATGCATCATTTACATACGTGTGGGGTTTTAAAGTATTCTTACTGTCATTTTATATTAAAAAAAAATAATAAAAAAATTAAAAAAAATAAAAAATAATAAATAAATATGTAAAAATCCTGACGGTTTCCTTTTATATTCAAAAAAGCGAAAATGATACTAAAAAAATTTTTTTCAAAAATACTTTTGCCATATACGTTTTGTGTAGAACTTTATTTTAAAAGCATAAAATAAATGTGCTAATTCTGGTAATTTATGTTTATATAAAAAGCCAAAAAATTGTGAGGAAAAAAATTTTTATGTCTATCATATATTCATATCGAATCGGAGCCACAATAAAAACATACATTAAAAAGAAATGATTACGCATTTGAAGCCAGCGAGCGAAGTTGATTTTGAATTTACCTAAAACAGACACACAAACCATTTTTTAACAGAGCTCTGCTAACGATTTAATATTAAACATATATGACGTCTACAATCTAACGGGTATAAATTCTACTCCTTTGAAGGGTCAGCCTCCGGTCAAAATATTTTCGATCCTGATGAACCTAATTCGTTAATAATACAGTCTAGAAATATATTCCAAATTACCAGACTTTTCATATCAGACTCACACTTTATCTCGTCCTCTTCTTACAGCACATCTTTAAATATTATAGTAAATGAAATACGAAATTTAAATTAGTTTTTTTTTCTTTTGGTTAACTGCTTTCTAAAAAAAACCATGGTTAACAACATTACTTTCATCTGGTAATTAAAGTTTAATCATTAAAAAGTACGAAAAAAATAGTTTTTCTATTTTTTGTTCACAATTTTTGGTGTTTTCTGTGAAAGCTGTGAAATTTGCGAGAGACTCTTCGTTCTGTGTTATAATGTTGATGGCTGAAGAGCTTTGGTTGTGTTTTGGCATTTGTTTACCATGCGATAACTAATGTTATTCTGTGGCATCTAACTCCATAAACAGCATGCAGCAACCATTCCAGCCAGCTTTGTAACGAAATGAAATGCAGTAATGGTGAATGAACCTCGTCAATCGTCAATGTCAAAAGAGGCATCATCACAGCACATGCTGTAGATATGTATATTTGTATGAAAACTTTTTGGTTAAATCATTTCAGTCATACTTACAGAGACTATTTCAGGGAAGTCCAACAGTTTTTTGTTTTTTTATTTTTAAATTAAAGGTATCATTGGTATTGAAAAAATCTTTGATATTCCTTTATTCCCAGCTAATATATCTGCTTCAGAATAGTAATAAGTATTGCTTGTGGAACTTTTTATACTCTAAACCAATATGTGGTGAGGTTATACAGAGTTTGTCCTGATGTTTGTACCAAAAAATTGTACCGATCGGCACAATCACTTTCTGCATAGATTTAGCCATGTTCGTTCATCAGTTCATGTCCCTGTCCGTCCGACTGTCCGTCTGTGTGTCTATGTAAACCATGTAATCAAACTGCAGGTCGAAAATATAAATACATATATTTTGATGTAAAAGCTTTCTTCGGACCAAATATATTGAAATTGGAGAAAATCGGTGCATTTACAGACCTAGCCCTATCAAACCAACTAAAATGAATTGAAGATCCAGATTATCATACATATATATATAGATAAAATTTGGTGTATATGTGTCTATTATACCCACAAATCAGTAGTTAGACAATAATATTGTGCCGATTCCCGATCTTCACTTACACAATTGTATCCAAAAACAAAAATAATACCTATACTTTTTTCAAATTCGTTTTATATATATTTTTCAAAAAATAAGTAACTCTAATAAATAATTTTTCTGAAAATATGCGATTATGAAATAAATTGCCCCATCTATTGGTTTTAACTCTAAGCAAAGTATAGAGTCCCTTATGTCAATTTTAAAGCTATTATCAATAAACTACATATGTCAGTACCAAACTAATAATAATAATGTACGGAAAAATAAATATGGAAAATTGTAAAACGCTTTATTATTAACACCATTCTTTTCTGAAAATATAATTTGAATAACTATTTGTCGATTCAAAATAAAGCCGTATTGCTTTCTGACCAATTGGTATTCAAAATGTCACTCAATGAATTAAGGCGTCGCGACGCGTCGCACAGTGGGTTCGATTTCCCCAAAATGGAGATTAATTCAACGAAGGGTCTAATTGATTAGGTAGTATTTTTTTTGGATTAGTTATACATATGTTATAAAAAAAAAACAAAAATATTGTATACTTTTGAAGAGAATTTTATTTATTTATTTAATTTAACTAATATTATATTAAAGAATTTGCATTAATATTTCTCAAATCAAGCAACTGGAGAGCCTTACGACATCCGATTTTGATGAAATTTGCTATGAGTGTTGTACCTTACACCACCAAATGAAAATGACAATTTTGGAACTTTAACCCATTTTGTCCCACACTTGTCTAGTCATTAAATCATTTTGTTGATGTTATTCTTGGTTTTTATACTGTTTTCCTATATTATTCGAGAAATGAAAATTATATTTATAGCCTTTTATCGAAAAAGTAGCAAAAATATATACATTTTATTTTGTAAAGTGTTTCTAACCTGTTTTTTTAGAATATATGTCCAAACTCTTCAGATTCCCATCCATCGACACCGTCACCCTCATCATCGTCATCTATATAATAAGCGATTTCTGTTTCTGTCGGCAAAATTGACGGCGAAATTAATAGCTCCACTGCTGATTTTGGGAGGTGTTTTATTTTATTTTTATTTAACTTCATTTTTCCAGAAATAATTGGATCTGAGGTTAATAGAAACCTATTTAGTATATCCCGATTCGATTCCTCCCGGCTACATTTACGCGAAAAGTTTTCTCTGTAGTTTTTAAAATCCTTATTTCGAGCTTCTTGTGCTTCTTCTGACAGTTGGCCAATCGGTAATAAAGCGTGCGAAATGATTTCTGGACCATGTATTAAAAACTTATGCAGAGTAGGAGGCATGTTAAACCACGGATATTTCTCTACAAAAAGTCGAGCTGTATTATATGAAAATTGCCTGAATTTTTCAAGATCGATTTCATGACCAGAACATACAACAATTAAAATTGTGCTGATATACTAGCGTTTTCAAAAAATCTTCTAGCCGTGTTGCCATCATTCGAATTGCCGAAGCCGGGTTTTGGTTGGTCTATAATAAGACCAGTTTTATTTCTAAATTCCGTTTGAATTCGTCTCTTGTTTTCAGCAACTATTGTTTTATCGGAATCAGTTCTAGCTTGCCATTTTTTTATTGGTAATTTATACGACACGTGTAAAAGACATTCATAAAAACGAATCCAACCATGTAATATAGATAGACCAAAATCCAACGTATCTGTTTTTACCTCCTTGGCGATCATTCTTTCCACATTATTAAAATCTTTACTGGATGACCCACATAAATAACACCTCTGGGTTGATTTTGTGTCTGTGAGTGCATTGCAAACTTTTCCATCCACCATTACTAACATAAGCTTATGAGCTACGCTTACAGATCTGTCTTCTGTGAATACTAGAGAATTTTCAAGCTCATTTATCTCTTCATCCACCCTTTTTTTTTCTTGTGTGGAGACACTCAAACATTCTTTAACAAATTCAATTTTTAATGGCCTAAAAAATCTTGTTTATGATGGGCGAGGATTTTGCAAGATAACTTTTTTTTGACACACCATTCTAAGTGGAACAATGCACGTTATGAAAACCGCTGCGTCACTTGCACCATGACCATGGAAAGCTTGTTTGTATGAGCTGTGTCCGGAGCTTCCATCAAATCCCCACTTTGTGTATAAGATAATTTTTGACAATTCGTAATCAGATAAGGTGGCAATAACATCTTTTTGCAGTAAAACTAAACGCTCAACAGTGTGATTAAGAAGAGCTTGCAGACTTATTTGAGCTGTTGTTTCGGTTACTCGTATTGCGTCTTCCATTGGGTAACAATCTTTTTTCGCTTGTTGGACGATTGTGTAAGAAGGAAACTTCTCCGGAGCAGCTTTTCTAATCACATTATACTGGCTACGAGTAAGCTTTGCTTCTGCCAGCACTATAAGCGCAGATTCTGCACTTAGTTGTTTTGCACGTTCTTGTGATGTCAAACTTGCCTTATATTTTGCAGCTCTAGATGGGGAAGAAGTAACATCTTTCAATATTTTTGATGCTTCTATATGGCCAGAAGCTCGTAAACTCATTTGAGTGGCATAGCTTAACACAGACAGCGATGACTTATCTCTTATATCCTTGCATTTCTTTGTTTTTGATGAACATTCATCAAACTCCATTTCTTTGCGGCCTCTTTTATTTGTGTGCACTACAAATGTGATGGAAGAATCTAACCAGTTTTTATTATCTCTACAAAAACGGCCATCATGTCTATTTGATTTAGACCATCGACTCTTAAAATCAAAAACGTAACTATTAAATTTAGTTTGAAAATCTTTCATATCAACAGGGTTTGTACGTTTTATTATTTCTTCTTTCAAAATATTAATTTTTTCTTTAAATAGCAAAGAGTCTGCATTCCGAAAAATATCGTAAAAACTCTGACGAGAGAAAAATACTGTTTTGGAGCTTGTTCCTAAAAAGTTTAGACAGTAGCATATTATAAATCAGAAGCTTAAAGTATTTGTTTGTACCAATTACCCAATAACAAACTTTACAGCACTTTCAGTACATTTGACGTTTTCACAAACACAAAAATAACGAATAACTAGTAACCAGGCTTGCCATTTTTACACCTTGGGTGCTAGATCTAGCACAATCTAGCAACCAACATTTTTAAAATTTGCTATTTTTTTGTTTAGCTCTTTTTAAAACTTTTTTTTATTGTTTCTAAATTTAATAATTTTATTTTTTGCGTATTTAGTAATTTTACTAGTTTTTTTTCTGCAGGGCCTTTAATTAATTTTTAAGAGCTGTTTAGCAACTTTTTTTAAATGCCCTAGCACTATTTCATATTTATCTTATGGCAACACTGCTACCAACAAACAAAAAAATTGTAGTATAACAATAACAACAATAACAATCATAACAACGAAAACGAGAACAAAACAAATTAAAGACAACAAGAACCGCTTTTTTATGAGTGGCTATTTTTTTAATTTATTAAATATATTTAATTGGCGCAAAAACGCGCAACATTTTTTTTATAAATATGAAAGCTTACATACTACAGTTTAATACACAATTTACACTTTTACCCAATTTTACCCTATTCCCATTTAAAACTCCACATATATTTTAAAAATAGCCCAAATTTAAGCATATTTAAAAAAAAAAGTTAAAAATATTTCTACATATTTTTTGTTAAATTTTTGTTTTTTAAATTACGTTAAAATACCTGACGTTGAAGATTCCATAATAAAAGTATCACTTTTGACTGTTAAAAATAAAAATATTTAGCTTTAAAGTATGACAAATTTCAATTTTCACAACTATTAGAAAAAAACTTAAAAATTTCTTAACTTTAAGGCTACGTAGCAAGAAAAGTAAAAAACATATGACATTGAAATTTTCGGTACTGATGTAGAATTTAGCACTCTTTAATCGAGTAATAAGTATTTTTTAAAAAACTTCATTTTCATTATTCAATTAATATCCATTTTTTGCGATTTCAACCCAATGTGCGTCGCACAGTGGACCATTTGACGAGAAGGCGGTCAAAAATCTATAACTTTTAATTGGATTGGAATTTTGATATGAGGTTTTTTTTGTTTGGTAGCTGAGACTTTAGCCTATAAGTTTTGCTATAAAACGTAGACCGAAAATAAAAAAAGTTACGGAGGGTTTAAAATACATTTTCATTTGTAGTTGAATTTTAGTACAAAAGTGAAGTGTTAAAAGGTAAAAAAGGTTTTTTTTTAATATAATGTCTTATTTTTTCAGTTAATTTTACAACTAATACTTTTTATTTTTTAAGTTAATTTTTTCAGAAAATGCCAAACTTTGGCCCCCCTTTTTAGTCCTAATGTGCACAAGGGCCAAAGGTTGTTTTTTTTTTTTGAAAGATCCCGAGTTAAAATATAATTTATTAAGCAGCGAACGTAAAAGTTACCTTATATTGGTTCAAGATAGAGAAGTTTCAATGAAAAACTCGTATGTTTTTGCTTTAGTTAAATTTTTTTTTATTGTCTTTTTAAATATTTCTATATCAATTTTTATGGTAAATTTATGAAATATAACAATTTTTATTGTAAATTTACAAATTTTTATTGTAAATTTATAAATTTTTAAATCAACAAAATTTTTTAACTATATAAAAAAAAAGTGTAACTTATTGTTAGTGTAATGAAAAAGTACTTTAAATCAACCAATTTTAGTAAAAATTTCTTCTAAATAGCCTTGATTTTCACCTTCTAGAAGTTGTTTAGCTTCTTCGTCTAATTCAATAGAGGTAGTTTTCCATTTTTGACGAATGTTGGACATATATGGATCTGAAGTGCACAACAAAATAGTGATAAGGTCTTCATTAGTACAACATCTGGACATTTTCCTTGTGTTGTGCTCGCGAAAGAATCTGTAGTCTTTGTTCTTTTTTTCTTGCGCTTCTTCAGATAGATCTCCTATTGGTAGCATATTGTTTTGAATTATTTGTTCCCCATGGTACAAAATTTTATGAACTGTGGATGGCATATATCTCTAAGAGTATTTTTCATTATAAAGTATAGCTGTTTTATTGGCGTACTCTCCAAATTTTTTTGCATTTATCTTTCTGCTGCATGCTAGAACTTGTAATATGATTTTGAATCGTCTTATTAATTCATGTTCTACGCCTGTGATAGATGCTGCAGTTTCCGGATCGGAAAAAAATCTCCTTGCAGTAATTCCATCACTTGTGTTTCTTTCCCCTTGTTTTGATTGGTCGATTACGAGGCCTAGCTGTAGATATTTTTGTTGAATTTGTTTTTTTTTGCTTTCTTTTTTCTTCTTCTGCTTCGCCTAACGGGCCAAATTCCAAATCATGACCCAATTTAAGAATATGCTCCATGAAACGTATTCTAGCATGAAGAGGGGACATACCAAATTCGTAGGCTTCCTTAAAACTATCGTCTTCTGGTGGGGGTTGGCTTAATTGACTTGATGTCTTTTGGCATATAATGCAGCTTGACGTTGACTTTGTTCCAGTAAAAGCTTGTGCAACTTTTCCATCAATCATTGTGAGACACATTTTAAAATGTACTTCAATGTCTTGGTCATCAAATTTAAATATTACTGGTTAAAGTTCCTTAATTTGATCTTTTATTTTTTGAACTTCTTCAGTTATGACATCTTTGGTTTCCTTTTTGAATGCAAATTTTATTGGTCTGCAATACTTTGTTGAAGAAGGAATTTCATTTTTCCATATATCAATTTCTGTTGCTCTACTAGTTGACGGCTCTAAGACGCTATACCTTTTTCTTAAGCACAATGGAACGAAAGATACCATAAATAAATTAGCATCTGATGAATTTTTGGCATTAAATTGCTTGTATTGTTTCTGATCAGAGGATCCATCACATCCCCATTTAGAAATTAAAGTAATGCTGCCATTACCAATTTTTTTTCAAATGATCAGTATCAAGCGTATATAGCAATCGTTCTGCAGTATGTTCAAGGAGATCTTGCAATTTTATTTCTGCTGGTGTTGAAGTGAGACTAATAGCAGATTGTGAAGGTAAGCATTCTTTTTTGGCAGAAACTAAATCTCGATACTCTGGAAAAATCCCACAATTCTTTTCATTGGTTCGTTTCCGCAATTCCTTATATTGATTTTTGGTCAATTTCAAATTCAAAAATAGGGCGACGCTTCTTCCGGCGCAAATTTCTTATCTTCAATTGGTGTAGGAATGCTTTTCAAAATCCTCTTTGTGCTCCTTGTGCTCGCTTCTACTATTTTTTCAATTATTTAAATTTTACTTTTTTTTTTTTTTTTGGGTTGGTTGAATTTGGTGCAAAAATGAATCCTTAATAATTCTTTGAGAAAATTCTTCATTGATATTCTCCAGCTTGCGCCTTCGAGATCTTTCACTACATCCGTCAATTGGTTTTGCTGGTCGACCCTTTTTTCCACTTTGGATGCACTCTCAAAAATAAGTTCCTTTATTAACCAGTCTTGGTAACGTTTGTACATCTTTGCCTTGCTGTGAGAGCATTCAATGTACCGTCTTTTCAAATTCGATGCAAAATTAGTAAGTTTTCCTTTGTGCATTTCAATGTCTTCAAGGTTACAATTCTTAAAGAAGTCGTTGCTCACTATCTGCCAGATCTCTGTAACAGTAATTGGCCATTGCACAAATTGTAGTGAATAATAATTGTGGAAACATTATTATAAATACTCTTTCTTGCAATTATGTAAAATAAAAATTTTTATCTTTTGTAATCACTTTTAGAAGCATAAAAACCCACACCCTAACCCCTTCTAAAAGGTGAAGCATACCTGCTCATATCTGAAAGGGCTATGTCGTAATAGCTTTTTTTTTAACATTTACAAATTTTTATCTTTTATTACCACTTTTAGAAGCATAAAAACCCACACCCTAACCCCTTCTAAAAGGTGAAGCATACCTGCTCATATCTTAAAGGGCTATGTCGCAATAGCTTTTTTTTAACATTTACAAATTTTTATCTTTTATTACCACTTTTAGAAGCATAAAAACCCACACCCTAACCCCTTCTAAAAGGTGAAGCATACCTGCTCATATCTTAAAGGGCTATGCCGCAATAGTTTTTTTTTACCATTTACCTGTTATTTAAATTGTTTCCCATTTTGTCAGGTATTTAAACTATATAACTCTAATTCTGACTATTAATGTTTTTGAAAGACACCTATGTAAATGTACCTGTAACAATTAAGCGCATTATATCTCAACCCTTTTTTATAAGTATATAACAACTCCTGACAGCTCTACCGACATGCAAAAAAATACCCCGCGGTGCACCGGTACGACCAACTTTTGTATTCATAAAACTCAGACGGACGGACGGACATCGTTTAATCGACTCTGAATGTGTTTTTGAGTCGATCCGTATAATAAAAGATGGATAAAGGTCCAATATTTTTGGCAGTTACAAACATCACCTCAAACTTAATATATCCTAACCACATAGTGGACAACTTTTGTATTCATAAATTTTGCAGAAAATATCTAACCTTGGGTCAGAAAAATTGTTCTGGTGCACACGGGCGGAAACTGGCGGGTGTATAATGGGGTATAGGAGTATGGGGAAGGGTTCGGACTATAGAAGAGTGCAAGATCCTTTCTGACTGCTTTTGACTGGCAGGAGTTATGCTCTATTAGTAGGAGATTTTCGAGATTTTTTTTAAATTTCGGAATGACTCAGTGATTTTACATTTTTAACATTAATAGTATGGAAGCCACAAAATTATACAAAATTTATTTCACTTCAAAATCTTTTAGATCAAAAATCTTTAGATCAAAATTTTAGCAAAATACTGAGAAAGCCCATTTTCGAAGACCCTGTTCGCTGTGATATAGTTGAGATAGAGTCGCAATATTTTGGCTCCCGAGGTTTACTAGTATTTACTTTCAAATGAATAACATAACTTTAAAATCATTAACAAAAAAAAAAAATAATTTTTGGCCGCCTTCTCAAAATATGGTCCACTGTGCGTCGTAAAATAAGTTGTAATTTGTGAAAAAATCCGATAAATTAATGTGTCTGCTATTTTAAGAAAAGTCTTAATCAGCTGTGAACAACATGAAAGTAGAAAGGAAGCCGTCAACATATTTGTAATATTAAATTTTTTCATAAAAACGATCATTTATTAACTTCAAGCAAGTATGTTTTAATTGTTTAGGATAAAGAATTTTTGAAAAATTGAATTTTGTTCAATACTGGTATTACTATTTTTTTTTTGTTCAAAACTTCCAAGTAATTTCCTAATTATTCTATACCACTATGTGGTTAGGGTATAATGACTTTGTGCTGATGTTTTTAACTATAACCCAGATCAATCTTTCAGTATACCGATCGACTTAGAATCAGTTTCTGAGTCTCTTTAGCGATGTCCACCTGTCCGCCCACGTAAACCTTGTAATAAACTACAGGTCGCAAATATGAATGTATTTTGATGAAAAATGGCATGTGAGCTTCAATCGGCCATATCAATACAAATGACCTCATGAGATCGACTTAAATTGCCATAATATCTAAATTATCATGTAGATCTCGTTCAAATTGGGCTTGTTTGTGTTTATTAGATCCATTAATCTGTGATTGAAAAGTAAACTTAATAGGACAATTCTTAGCCATAGCCCCAATATAAAGCTGCTTCCCGATCCTCATTTAAAACTTTCAAAAAACATATATATTTCAAATGTTTTTCTCAAATTTCGTTTGTATGTGTTTTTTCAAAACACAAAAATATTTCACAGATTTTTCTCAAATTTCGTTTGTATGTGTTATGAACTTTTTCAAATCTGAAGGCAAAAAAATTAATAAAAATTCCATTCAGTTGAATCTAAGACCAATTCTCGAATCGCATGGTATAGGGTATCGCATGGCCGGTCAAGACAGACCATAATTTCCTTACTTGTTTTAAAATTTTTTGTTCTGGCATCTACTTGAAATTGATTTGTTTTTATATTTTTGTTCCTCCATCTATTTGAAATTTTAATTAAAAAAAATTTGTATATATTAAATGCAAGTCATTAGAATTAAAGGATCATACATATTTTCCACAAAATTTTCCAATTATCGAAGAAAATTTCAAATTAAATAAAAATACAATTTTGGCGCTAGTCGATTTACCAGAATTTGTAAGCAAAAACTCTAAGCACTCGCCACCTACGAGCCGATGAATGTCTAACTTAACTATTAGCTTTTAGGTAAGTATCGTGGTGGATGTGGTTTAAGCCCAAAACAGCGGGAAGAGCACAGCTCGACGTGAAGTTGCGTTCAACCCGATGCTGTGATCTATAGAACAGCAAGGGCTTAGATAGGCTTTGGCTGCTCACCGAGGAGTGGGATTTGTTGCCAAACATGCACAAATCTTAAAATTGGTACCAGAGTATAGTTTTACTACACAATGGGGCGGTGTTCGCCGCATATTCCGATCCAGTGTTCAGAGCACCATGAGGTTATGTCAATGAGACAGGTACACACATAAAACACAAGAGACTTCGTAGCTATTCGGAATACTTACAGAAACGTAAACAATATTCGTGCTATGAAAACATTAATATCTTACATATTATGGACATTTAGCTTAGGCACTAAATTTTGGCTAAATTTGCGAATACAAACATTTCTAACAACAATAATTAACTCAGAACTCTTATATGTATGGTCTTTGGTGCTTCCATCAAACTTCTTGGTATTAAAAAATTCCCATATCTCCTAGGCGTATGTCCATTTTTGTCAGTTTTGAGTTAACGATGCCAAATATATTAATTTTTAACGCTCTTTGCATGTGTTAATTTTTTTTTTTTTTTTTAAATATTGACCTGAGTTTTTTCTTTAAATAACGACTAAATTTAAATGTTTATTAAATTAATTTGCAGCACTAACGACGTATGTCAACCTACGTTTGATCGCTGACAAATTATTTTCTCAGAAAACGACATATAGCGACATACGTTGTTATTAATGAAAAAAAATGCAAAATAATTTTGGATTATTTTTCAGTTTATAACCACTTGTAAAAACTTGTGTGTTTATTTCTGTTATTTTTTATCACTATTATTCTTGATACGTTGTTATATTCTCATACTAAGTCCCGTTAACTTTTTGTTGACAAAAAAAAAATCCATTTTTCAAGCAACAACAACTTATGTCTACATCAGTGGTTTGCGTTGGTAGTTTTCTTTTTCAAAGAAAACGATGTTTGTCGACATAAGTTGTTTTATCTGCACACACTTTAAGTGTTATTTACATATTGTTTTTTTCGTCCTTCTCTAGGATCTATTCCTCTGAAGATTTTTGACTCAAAATTTTATATAAAGTATTTATTGCCCATATCTACAGGACTGTTAAATAAAAAGCTCTAAAAACTTTATATCGAGCCCATAATTTCAAATATAACGTTTTTTGGCTCCCCTGAACATTTTGATTTTATGACATACGCGGTTATTCTAGAAAACCACAGATATTGCTCATTGTAACTATATAAAAAAGCTCATTCAGATTTTTACCAATTCTAGAAAACGTCCTTAAGTTATACGAGTCTCAAGGGGCCACCAGTCCCATTCCGCTTGGACAACTGGTAGTAGATGAACATGGCCAAATTTATAAACGATGCCTTACCAAAGGCGCTAAAATGGTACTACGGTTAAGACATATTGCTCAATGAAGATGGTTCGTGGTTTCTCTTGACGAAGACAGTGCGAACAAGAACATACACAGAAGATGGCTGGTTGAGGAGGTGTTAAAGCCTCCCAGAAGAAATGTGCTCACAATCCATAATTGCGCAGACATGAAGGTTGTTGAATGTTGGACCATGACTTGAACCCGAATTTCAGATGCTATCGATATCGATCCTCCACATATGGAGATAGCTGGAAATGAGTGTAGTAGACAAGAGTGTTGGATGCTGGTACATGAGTTGAAGTTGATTCTAGTAGGGCTTGCGTGAGGATCTGGCATGAGAGATGAGTCGGATACAAGAGTGTTGGTTGGACACGAAGTGTCGGAAAGTAGTGAATGTTCTTGTCGGGATTGTTAATCCGTGACTATTTGTGAAGAATCTTCAAAATGATTTTTTGGGAACGGACCTCCGTGGAATTTCTTGGTAGCTGTGGAGGCCTAAAATCGCAGGAGGAGCACAGCTAACCCTTTCTTAAGTTCTATCTAGGCAAAAAAAAATAAAAAAAGCCCTTTACAAAGAAGTGATTTGTTTAGAATAACTTTAGTGGAACTTTACTCTTATCCCATGTTGGCCCTGCAGATTGAACAATAATGTAACAAATGTACACTGATAATGATAATGATGATTATGATGTCATTAATGGCATGATGATGTGTAATTTGTCTATCGCTTACATCTGTATTTTAATGAATTTCTATGTTTGTACAGTTATTCCCATAATTGAGAGCACACTTTTAGTTAAATGGCAAGCATTCTAATATTTGTGTGAGGTTTTCTAGTTATACTTGGTATTATTATGGTTTGTTTTATAAAAAAAAAACTCTGCTGTATTTTAATTTTAAAATGCCAAATCCAATTTGAAAGAAATGAGCACCTTTAAGATTTTAAATTTTAAAAGCAGAGCCCAGCCCTCGAAATTCGAGTGCAAATTCTAAGAAATTTTATTTTTTCATTCATAAATAATTTTAATAGATTTTAGACAATTCACAATTCAACACAAATTTAATAAACACACACACAGCATATCTTATTTTCTTATTTGAAGCTTAAATATGTGTTTTTTGTATATGATAGTAGCAACTTTAAGTGAAATTTACTTTAAAAAAATGTACCAGATGGTGCAGATATGTAAATATGGTGAATATCTGCAAATAAATACCTTTCAAATGGTATTTTTTTTTGTCAAAATTGGTTGGTAATTGAAGGTGTAGCATATGTCACAATAAATTGGCTTGCCTATTAATATTTTAGATGACAAACTGATCTAGTCTTGGAGCATCTAAGGAATTAAGTCCCTAATTCAACTTTTGGTTCTGAACTAACATTCACCGAATGAATTTGCTAAAGGTACTATCACACGATATATTTTTATACCCCATACCACTATGTGGTTTGGGTATAATGACTTTGTGCTGCTGTTTGTAACAACCAAAAATATTTGACCTAGACCCATCTTTAATTATACTGATCGAATCAGAATCACTTTCTGAGTTGATTTAACAATGTCCGTCCGTCCGTCTGTGTGTCCATGTAAACCTTGTAATCAAACTGCAGGTCGCAAATATGAATATATTTTGATGAAATTTGGTATATAAGCTTTTATCGGCCATGGGATGAACGCTATTGAAATTGGTGAGAATCGGTCCATGTTCAGACCTAGCCCCCATACAAATTACCCATATGAAATCGACATAAATTGCCATAAGATCCAAATTGTCATATAGATCTTCCTCAAATTGGGTTTGTATGCATTCGTTACATCCACTAATGAGTAGTCCAAAAATTATTCCTTTGACCCCATATAGAGCTGCTTCCCGATTTTCAATTAAATCTATTAAAAAACAAAAATATTGCACTGATTCTTCTCAAATTTTGTTTGTATATATTTTTGCAAAATACAAGAGACTTTACCAAACATGATCAGGATCGGTCCATTTTTTGACCTAGTCCCTATATAGATATAGCATCCGATATGAACTTTTTCATATCTGCAGCCAAAAAAATAATAAAAATTCCACTCAAATTTGGTTTTTGCTTATTTTCTATGTCCAGTTAGTTGGGCCTAAGAGATAAGGTTTCTAAACGCATGGTATAGGGTATCGTATAGTCGGTCTAGACCGACTATATTTTTCTTACTTGTTTACATATGTACTGTCAAATTTTCCCACACCAAAAGTTTTACACATCGTGTGATACATGTGAAACATTGTTTATGTACACCACATGAGGAAAGTCACATGTACATTTTTCAATTAGAACAGGTTCTATTTTGGCACGACAAACTTATGAAAATACAACACTGCTTGTGGTGAAACAACAACAGAGTAAAGGCTTAGTTAGTCACACGCAACCGTAACCAACCGTGTCAGCTGTTTTTTTCTGTTACATGAAAAGCATTTAGAGTAGTGGTTACCGAACTCAACTGTCACGTAACCGGAACGTCCCAATCTGCTGAAAATAGATTTTTGCTACGTTTGTACGTGACATTTGTGAACAGCTGAAAAAGTTAGGTTAGTTTTACACAACAACACGGTGGTTCGTTTTTTACGTTCTGTAACTGCACTAAATGCCAACGTTGCATTTACGGTACAGTTACATTTTAACAACGTGTGGCTAACTAGGCCTTAAATTATAAAGATTAATGTTGAAAGAAAAATAAATTGTTTAATATTTATTAACAATTAAAAAATATATTTATAACTTTATATTTAACAATAATTTTTTTTTAAATTCACAAATTAAATCAGCTGTTGTTTACATTTCGAGGTTATGTCATACGGAAAAACATATGCACGTGTGATAGCAAAAATTATGAAGCGTATGTAAAATGATAATTTTGACAGACATACGGAATAACATATGGATAAAAAAAGTGACAGAACATATGTAAAAAACTCATCGTGGGATATGACTTTAACCATATAGTATAAAATCGAATATATTAAATCTTTTAAAGCTAGTTCTGATATTCATTCAGATGTTGATGAATTGATTCAATATGGAATTAAATCAATTTCTTTTTAATACATCTTAAATAAAGGTTAAGTTTTGAGGAACTTTAGACTTAAACTTGAATGGATGTTGAAAAAAAAAATTATCATTTTTTTATGTAATGAATTTAATAATTTTTAATTGACAATAGAATTGAGTTATTGATCTAATAAGTTGAACTAATTTTATTTTTTAAGTAATTCATTCAACATCTCACAATATTTGGCTGGTAGTTTTCTTTAGAACTGAGAATTGAAATATTCAATTGCATGTTCAATTATGTTACTGATGTTACTGATTTGTGTGTATATGTAGGTGTTAGTGTAAAAGTATGTGTGTTACGGTAAAGCTTTATTACTTGAACGTTGGTATGATAGCATATGTTGAAAAAAAAATATAAATATATACCCAGCTTGAAAGCGTCTATATTTTGGTTCAAGCTCTTTATGTGTTCTTTTTTCTGTTGTTGTCCATTGTATTCGATAGTAATTCCTTCTTTTGTTTTCTCAGTTTGTGGTTTGTTTAATTTGGAGTATTCAAAACAATATTACCAACTACATCTGATGGATGCAATGTTATCTACTCGTATAATAAATATGATTAAGTATTTGTATGTGTATGTGTATTAGGGGCCGCTGATATGTATCACTGTCCGTTCTTTTTAATAGAAACTTTGACAAATGCAATTGTTCCTTCGATCATCCAAATGAGAAGCAATTTGTCGGTGATATTATGAAACATGCTATAATTTTGCTCGCAACACTACTACTTTGCAATACCCTTTGAGGGTTTGGGATGATTTCAGTGACATCAGTGCAAAAAGTATTTCCGGGAAGTATCCTCAGGAAGTTACAAATGTTATCGAAAATGGCTTATAAACTGTTTCAACTCATCTGACTCCCAATTAATAGATGTCACCATAATGTTTCAATATGTATTTGTTGTAATATGTTGATTTTGTGCTATGTTGGTATTTGCATGTGCTTGCGGTTTTTATTTTTTGGTAGGATTTCCCTGTAACCTAGGATTTTAATCTATTTTGTGTAAACAAATACTTTGGTATTTAAAATGATCAAATACAGCTGACAGAATGACAGACAAACAGAGTAAAGCATTCATACGTACATACACATATTGCATGCACACATCGTATGTATGTAGAGCTTTTATTAAATTTAAATTTGATATCGTAAATAATTTTGCATTAAATTTTAGTTATTGACAACTCATCTGATCCCTATATATTAAATTGAGGCATCGCTTAATATTTTATGATTGTCTCCAAACCAGCGGGATCAAATAATAAGAACTACACCGCTAAGAAGCGAACTCATTTTATAGGAATCACTTTTTCATTACCTTCAAAATATCAACTTTTTTCGATTTAGTTTTGAACAACTTTCAAAGGCGTCAATACTAGTTAGAGTAAGTCGAGTAAGTCGCCCGTTGAAAAACGACGAAAATACTTTTTAAGGAAATGTAATTTTTTCAGATGACATACTTTTTTAAGAAGAGGCACTTTTTTAGGAAAAACTACTTTATTAGGAAAAGATACTTTCTTTAAAAAAGATACGTTTTTAACAAAAGGCACTGCTTTAAAAAAGTTAATTTTTTTTAGAAAATCTTATATACTAAAAGAATTTATGAATAAACTTTGCATTCAAGATTTTTTCAATATTTTTCTTCTCTCAAACCTCTATAACTAGAGTTCTAATTAACGTAGGCTGTTGACATAGGTCTAAGAACACTCAGTGGATCAAGCTCCTTCTTTTGAGCTATTAACTGCTTAAATTCGTTGGGTTTGAGGAAAGTTATGCGTGGAGAATCAACTTTACTTTTATTGTACGTTAACTTATCTTGGCATATTTTGGCATTACTGTACGTTAACTTCTCTTGGAAAATAATATAATGCAGCGGAGCAGCAGGGGTCCTCTAGTTTACTTTTTAAAGAAATTGTATATTTTGTAACAAAAGTAACATCTTTAGTGAATAGTACTTTTATAAGAAAATTTACTTTTTAAGAAAATATATAAGAAAATATACTTTCTTCACGAGAATGTACTTTTGAAGGATGGATACTTTTTAATGGTACTTTTAAGAAAATGAACTTTTACAAGAAAATGTACTTTTTTATGAAAAGGTAATATTTTGAGAATAGGTACGTTTTTAGAGAAGGTACTTTTTTGTGAAAGGTACTATGTTGAGAAAAGGTACTTTTTTAGGAAAGGTACTTTTTATTAGAAAATGTACTTTTTTCAGAAAAGGTCATTTTTTGAGAAAAGGTTCTTCTCTTGAAAAAAGGTACTTTTAGAGAAGAGGTACTTTTTTGAGAAAATATACTTTTTTTTAAAAAAAGGCAGCTTTTAAAAAAAAAGTTTTTTTTAAAGAAAGGACACTTTATTAAGAAAATTTTCTTGTTAAGAAACATTAGTTTTTTAAGAAAAAGTACTTCTTAACGAAAAAGTACTTCTTATGTAAAAGGAACTTTCTAAGAAAATGTACTTTTCTAAAAAAGTAATTTTTTTTAAAAGTACCTTTTTTGAGAAAACGTTCTTGCTAAAAAAAATACATGTTTTTTTAAATAGGCACTTTTTAAGAAAATATGTTCTTCTTTAATAAAATATATTTTTTGTTTACGGAAAAGCAAAGGCACTTATTGAGAATTAAAACTTTTTGAAGAAGACCATTATCAAGAAAAAATACTTCGGAAAGGAACTTATTTAAGAAAATTTAATTTTTTAAGAAAAAGTACTTTCTGAATAAAACCGCAAACTTTTTTAAACGTACTTTTTTTAGTAAATGTTCGCGATTGAAAAAAAAATATATATTTTTTTTAAATATGCACTTTTTAAGTGCCTTTTAAGAAAATGTACTTTTTTAATGAAATACACTTTTCGTACTTTTTTTTTATAAAAGGCACTTGTTTCAGGAAAGACACTTGTTTATGAAAGGAATATTTTATTAAAAAAATTTAATTTTTTGAGAGATTTAAGTTTTTGTTAGAAAATTCAATTCCTTTTCATAAAGCTACCTTTTTAAGAAAATGTACTTAGTTATGAATAGGTACTTTTTAAAGTAAAAGTAATTTTTTGTAAAATGTACTTTTTTTAAGAAAAGGAATTTTTTTAAAGAAATTTTACTTTTTTAAGAAGAGCTGCTTTTTTAAGTAAATGTACTTTTTAGGAAAGGTGGTTTAAGTGGCAGTTCACCGGCTGTGAAACTGGGCAAGATTAATCAGAACCGATATCACAGCATGTGTCTGCCTAGTGTTCAATATCTGATACTATACAAACTTTTACACTCGCAGAGGACATGATGTACTGTATAAAATATTTACTTAAAAAATATAGTTTTTAATAAAAGTTACGTTAAAAAAAAATACTTTATTAAAAAAGGTAAGCTTTAATAAACGGAAATTTTTATGATAAGGTACGTACTTGTTTAAAAAAAAAACTTTTTTAAAAAAGGACTTTCTTTAAAGAGTGTGATCGTAATTTCCGCGGACAGACGGACAGACGGTCATCGATAAATCAACTTCTCTTGTTATAAATATCAAGATAGCATATAAACAATTCTGTGGTTTTCTGGAATAACCGCGTATGTCCATTTTTGTCAGTTTTGAGTTCAATTTTTTTCAATTCAATTAAATATTCTTCCTTTATTTACATATTTTAACAAATTTTGATATTTACATATGAGATCTTATCTTTACATATAGATATTGCAACAAATAATACATAGGATCTAGAGATATTAAATAGATATTTAATAGAATAAAATTAGTTTTAGTATGTATGTCCATCGCGGCATGAAGTCAATTCTGTGGTTTTCTGGAATAACCGCGTATGTCAATTTTTGTCAGTTTTGAGTTAACGACGCCAAATATATTAATTTTTAACGCTCTTTACATGTGTTAAATTTAAAAAAAAAAAATATTGACCATTTCTGCGTGTTTTCTTTAAATATCGACGTAACTTAAATGTTTATTAAATTAATTTGCAGCACTATCAACATATGTCAACCTACGTTTGATCGCTGACAAATTATTATCTCAGAAAACGACACATAGCGACATACGTTGTTATTAATGAAAAAAAAAAAAAAATAATTATGGCTTAGTTTTCAGTTTATAACCACTTATAAAAACTTGTGTGTTTATTTCTGTTATTTTTTGTCACTATTATTCTTGATACATTGTTATATTCTCACCCTATGTCCCGTTAACTTTTTGTTGACGAAAAAAAAAATCCATTTTTCAAGCAACAACAACTTATGTCTACATGGGTGGTACATATTGTTTTTTTCGGCCTTCTCCAGGATCTATTCCTCTGAAGATTTTTGACTCAAAATTCTATATAAAGTATTTATTGCCCCATATCTACAGGACTGTTAAATAAAAAGCTCAAAAAACTTTATATCGAGCCCATAATTTCAAATATAACGTTTTTTTTGGCTCCCCTGAACATTTTGATTTTATGACATACGCGGTTATTCTAGAAAACCACTGAATTGACCTTATACTTACGAGACATTTTATTTCGTTAAAAGAAATTATATTTTTACTATTGTGTGGGAAAACTAAATGCAGGCATCATTTCATTTAAACGCCTTTATTGTTTGGAGTTACAAATATTAGTAGAACAAAATCAGCAGAATGGCGTTGAAATAGTTGCCAATGCAAAAAAACAACAACAACAAATAACTAGCTGCCTTATTTGAAACTTCATTAGCACAATAACACTCAATTCAATACTATTTACAATTCATTTTATATACATACACACATCTGCATATCTATCGTTACTTTACAAATATAACACAACTCTTTCAACAAACTACTGCTGATATCAGGGCAAGCTAAAACATTGGCAACAAATGTTGTTGAACATAAATAAAAAAACGTTTTTGGAAAATTGTTAAGAGTTTTTGGTCAAGTCGATGAGGCAGTATTTAAAACAAAACAAGCCCAGCTTCTGCATACCAGGGCAATTAAGTTTTTTGTACATTATGGTATGTAAACGAACTCCCAAAGAATGTTGGTGGTTGTTGCTGTTTTTTCTGTGTAAGCAGACAGTCGATTCGCAAAACGATAAAATGTGATTTAGATTATCGATGGCGATTTATTGGTGTAAGTAGGTATGTATGACACTCATACAAGCCCACAACATTAAGGTTTGATTTAAGACCGGTCATGGTCCTTTCTATTTCTATATGAATGTTGTATGTCCAATCGGCTGTGTATGCTGACCTTTTAGAGCATTCA
Organism: Cordilura impudica; assembly: GCA_963682025.1. NCBI lineage: Eukaryota > Metazoa > Arthropoda > Insecta > Diptera > Scathophagidae > Cordilura > Cordilura impudica. The sequence continues at coordinate 86,813,249 of OY821518.1, read as the reverse complement.
TTAATGAGTAATGAGTAATTGGAATTTGTGGCTTATACCATAGAATTCTATTGACTATTGTTTGGATTTTTTTTATGCTGTTCAACACATGTAATTAGAAAATAAAAGGAAGAAAAAAGAAACTAAACAAAAAGTTAACTTATAGGCTGATTAATGTTGGAAAACTAGACCCTAGTGTGTGTTTCCAGTTTTATGGAGTTTATTTTATTTATGATGATGCCCTCCTAGTTTAAATTCAGTTTTGCTTATTTAAGCATTTATTTCCATTTAACAATAACGACTTAATTAAAAACTTATTTGTGCTGCTTCTAGTTTTTTCGGATGAAGCCACCACAAACAGTGAAAACTTTGTAGACAATTTTAATATAAAAAGAGAAAATAGTACAACATCATTACTCTTTTAAAGGCTAATGGGAGGGAACTCCCTATTGTAGATAACGAATGCATTAGACATGTAGGTTTCAAAAAATAAGTTTTTAATCATTGTTTAAGGAACACAGAGAAATTGATCTATGAACAAGAAATTTTAAAAACTGTTTAGTAGAGTCGGTAAACACCGAAAATATAAGCTTGCATTATTTTTGGAGGATAAGGGAAAATTTCCATTAATTAAGTGAGAACTACGTCAGCAGGTGTTAAGATGGATATCATGCGTACAAAATTCACTTATTCATTTTTTTATAGGAAGTATACTCAATTTAATTGAAGTCAATATCAATTGAATTTTTGGACATATCAAAATTATATTAATATTAATTATGACTTAATTGAAACAAAAGTATTTAGTTATTCGAAATAAGATTTTCCCATACTATATGTCTAGATATGTATGTATAGCTTACTTTAACACGGGTTTTCTCTTCGGCTCAGGTGGACAGACGTGTCAAGGGTCTATCTATAGACCCTCAAACCATATGCAATTATACAACTGTTGATTTACCCTTCCTGGGCACTGGATTTAACCTTTACAATCAACAGTAATTTTTCGTCTCTACTCGGTTTCTGGTAGTCGGCTATAATTAGATATCGATAAATATCAATAATCGGCAAATACCAGGAATCGATAATATCAGTAAGCGTTAATCATCAGGAATGGGTACATATAAGGAGTCGGAAAATATCAGGATTCGGTAGTATAATAAACCGATAACATCATGACATCCGGAATCGAGTAATATCAGGAATCGGTAATCATCATAAATACCAGTGACAGGAGTGTCCGCGGTGGTCGGTTGATCAGGAACGATAGGTTTGCTTGTTAGGTTTATCTGGTACTTAGCGAGGTACTTAGCAGTCAGCAGAAGCAGCTGTATTACCGAGAGCAGTCAGCCTAGGCTTCTCCATTATCGAGAACAGTACACCGAGGCTTCTGGATTAGCGAGAGCAGTAAGCCGAGGGCGCTGGATTAGGGAGAGAGTGAGCATAGACCGCTGAGTTATTGATTTATTTGTGACAACTCGAGTTAATAGTCACTCTCCAAAAACTGTACAGACCCCTAACTTACTGTAATTTTGTACATGTATCATTGAAACCTTTAGTTGCCAAAACAAGACTCTTTTACCTACACCAATTTTGCCTACTTATCTAAAGGGTTTTTCAACAGGGACGCTACAAAAGTAGAAAGACAGGAACAGCAAACGACGCCATATTTCTTGCTGCTCTTTTGACATTTCTCTTCAGTAAGGTTTGACATTTCATGATGGAAAGATATACGAGCCAACAACGAATCGAAATTATTAAAATTTACTATCGAAATTCGGAGTCAGTGGCCTCAACGTTAAGAGCGCTACGTCCAATTTATGGTCGTCATAATCATCCTAGCAGATCAACAATTGAGCGTCTAGTGGAAAAATTTGAATCCACAGGCACAGTACAAAATGTTCCCGTGCCAGTGAGACAAAGAAGTGCCCATAGTGTCGAGAATATTGCTGCCGCTGAGGTTTCAGTTGAAGAAAGCCCAAATTATCTCTCACACGTCGTTCTCACGCATTGGGCATCTCTGTGGCGTCGTTGTGGCGAATTTTGCGAAAAGATCTTGGCCTGCATCCGCAAGAACTGAAGCCGCTTGACCACCAGAAGCGTCGTATGTTCATGAATTGGGCTGAGCAACAACTTGAAAATGATTCGGATTTTCATCGAAGAATCATCTTCAGCGATGAGGTTCATTTCTGGCTGAATGGCTTCGTCAATAAACAAAATATGCGTCCACACGTACTTCATGAGTCATCCCGAAAAAATTACGGGTTGGTGCGGTTTATGGGCCGGCGGCGTCATTGGGCCGTACTTCTTCCATGATGATCAAGACCGGCACGTTACTGTGAATCGGAATCGCTACCGTTCAATGATAACCGAATATTTTTGGTCCCAATTGGATGATATGGACTGGGAGGACATGTGGTTCCAACAGGACGGCGCCACGAGCCACACAGCGAATGTCACAATCAATTTATTGGAAACCAAGTTTGGAGAATGTATCTCACGAAATGGTCCAGTCGATTGGCCGCCTCGGTCATGCGATTTGACGCTGTTGGACTATTTCCTTTGGGGCTACGTCAAATCTATGGTCTATGCCAACAAGCCAGCGACGATTGATGAACTTCGTTCGAATATCGAACGTGAAATTGCAGTAGTATCGGACGATTTATGCTTGAAAACCGTCGAAAATTGGGTTCAGCGTCTGGACTTCTGCAAGCGTGCCCGTGGTGGCCATGAAAAAGAGATCGATTTCCATACATAATGGCATCGAACGTACTTTCACAGGAATAAATAATTTCATTGATATCCAATACCGTTTTTGTTTTATTTAAAAAAAACTTTTGTAGCGCTCTTATTGAAAAATCCTTTATATTGATTTATGAACTGGTTGAGAATTATAATACGTAAGTATGGGTCTGTATGTATGTTTTTGCTTGAGTAGTTTAAAGCTGGTGGGAATATTGTCATCAGTGCGTATTGTTCTTTTATTAAAGTAAATGATAATAACGAAATAATGCAACTTGCGTTGTTGCGCTATTAAGAATTGAAGAACGAAAGTGTGCGACGTAGTTATGGTAAGAGATTTCGAAAATAGCCATGTATATTTCTTTTCAAAAGCGGATTAGTATTGTATTTTTTTAGGTTACTTCCTTTTGCTTTTTTTGAAAGGCATACTTGAACAAAAATAAGAAAAAATTTTTTAAACAAATTATTTTTTCCTTAATTTTTCTAGTTCACTAAAATTGGTTCAAACAATTGCTTATATTGCTAATCGCGTTTCATTTATCAAGTTCAGAAAGTATTTCTACGTTGCTAACTTCAACGTTACGGAGTCAGTGAGTGAATCAGTTAGTCAGTTTCCTTTTTCTTCTGAAAAGTAAATTCAAAAATCAACGACGCTCTGTGGCCAACAAGTTCAATTGTAATACCCTAGGTTTGTCATACAATCTGCTCGCTTTCACAAACTTCCGAATATCAATCTAGGCTAATGAAAATTTGCCTGCCTAGAAATAGAAGCAGACTTCCTTGCATCATTGGACACTCAAAAAGCAGGTTAGATATCAAATCTAGTTTCCTTGCAGTTCTTGCAGTAGTCTCTTATTAAGATACCAAGTTCCAAAGACATATAATGTCCATTTACACACAGAGTCTTCTGATAAAGCTAACCTTTTAGATGAACTTTTTGCAAAAAATGCATTTTTTTTGGATAGCGATCAACCACTGCCTGAACTCGTGCACATGTACTGTGCGTAAAATATTTTTACAAACTCGTTCTATCTGATCTCAATTTTAATAAGTCTCCGCGACTTGAGGGCATATTAGCTGGTCCATTGGCCAACCTTTTCAGCTATTCGTACTGTGTGGGAATCTTTCCCTCTTACTGGAATGTTGCCAATGTGAAACCATCCCCAAAATGGGTGAGACTAATAGTCCTAAAAATTAACATCCATTTGTAATCAGCTCTATGCTCTAAAAGGTGATAGGAAACTAGATTAATTACCATCTAGCCAATTAGTCTAGAGGCCAACTGACTCCATAATAATAATCGTAGAAGTCATTCTAAGGGAGACTTGTTAGATTTTCATTCTGAGCGTTGAAGACGATCCATTCACAATTTTGGTGAAAGTAAAGTGGTTGGTAGTTATAGATAATTTAAAGGCATTCGATTGCACGTAGCACGGTGCTTTAATATCAAATCTAATTACATTTAGACCGAACTATAGGTGTTGTATTTTTGAATGCATATTCAGAACTTATATATCCGACGGGTTTTCAGTTTTTCTCCTACGTTTCGTTGGGATTTTCCAACTTCAGGGATATTTTTTGTTGAGTCTGGCAACGACAGAAACAAATAAGTAAGTAGCTGACAACGTCTCATCCGAGTTTCAGCTTAATTCAGAGGCACAACAAGGTTCTGTCCTTTCTCCCCTCTGTTTCTTATCATTCATTTTAATTCAATTTCTACATTGGGGGGCAAAAGACAGACAATAATGACACACTCCATCAAGACCTGTTAACAATCTCTGAGTGGGGTTTGCGAATAGGATTTATTATTGATCCAGAGGGCCTTAGATTCAACAATGTTATCTGTATATATGGTTGGTATAAGTATTGAGGAATCGGATACTCTTGATGTTCTGGGCATGAGAATTAAATGCGATGTCCGCTGGAACGAACATATTTTTGCAAAAATTTCTTCATTCCATCCGATGACCTTAAAACTTATCACACCTACATCCGACCAGAAATGGAGTAATACTTCCACAGTTGGGCAGGAGTTTCAAGGTCTATGTAGGAGTTTTCATTGAAGTTCACTAAGACAGTAGGTCATACTATCGACTCGTTTGAATATCGTCGTTATATGGGTTATGTAATATTGTTCTAAAGATATCACCATGTGAAATGTTCTGCTGAGATAAGTGACGTAATTTCAAGTGGCAGGGTTTCATTTCGTACTACCCGCTTCTCTGCTACATCACATCCGTTTGTAGTCTATTGGCCAGTTCAGCGCACAACGCATTGCAGAAAAAATTCGTTTATCAATCGAACTAGTTGAATAAAATGAACTCCCCGTGAAACCTAGTTTCATGAGATGGCAACGATGTATTGCGGTTGTAGGTGTGAAAGTTTTCTTTATTGAGGATGAAAAATTATTCCCGCCTTTTCCCTGACAACTGATGGCCACCTACACTTTGATGTCCAGGAGTTGTATTTGTACGTCGAATACCCGTGTTTTAATGCCCCATTTCACAATGTGCTATTTTAAACAGTTCTTTGAAATTTCTGTTCCATGTTGTCTCTAGAGTCGAATAGAGTCGCAAAAGTTGATTATACGTTTTACTATCATTGTTGTAAGTTTAGAAGTTTTTTGATTAAATGGGAAAAAAATTAAAAAAAAGTAAGAATTGACCCTCCGGTACCCTATACCATAAATTGAGCTTAGAGAACACATTGTAGCAGTAATTTAGGGGGGGGGGGAGGGGGGGAGAAAGTACAAGACAGGGTGAAAGTATTAGGCCAGTACAGTAAGACATCCAAAGAGTTTGGCGTTCTCAGTCCAAATTTAGTGATAATTATAATAGACTCTTGACGTATGAGTGAGTATTAACATTAATAAATTTTAATATATTTAAGTATATTAATTTTAGGTATTAATAAGTATTAATGTAATATGGGTAAGAATTAAATTTTGCTGAAGAATGAATTGAGAAATCATCAGTGGTTCTTCTAGCTGAGAAACTAAACAAACATACATCAAGGTAAGGAAAAAATATGGCTGGTAATAAAAAAAATTTGGCTTGAGAAACCCAAATCCATTAAAGGCTTCACTAGTACTTTTACCATGATGTGGAATTTCTGGCCCCCAAACCCCCCCCAAGATAATGACCCAGAAAATGTTGCACAGTATAATAAGCACAAATCAAATTTGAGTGCGATTGTTATGAATTTGTTGCCGTGGTAATGAAAAATTTCATTATGGTTACATTACTTAAAGGCATCGAAAATCCCTAAATTTTAAACTAATCTGCTATTTCTTTCGAAGTCCTAAAAGCGTTTACAGACATACCATCTTCAGCCATACTTCGATAATTTATCACTTCCAGAGAAGAGGTATATCCTTTCTTCATGAATTTCCTCATGCGACTTATCCTTATCCTTGATTTCCAATCCTACTATAGATAACACACAACGTAAAGTATAATTGAAATCCTAAAAAAAATTAAAATCTATAACTTAATTTAATTTATATAATTTTTAATTTAAACATATGTTCAATCAAACTTAACTTATATGATTCAACTATTTTCTTATTAAACACTAAAATAAATCGTGTACAATTGAGCGTTGCTGTTGGTACATATTTCTTTAATGATCCGTATGACTTTGTTACGTAATAATATAACATTTTCCTTGCGAGACTCATTTTTGAAAATTCTGGTGTGGATATTATATGTGTATCTGAAACCTGGTTTGACGAATCTATCACAGATACTTTGGTATCAGTAGACGGCTACAATCTTTATAGAGCTGACAGAGCAGATGGGTACGGAGGAGTAGGCATTTATGTCAGAAGTGGATTAATTAGCAAAGTTAAACGCAGAATTGGTAATGAAAATGATAAAGTAGAACATTTATTTTTAGAATTGTGGGCAGCTGGAGGCAAGATTCTTATTGGTAGTGTTTATAGACCAAATCGTAATATAGACCTTGGGAATTTCTATAAAATGTTGGCGGAAGATTTTATACCTTTTTATGATAATATTATATTAACTGGGGACTATAATTCAAACCTGCTGGAAAACTGTAGTATGGTCGAAAATATGAAATCTCTTGGTCTTACGCCCGTGAACACGCATATACCAACACATTTCACTACCGTTAACAACTCATTACTAGATTTATTCTTCGTCTCTGATGAAGCAAACACACTGATGTATGACCAACTATCTGCACCTGGTTTTTCTAAACATGACCTAATCTTTATAACCTATGATATTCCTTTAGAAGTTCCTAAGAAAAAAATAGAATTCAGAGACTTCAAAAACACAAATTTCACTCAGTTGGAGGAAGCGTGTTGCCAAATCGATTGGAACTCAATATACTTTATGTTATCTGTAGATGATCAGCTGGCCTTCTTGGAACACCATGTCTCAGCCTTATATAATATTATTGTTCCGATCAAAGTAAAAACAATAAGCAAGCGACAAACAGCATGGTTTACAGCGGAAATTAAAAAAACTTATAGAAAATCGTGATAAAGCCTTTTTCCGATGGAAGCGGTTTAAAACAAACGCACTTCATGAACTTTATCGCACAACCAGAAAAATTGTCAATAAAAGCATAAGGAAAGCTAAGGCCACATACTATGCTGAAAAGTTTTCAACATCAATTAATGCAAAAAAAACATGGAAAACAATTAGAGAAATTGGGGTTGGAAAGAGGAAGGGTATAGAAGAAAATTTCATATCAAACCCTAATGAAATTAACGAGAATTTTATAAATATTCCAATGCCTCAAGCTGATCACTCATATTATGGCAACTATACCCCTAATTATATCCCACAAACCCTTTTTTCATTTGACTGCGTTAGTCGCTTCGATGTACTTAAGAGCTGTCAATCTATAAAGTCTAATGCAATAGGAATTGACGGTATTCACCCTACTTTTCTAAAAATGCTGCTTCCCTTCATTTTGCCGTATATCACGCACATTTTTAATAAAATAATTACGGTGAGTGATTTTCCCCAACGATGGAAACAAGCTAAGATCTTACCTGTACCAAAGTCGGCAACTGAATATCGGCCCATGCTATATTACCATATCTGTCGAAGGCATTTGAACGGCTCCTTCATTGTCAAATAACGTCCTTCATAAATGATAATAACCTGCTTACCGATCGTCAATCTGGGTTTCGTGCCAAACACAGCTGTATTACAGCTTTAGCTGATGTAACAGAAGATATAAGAAGAGATATTGATGATGACCGCGTGGTAATATTAGTGCTGTTAGACCATTCAAAAGCTTTCGATACGGTAGATCACACAGTTTTGCTACAAAAGCTTAAGAACATGATGCACTTTTCACCAACTTCTGTTGCACTTATGAAGTCTTACCTAGTAAATCGTTCGCAATGCATAGAAACTAATAAAATTGCATCGACGTTCCTTCCTGTGGTAAGAGGTGTACCACAGGGTTCTATTCTTGGTCCCCTCCTTTTCTCAATTTATGCTTCTGATCTACCTAAACAGTTAATTCACTGCAATATAAGAATGTATGCTGATGACGTACAGCTATATATTAGCAGCAAGAAAGAAAAAATTGAAGATTGCAGTAGAAATTTGAATGATGACTTAAAACGTGTTTCTCGTTGGGCAGCTGCAAATGGACTGAGTCTCAATCCACAAAAAACAAAGTGTATTTTGGTGCGTAACAGATTGACAAGAATCTCAGATAATCTAAACATATATATAAATGATCAACAAATCGAAATCGTTGAACGAGCAAAAAATTTGGGTGTTATCTTTAATAAAACATTGACTTGGTCAGACCATGTCGCTGCTGCCTGTGGTAAAACGTATTCGATGTTACGAACACTTTGGCCTACCCAATATTGTACACCAATTAATATACGCTTGCTACTTGTAAAGACATACTTAATACCAACACTACTATATGCATTTGAAATATTTGCAAGTTGCGATACTAAAAGTAAGTCCAGGCTAAATATAACGTTTAACAATATCGCAAGATACGTTTACGGGCTCAGAAGGTTCGATCAAATTTCATCTTATTCAAAGCAAATTTTCGGTATCAATTTTGATGACTTATTAAAAATAAGATGTCTTACTTTTTTACACAAAATAATTGGTAACCAGAGACCAGAATATCTTTATAGCCGATTGCGTTTTAGTAGGCTTCGGAGAAATAACAATTTAATTCAATTTCGGCACCATACGTTGGTATCTGAATGGCAGTTTTTCATACATGCAGCACGTCTTTGGAATGGTTTACCTTCTACAATTAAAGGAATCAGCAACGGCTCAATTTTCAAAAAGAAAATTTTACAACAATACATTTAGAAAATTTTTATTTTTTTACAATGCACATATACTAACTTGCTGTTAACAAATATATATTGAAAATTTTTACTGTATACTTTTTATTTGTTTTTTAAATTATATATGCCACTTATAAATATCTATTATTTGTATATAAATCAATATTTTATTTTTTTTTATACCCTATACCACTATGTGGTTTGGGTATAATGACTTTGTGCTGCTGTTTGTAACAACCAAAAATATTTGACCTAGACCCATCTTTAATTATACCGATCGAATCAGAATCACTTTCTGAGTTGATTTAACAATGTCCGTCCGTCCGTCCGTCCGTCCGTCCGTCTGTGTGTCCATGTAAAGCTTGTAATCAAACTGCAGGTCGCAAATATGAATATATTTTGATGAAATTTGGTATATAAGCTTCTATCTGCCATGGGATGAACGCTATTGAAATTGGTTAGAATCGGTCCATGTTCAGACCTAGCCCCCATACAAATTACCCATATGAAATCGACATAAATTGCCATAAGATCCAAATTGTCATATAGATCTTACTCAAATTGGGTTTGTATGCGTTCATTACATCCACTAATGAGTAGTCCAAAAATGATCCCTTTGACCCCATATAGAGCTGCTTCCCGATCTTCACTTAAATCTATTAAAAAAAAAAATATTGCACTGATTCTTCTCAAATTTTGTTTGTACATATTTTTGCAAAATACAAAACACTTTACCAAACATGATCAGGATCGGTCCATTTTTGGACCTAGTCCCTTTATAGATATAGCATCCGATATGAACTTTTTCATATCTGCAGCCAAAAAAATTAATAAAAATCCCACTTAAATTTGGTTTATGCTTATTTTCTATATCGAAGTAGTTGGACCGAAAGATAGGGTCTCTAAACCATGGTATAGGGTATCATATAGTCGGTCTAGACCGACTATAATTTTCTTACTTGTTATTATTAATATTTAATATTGTCACAGTAATTTTAAGTTGTATTGTAAATCAAACTCCAACTAACATATTTAAACCTGTTCTGTTTTGAAGATTTCATGTCTTGTTGAACAGGATACCAAATTTAAATAAATAAATAAATAAATAAATAAAATAACATATTATTACTATGAACTTAAGTACAGCTTAAAGCCTTTGTAGCAATATCTCAGTATATCATAATTAGCTTATAATTTTAATTGTAAGTCATTTATGTGAACTAGCAGATAACAGCGCTCGAAATTCGAGTGCAATTTCTAGGCAATTTAATTTCTCAACTTAGCCGATTCACAAACCAACACTATTTTGGTTTATTATTATTGTGAATGAAGATAACAAACTTATTAACAAATACATTAACAAATTTAATAAACCCACACATAACATTGTATAATTTTATGTATGTGTTAGTAGCAACTTTAAATGCAATTTACTCAAAACAAAAAAAAAATTAAAAAATATGTAAGTCTGGTGAACAGCTAAAAAGAAATACCTTTCAAATAACATACGTTTGGTCCAAATCGGGGTAAAACGGTAGAACAAAACATCGGTACAAGAAATCACCTAGCCTATTAATATTATAGATACATAAATAAATTTTTCAACTGCAATAATTTTAACCAAAATAAGCTTCTTCCCCTCCATTCTAATGTGCTTTATGTTTTTCTTTGTACGTTATCGATATAGCTAAATATAATAGGCCCCATAGCACTTCCAGTGAATTTTGTCATGTTTTTGCAAAAACTGAATTTTTCTTCCAAAACTGTTGTTTACCCTAAAATTTTTTGCGATTTGCTGGAAAAAAATTTCATCATTAAAATTATTTTCTTTATAGTTGTAGCATGATTTTCCGACCTCGTATTGTTGAAATAAATATTTTATAGGGTATTTGACTTATTATGTGAAAATTTTCAAAAAATTGTTAAACTTGTTGACAGATTTTTACCGGAAAATTAAAAACCAAACAAAAGAAATAAGAAATAAAAATCCAACAGAACTGTTTATACAACTTATCCCTTAACAACATAATGTTTCAGTAGTTTTTCTGCATGTATAACTTTTCTAGAACTTATCAGAGATGCTTTTAAATATACATAAGTTTACTGGTTATTTTCCTTTTTCGTTTTTTGAATATTCTTACGCTTGACATCATGTGAAAATTTATTCAAATACTCGTTTACAAAGACTTGGAAGTTCTCTTTCCTTTTGCAAACTGGGAAAAAAAAAGTTGTTACAATAATTTCATTTAGGTTCCTCTTATGGTAGTGCAGTTGGTAAAGATTTCTTGAATTTATATTGTATTTTTTTTCCCCCATTCTAATGTTGTATGATGGAATTTGTGATGTTGGGCGTTAACAATATGGTTTGTCGTTTGACACAAGCTGCTGCAACGAATGCTTATTTTTATTTTTTGGTTGTGTTTGAAAAGTTTTGTTATATTTTTATATTTTAAAGACAAAATAACGTATTACTAGATTTTCTGGTAAAATATTTTGGTTTATTAGCAAAGGATCAGGCTATGTCCTTTATATTTTTCGATTTCGATTTATGCCGATTTTTCTTCTATTTCTCAAATTTAAATTTAAAAAGAAACCCATATTATTTCATGTTTCTACCCGTTGCCCTTAGAGAACAAGTTCGATTTGGAACCAATGTGGACATTATGTTTGGTTTTTTGTCTTATCTATATATCGATATACATATTTAGTTAACAGATTGATTGTTCCTAATCAAAGATCTACTAGTCTCAAATGTAAAAAGTACTTTCAATAAAATATTCTTTTGATGTATAAACATCTATACGAGCAGGGTGTTAAAAATCTATTTCACAATACAATCACAAAAACAGCGTAAGGTGTAAAACGTAAGACAAAATCGGTGTGACTTATGATTGTATTGGCGAAAAAATTATGATATGTAAGAAGCTTTTTGTCGCTGTTTTCTGCAATATATTTCTTCACTTTTGATAAACATTTTAAATTAAAAGTATTCTTAACGTTATAATTTATCTATATATTAATACGTGAAGGTAAATTTTTGGTTCCCTTTTTAAGCAATATGCGGGCACGGAGGAGTGTGAAAATCGGCATAGTTATAGTTCATATGGAGTAGAAGCTGAGAACGATAAAATTTATGTTTAATCTGTCTTAAAAATGTATTAAATTAAATAAAATAAAATATTAATATTATAATTCGTTACACCCTGTTAATGCGAATGATTTAAATCATATATCAGACGCTGTGTGTTGAATTGTGAATTGCTAAAATTGATTAATATACCTTTAGGATCATTTAAATATTCATAAAATTTTTATATATATAGATTAAAAAACATTAGAAGAAAAAATTTAATAAAAAATATTTCCTAGAATTTGCACTCGAATTTCGAGCGCTGGGCTATACCAGTTCCATATAATTAACACAATTATCACTGCATTTCATATTAATGCTTATCAAACATAAATGAAAATAAAAAATAAACGAATGACAGTACAAAGGAAGTGCTTGGAGATAAAAAGAAGGCACAATTCATTGAGAAGTGTGTGGAGACAAAATGAAGGCATGGTTTCATTAGGAAGTGTTTGGAGATAAAATGAGGGAGCGAATAGCGTTACAAAACCGTTTTGAAAAATGAAAAATAAAAAATGAAAAATGAAATATAAAAAATGAAAAATGAAATATAAAACATGAAAAAAAATGAAAAATGAAATTTGAAAAATGAAAAACGAAAAATGAAAAATAAAAAGTAAAAAGTAAACAAGTAAGAAAATTATAGTCGGTCTAGACCGACTATATGATACCCTATACCATGGTTTAGAGACCCTATCTTTCGGTCCAACTACTTCGATATAGAAAATAAGCATAAACCAAATTTAAGTGGGATTTTTATTAATTTTTTTGGCTGCAGATATGAAAAAGTTCATATCGGATGCTATATCTATAAAGGGACTAGGTCCAAAAATGGACCGATCCTGATCATGTTTGGTAAAGTGTTTTGTATTTTGCAAAAATATGTACAAACAAAATTTGAGAAGAATCAGTGCAATATTTTTTTTTTTAATAGATTTAAGTGAAGATCGGGAAGCAGCTCTATATGGGGTCAAAGGGATCATTTTTGGACTACTCATTAGTGGATGTAATGAACGCATACAAACCCAATTTGAGTAAGATCTATATGACAATTTGGATCTTATGGCAATTTATGTCGATTTCATATGGGTAATTTGTATGGGGGCTAGGTCTGAACATGGACCGATTCTAACCAATTTCAATAGCGTTCATCCCATGGCCGATAGAAGCTTATATACCAAATTTCATCAAAATATATTCATATTTGCGACCTGCAGTTTGATTACAAGCTTTACATGGACACACAGACGGACGGACGGACGGACGGACGGACGGACGGACGGACGGACGGACGGACGGACGGACATTGTTAAATCAACTCAGAAAGTGATTCTGATTCGATCGGTATAATTAAAGATGGGTCTAGGTCAAATATTTTTGGTTGTTACAAACAGCAGCACAAAGTCATTATACCCAAACCACATAGTGGTATAGGGTATAAAAACGAAAAATGAAAAAATAAAAAAATTTAGAATTAACCAGTTGAAATAATAAGTAAGTTAATAGCCTAGGCGATTTCTTGTGACCGATGTTTTGTTCTACCGTTTTATCCCGATTTTGGCCAAACGTATATTATTTGAAAGGTATTTCTTTTGAGCCGTTTTGTACATTTACAGATTTTTAAATTTTTTCATTTATATTGAGTAAATTGCATTTAAATTTGCTACTAACACATACATAAAATTATACATTTACTATGTGTGTTTTATTAAACTTGTTAATATGTTTGTTAATGAATTTGTTATCTTCATTCACAATAATAATAAACCATAAAAATGTTGGTTTGTGAATTGGCTAAGTTGAAAAATAAAGCTGCATAGAAACTGCACTCGAATTTCGAGCGCTGGAATCTGATAGTAATAAGAAATCCTTTTGTATTAGCAGAGCCCCTGCAGTTGATTGCTTTAAGTGATACATAGATGACGCTTTCTGTTTGATTTTAAAAAAATGCCGTAACAAATCTTTAATTACTAGATGTTTACACATCTCCCCTGTGCACAGTGATTCCATTCATATGGAGGATAGCGACAAAAATAGTTAGAATAAAGATATTGAACTTCAATGTACACAGCTTGTTTCTGATGATGCAAGTACGATATTCTGTAAAAATTGGCGTGGTCGCAATTGTGAAACGCCCACTATTTATATTCTACAAATATGTATAATTCTAACGCAAAAATACCTGGATATGTGCTCAAATTTTTTTCCAATTCTCAGATTTATTATTAATAAATAGAAAATAAACCAGATGTGACATTTAATTTTATAAAATTAAACACTTTATTCATTTAAAATACAGTTGAAATAAATAATTAATTCATTTGGTAGAAATATAAGGACGTTGTAAACCTCAATGACAACTTTCTTTAAATAATTAGTCTTCCAACAATTCTATTGCAGATTTTAATAATGCGCTTTTCTTTTTGCATGGCAATTTTCGTTGACCAGTAATGAATGGATCCGAGCTCAACAGTAATATATTAAGTAAGTCTGTATTTATTGCAATTCGAGAAGTTTTCCTCGTATGTTGGAGCCTATACCTCTCAATATCCTTGTTTTTGGCTTCCGCAGCTTCCTCTGATAATTCTCCAATGGATATTATAGCGCTTTCGATGAATTCGGATCTTGTGAACTGAAGGTGGAAGGTAGAACCAAGGGTACTTATCTACAAGCCCTTTAGCAGTGTCAAGCGCGAATTGCTTAAATTTGTCCGCGTTTATTTTACATCCTGATTACATAGCTTGCAGTAATGCTGCACATCTTAGTATGTGTTCTTCGTCAACTCCCGTTATTTGAGCTGCCAAACCAGCATTATTAAAAAACCGTCTAGCCGTGTTGTCATCGTTTGACGTCCCAATACCTCCTGTTTTTAGCTTGTCCACTATCAAACCCATTTGTGATCTAAACTTATTTCTAACTTCATTTTTTTTTTCCATGAATTGAGTTTTATTTTCTGCCGACCTAATTTGCCATTTTTTGAGATCTATTCTATACGAAAAATGAATGAAATATTCAAAAAATCGAATATATGAATGTAAGGGTGATAACCCAAACTCATAATTTTCCTTGTGGACGCCTTTATGTATCTATATCATTCATCTCTTTTGGTTTGGCTTGGCATATGTAACACTTAGCAGGTGATGTCTGACTTAGTGCGTTGCATACTTTTCCATCGACCATAGTGAGTTGCAATTTGTGTTCAAAGTTTCTTTTCTGTCCAGATTTAAAATATTCTGTGCACTTTAACATATCAATTTTCTACGTGAAATAATTCCTCTCTTCAATGCAAACTTTTTGGAGCACCAAATTTCAAAAATGTATAAGCGAGAAAATGTGCATTGATGAGACGTTCCTTCGATAACAAATTTTAAAAAATAAGATAAGTTAAGGAATCACAGAGAGAGGGTTGTACAACAACAACAAATACTACATTTGTTTATTGACATGAATTACAACAACCAATGCTGTAACACTCACATTTGACGAGGAAAATACACTTTAAAACAAAAAAGTTAGGTTGGTTTATTGAATTTTATTTAGAAACCTGCAAATCCCTGCACATGAACTTAATATTATTTTAAACTATATACTTGTATCAACATTTACACACTAATCTGGTCACTGCATTCCGTTGACAAAGTTACTAAAGATCGAAATACATTTAACGAAGAACAACAAACCGGATTAAAAAGACACTTCATTAAAATTTGGTATTTTAAAAACAACAGCACAATTTATAAACTTGTAATTACCGAAAAATAATGCTAATACCTTCAACTTTAATTTCCATTTTTAATATTTTTATGCAGACACTTTTATAAATTAAACTTTCGCAGTTGAAACTACACGTTGTTTTCGTTTTTATTTCTGCCAACTATCTGCTTCTGTGCATGGCCGTACATATGTTGCTTTCATTTAAGAAGTTCCGTTACAAATAATTTAAACAAACTATTTATTTAGCTACAAGACCAATATATAAACACAGATTTTTTATTTTTGTCGTATGGGTGGAACCAGTGTGCTGTGTTCGGACTCACCTGATTTTTTTTTATAATCTATACTATTATTCATTATTTATTTATTATAATAAATAGGTAATGTGTGTTTGTTTGTTCGTTTGTTTGTAGGAGGTAATCTCTGTAATTACTCATCTTAGCTTCCGGAAGTTTTCACAGAGTCTTACCACAGATATGGAAAGTGCTATAGTTTGAATTTTTTTAAATATTTTAAGTGGGCGTGGTACCGCCCATGCAAAGTAAATATTTAATATCATATATATTGAGTACTATGGTAGTGAGAGCTTTGCAAATTTGTATTAATGTTAGTAGCCTATTATTAATTTTAGTAGCTATGCCGGAAATATGCGGGCTCGGATAAATGGGCATGGTACCTCAAATACAAAGTTATTACTCAACATCATATATATCGAGTACTATGACAGGGACAGCTTTGCAAAATTTGTCTAGGTCACCCGTTATTAACGTGAGAGTCAGACAAAAGATGGGCTGGATCCGACAAAGAGGCACCCCCATACAAAGTAAAAATTAACTGTCATATATCTGGAGTGCTGTAATAGTGAGAGTCTTCGGATTTTGCGTGAGCCCTTTCATTACGATGCACGGGGCGGGAGGGGGTAGCGAAGCACACCGGGTTGCATCTAGTGAACAATAAATAACTAATTTTTGCAACATAGATCAACTATACATAACACTAACATACATAATATACATTATATACATACAAGACTTGTAATTGATATGGCTATGTGAAAGTAAAAAAGGCTAAAATAGAATGAAACTCAAGCTTGTTCGTACTAACTCTCGTATAAAAAAAAAAAATGAATGTGCGTCCGATCACAGGGGAGATGTGTAAACATCTACACCTTTTCCAATTGTATTTCAGAAATTATTAAATATATTTCAGAAAACATAAAATGAATTTCAGAAAATATCTATTGAAATTCAAAATTAAAATGTAGTTTACCCTACAATACCGAAAAGTTATTATTGTTTCTATTAGTGATTTGGAGTCGCAGAAAATGTTTAGCAATATTTGGACTTATTTGTTATGCACTGGAAAATAAACTATCAACGGCGGCCTCTTAATCGAAAGAAGATCAGCTACAATATAAAAATGCAAAAGGCCGTAACTAACAAAAAGTTCAAAATTGACTTTTTGTATTGTACTTACGGCGTTTTACTTAAAAACTATTATTTTACCATTAAAATTGTTTTCATAACTAAAAATCCATCTTTATTTTTCAGCTTGATTCTAAAATTTGGGTTGTTTGTTTTTTGCTTCTCCTGTAAAAAAATAAAAATATTAGTTACGACCTTTTGCATTTTAGGTGACAATATGTAGTTTTCAAGGAATATTACAAACCCAGTGTAATTCTTAAAAAATATATTTTTATGTAGCGTTCTGACTATTTTTCTGAGAATCAATATTTTCTGAAATACATTTGATAATTTCTAAAATACATTTAATGTTTTCTGAAATACAGTTGATATTTTCTGAAATACATTTCATAATTTCGGAAATGCATTTGGTATTTTCTGAAATACATTTGATAATTTCTGAAACTCAATTGATATTTTCTGAAATTCAATTGATATTTTCTGAAATACAAATGATACTTTCTAAAAATCAACTGATGCTTTCGGAAATACAATTGATTATTACTGAATATCAGTTGATGTTTTCTGAAATTCAATTGATACTTTCTGAAAATCAATTGATGTTTTCTGAAATACAATTGATATTTTCTGAAACACAGTTGATATTTTCTGAAAATCAATTGATGTTTTCTGAAACACAATTGATACTTTCTGAAATTCAATTGATGTTTTCTAAAATTCAATTGACACTTTCTGAAAATCAATTGATGTTTTCTGAAATACAATTGATACTTTCTGAAATACAATTGATATTTTCTGAAATTCAATTGATGTTTTCTGAAATGCAATTGGAAAAGTTGTAGTAATTAAAAAAACACCTAAGTTTAATTTCGCCTTCTTCAAAGTTTTCCTAGTATTTAGCTTTTTAAACTCACAGCACTCCTAGCGGTTCTGCTTACTAAAAAAATTCTGTCAATAGCAAATATACACTTGAATATTTAAAATTAACGAAAAAGATTTGTGATTTTGCTAAACAGACAGCGAACTCGGCGGTTGTGCTTACTAAAAAGTTCTGTCAATAGCAAATATATACTTTAATATTAATAAAAACAACTCTGTAAGTTTGTGAACATGTTAAACTCACAGCACACCTAGCGGTCAATAGCTTGAATATTTAAAATTAACGAAAAAGATTTGTGATTTTGATTTTTTATACCACACACCGATTTTCCCTTACGCTGTTTTTGTGATTGTATTGTGAAATTGGATTTTACACCCCGCGAACGCATAGATGTTTACACATCAAAAACAATCTACATGTTCTTTTCTTAAAAATGTTTGAGTTAAGTAGTTCATAAAGCATGATGCATGAAACACATAGACAACAGCGGCTACACGAACACACGACTGCAAATGCTGCTGGCTGCAATTGTAGTCGTGTAATCAGCTACTTAATTTTTTTTGAAAACGACAGCAATATATAACATCAATATAAACAGCTGTTTTTATACAAAAGCATTTTTATTTCAGCAGTGCCAATTATATTTTTTTTTACTTTATTAAAATAGAAAAACATACATGATTCTATATAAACTTGACTTATATATATATACAATTACTTATTTATAATGCATTATTATAACGTAAACATAAAAAAGTATATTTACTTAACCCCTTTTGATTACACTGTGGAACATTTTTGGGATTATTGTCTGGGGGGTGAGAAATTCCAATTCAGGGTGATGGTACTAGGTCAGTATAGTAAAACCCTCAAAGGGTTTGGCGTTCGTATGTGTCAGTTTTTTTTTATGACCTTTTAAATTTTTTCCTTATCTTGATGTTTTTTTGCTTAGTTGTAACATTTTGGCAAAAACGTAGTTTAACATAACTCGAGAACCACTTGTCCGATTTTGATGAAACAAATTCAAAAAAATTTAGAATTACAATTCCTTTAATCCGTTCATATAACGTTTTTCTTTATAATCAACAGTTTTGCCGGTAAAAATAAATTTGTGGAGAAAAATAAATATTTCTTTGCCTAAAAATGAAAAATTTTTTTTTTTTAAATTCATAAAAAATCCAAAACGGAAAAAAGGATCAGGTGTTATTAATTTCATGTAAAGTCACATAACCTATAAACAAAATGCGACATAGATCATAGAAATCGATTAACGCGTTCTGCTTTTATTTACAATTAAGTGAAGGTATCCCATTTTGACAAGAATATTGATATTTGTTTTTATTCAAAAAAGTGTAATTTATCGCCTTTTTATAACCTCATTTCAAATGGCATAGCAACTTGATGATAGCGTTCACCTTGTTGATCAGATTCGGTAGCCAATTGTTTGCTGAAGTAGTCCAGATGATGATGTAAATAATGGATTTTCAAGGACATGTGGACACCAATTTCCGAGAATGCTCTTAACATCCTTGCGACAGAAACATCGTAGTTGTTAGAACGATGCTTTCCCAACAAGCCTTCTATTACTTCTTTGATTGCCTACCATGCATTCAATTCAGCGTCAATCAGAAGATTGTTGAATGCGTCACTTTTAATCAGCTTTCGTATATCTGGACCATTTAGTACGCCTGATTGGAAAAAATTAATTTGTTAAGATGGAAAATCATGGGAAATGAATGTGATATTATAACTTACCTTCTTTAATTTTACTTTCGCTGAGTCTCGGGTAAATTAGTTTCAAACACAAGAAAACTTCATCTCTTTTGGCGACAGTTTTGATAAAATTCTTAACAATTCCAAGTTTAATATGCAGTTTAGGCAGCAATATCTTCTCCTTCGGCACTAGAGGCTCACGAATAATATTGGCCGTTTGTAACCTGCTGTGCTCTCTGAGTTTCCATCCGTGGCATGCATATTGGTCACCGGAAAATCGTGTGTCCCAATCGCACAAAAAGCACATATATTTTATATAGCCGCTTTGAAGACCGCAAAGCATTGCTACAACTTTTAAATCGCAGCATATGCGCCACATATGTTTGGCGTAGTTAACCATTTTTGAAGGTTTTTTATTGGTCTTATGCAGTAAAACCGCCTTCAAGCTGAGTTTTGAACTGTCAATAAATAATCTCCAGTCATCTGCTTCATATTTTATTTCCATTGCGTCCATCAATTTTCCTACATCCGGGCAATATGCAGAAGTTTTTTCATCATTCACAAGGAATAAACTTTGGAGTGCTACCTGACGACTTCGATAAGCTGTGACTTTTACACCGAGTGCCAACAAATTGTTTGATTTCAAAATGGAATCCAGCTCTTCCGATTTATGCTGTGTTAATTCCAACTTGGCAACAATTGAATCAAGCTTATTTTGATTTATTAAAATTGGCTCATTGGATACTGATGGCTCATATGGGGGATCATCACGTGCATGATATGTCGGAGCAGTCGTAGAAGAGAAAATATCTGGGCTAGAAGCTTTTGGCACAGGAATGTGGTTCGAATGAGGCAATGGTGTTGCGGCACTTGCAACACCAACGTAATTATACGATTTTCTTATCCTTTTTGCGGCTCCTTTATTCGCACATGCATAACAATTCAATGGATTGTGACCTTCGCCAGGATTAGTCCAAGTCATTGGGATACCGAATGGCATACTTTCACGTCTTCTATTTTTCCAATCCATTAGACGGTTGTAGCAGCTTTTACACACTATATTTGGTACCCAATTTTCGTTCACTATAACATTTTGGTTGAAGTACATCTCGTATGTTTGAACAAAATCTGTACTGAAATTTCCCCTTTTTTTTATGTGTTGAGACATATTGACCACAGCAGTAGCAAAAGCTATTTATATCTGGCTTGCACAGTTCCATATTCTGTTCACTTTTGTTCACTTTTAAAAAACTGGAGAAAAATCACTTTTACTGTTCGTGTTCGTCGGCACTTGTTGAATGACAAAAATCACAGAACCAGTGTGAGAAAGAGAAGAAGTATAATGACAATGCATGTTTTATGTGAACATTACAGAACCAGTGTTGCCACATCAATATTTCTCTTTTAGTACAGTAGAAAAATATGAGAGAGTTCGGCTTGTGAGTGTCAATGTTTTCTCCAAATAATGTTGTGTATATCTGGAGCAAATTTTTGAAATTCATACATTTACCTAATTGTGAAAAAATGAGAAACGCGTGCATCGATTTTCATGATCTATGCCTTTTTTTGCTCATGACTTATGTGACTTTACGCGAAAGTAATTAGTTTTGGCACTTTTTTCCATTTTGGATTTTTTATGAATTTAAAAAAAAAAATATTTTAATTTTTAGGCAAAAAATTCTTTTTTCCCTTCATACATTCATTTTTAACTTCGAAAGTGTTACACATATAGGAAAACGGTATAGAAACAGATTAGAGAAATTGTAATTCTTAATTTTTCTAAATTTGTTTCATCAAAATCGTACAAGTGGTTCTCGAGTTATGTTAAACTACGTTTTTGCCAAAATGTTACAACTAAGCAAAAAAACATCAAGATAAGGAAAAAATTTAAAAGGTCATAAAAAAAAACTGACACATACGAACGCCAAACCCTTTGAGGGTTTTACTATACTGACCCAGTACCATCACCCTGACTTGGAATTTCTCACCCCCCAGATTGGCTGTTGTACTGTGTTATTAATGGAATTATTATAGCACTTCTTTTTGCGATTAATTTTTTTAACAAAATAGAATATTTCAGCACTAATATCTTTTACATATTTTGTTATATTGTCAACACTATTTTTGTTTTGTAGTCAACGAAAATATAAATTAGCCTAAGTTGACTACAGCTGCAAAAGTGGTCGTGAAGTCGTGTAGCTGGGTTGGTGTCAAAATAATCGTTTTCATATAAACGTATGGATTTTATTTTTGACAGGCTATGTTCTTGTAGCCGCTGTCGTCTATGTGTTTCATGCATGAGTTGAAGTAATAGGCAGAAGGGTGCTGAAGATGAACAAGTCGTGTCTTAAATTTTTTCTACATTTCTCCTACATTACAAAATTATTATCCTTTCTCTTAGAAAATGTATAAATGATCTCAAACCGAACAATAAATAACTAATTAAGGATTTTCAAGTTAAGCAGACATAAACAAAAAATAGTTTTACTAAGAGTGTAAAATGATCAGTGCTGCCATATTAGCATTTTTGTTGCTAGATTTAGCAACTTTTTGTGTCGTTTAGCATCTAAAATTTATAACAAGATGTTAGATGCTAACTTAGCATCTTTTATTAATAAAAAGTTGCTTTTAACAACTTTTTTTTATTTTTTTTTTCATTATTTTTGAGTATACCTACAATTTTAAATTTAAATCAAATAACATGAGAAATTTGTGTACTACTCTTTTTATCACTCTCACTTATTTCTTTCAACAAATATAACAAAACATTTTGAAATAGAAGAATGTTAACGGCAACTACAGTTATTAATGAATTAAAAAGTCGATTGCCAAAAAATATTACTGTATTAAAAAAATGGCAAAATTTTCAATATAGAACACATTAAACCGGGTAAATGAACCGATAACCAATATATTAGAAGAGTTTACATTTAGCTCGTCTGAAACAGAAAAAATTCAAATCCAATGGAGTTATATCACCGAATATCACTGAATACAACCTCTTTATGGAAATTCATTTAAATAGTTATCCACATTTGTATTGTCTTTATTAATTTTGTCTTTATCAAAATCTGGAGTTGAACGTTTGTTTAGTTTAATGACTTTAGTTAAAAGCAAACTTTGCAATAGAATAAAATCCGAGTTGTTATGTTCTATAAATCGGATAAAAGAAGGTTTGAAATTGAAAAAAGCGATGTCGTTGATATAAGTCGATCGTCTGAAAAATATCAGAGCCAAGAAGAACTTGAAAACATCACATAAATATTAGAGTCCATAAACCTATTATTGTAATATACTCGTATCGTTGGATAACGTAAATTTTGTTATATTTGAAATGAAAAAAAATCTCTCTAAAATTAAAAATATTTAACAACAAAGGGAATATAACTGTTGCGATGGAAAAATCGGACTATGAAAGTAGAATGAATAACATCCTGAATGATATGATGACGTATAGGAGGATAACCAAAGACCCTACATCATCATTACAGAGAACGAACAGTGAACTGGTCGATGAATTATATAAGTGCAATAGTATTTCTGTGATAGAAAAAAAGAGGCTTCAAAATGACGCGGCATTAACACCCAGAATATATGGACTCCCAAAGATCCATAAGGATGGATTCCCACTTAGACCAATCTGTGCATCAGTTAACTCACCGCCTAATGGGTTATGTAAACTTTTGACTAACATTCTGAAAAAGCTTACAGAAGATTCAGAATTTAATATAAGGGATGCTGTGCAATATAGGAATAAGATTAATAATAGTAATATATATGACGACGAAACATTAATTTCATTTTACGTAATATCCTTATTCCCAAGTATACCAGTAGAATACGCAATCAATGTAATTAAGGATAAATGGAAGGAAATAAAAAAGCACACAACAATACCCAAAGACTTATTTATAAAGATTTTGAAATTCTGCATCACAGACTCACGGTATTTTAAATATAAAGATAAATTATACACACAACACAAAGGGGTACTTATGGGATCACCAGCATCACCCATCGAAGCAGATATTGTTATGGGGGATCTTTTAAAAACCTGTATGGATAAAATGGAGGAAAAACCAAGACTTCTAACCAAATATGTTGACGACCTTTTTTGGATTGTAAAAATAAGTGCAATAAAAAAGACGTTAGACCAGTTGAACAGTTTTCACGGACAAATTAAATTTACGGCTGAAGAGGAGGATAAGGGAAAACTACCATACCTGGATACGTTAGTTATAAGGAAGGATGGAAAAATTAGAATAGACTGGTATCAAAAACCAACATCATCTGGAAGAATAATTATTTTCTACTCATGCCAACCAAAAAGTGTTATTATGTATACGGCCAACAACTTAATAAGCAGAGTACTTTCTATTAGCGATCTAGATTTTCAGTAAAGAACATATTTAAACTAAAGGAAATACTTAAGAGAAATGCGTTTCCTACAAAAATTATTAATAGCCTTTGTAATGGTGCGGCGGTGGTGGAATTTCCGCTTCCTGTTTCCCTGAGCCTTTGCTGGTCGCAAGTGCTTGCGAAGGGGCCTAGCTCGCCGGATGGGTGGGGTCCTGCTCAGGCCCAGGGAAACCGCACTACAGATGTTCACGTGCGATTTACAAAAAACACTGTCAAAAACGGAATCTAAAGGATGGATGGATGGCATACTTACCTTCCGGTGGGGACTAGCTGTTATGCCCCTTTTTGCCCTCCCTACCATGTTACCTGATATTCCATCTTAATTGGAGGTAACCCACTACAATAAAAAGAGTTTGGTTTAGTTTGGTTTGGTTTGGTTTGGTTTGGTTTTCTACATTGGGTTTATAAAAAAATTTTATTTAACCTTCATTTTAAGGTTATAAATTTTAAATTATTTTTCGTAACATTTTAATTTTTTTAGCCAATTTTTATTTTTAGCAAAATTTTAAGCTTAGCAAAATTTTAATTTTAGGGAAATTTTGCTCTTAGGGAAATTTTAAAATTTAGGAAAAATTTTAAATTTTAGGAAAATTTTAAGTTTAGAAAAATTTTTAATTTTAGAAAAATTTTTAAGTTTAAAAAATTTTTAATTTTAAAAAAATTTTGATTCTAGACAGTTTTACATATAGAATTTTGTGATTTGAAAAATTTTTAATTCTTACAAATTTTTACATTTCTTACAAATTTTTACATTTTTACATTTACATTATTGTTCTTTGAGTTACATTATGTTAAAATGTTTTTATGTTATATATATGAATTTAGATTCCTGAAGATGGTACCTAATTGATAGCGAAATATTGGATGAAATAAAGAATTGAATTATAAGAACAACAATGGCCTCAAGCTTAACTATTTTTATTTAAAAATTACAACAAAAAGGTCGAAATAACAATCAAGTTAATAAAATGAAATATTTAATTTAAAATATTTAATTTAATTTAAAATTCAAAATAATATTAATTAAAATTTAAAATATATAAATCGAAACTTATGTTTTATATTCATTTTTCCATTTAATTAATAAGTATTTAATTTTTCAATCAAAAGGTAATGAAATTTCAAAAAAAAAAATGGAGCATATTTTTTTTTTTGCAATTTAGCGTTTTTATAATTTCAAATTATGGCAACACTAAAAATGGATATTGCCCAGCGTCTAAGGGCCCTAAAAAATTAAAGTGTACTTCAAGTAGATTTTATTGTATGTTTTTCATACAAAATTTGTTGATAAAGTCTATTTGAAGTACACTTCAGTTTTTTTGCGTACGGCCCTAAGCATTTCGCAAAGCTAAGTTAGAATCTATGCGTATGCTTGATATTATTTTAGTATTACTTATACTTTTCAATCAGATTGATAGCAATAGAGAACGAAAAAAAACAAAAACGAACGGTTCGTTGTAGCTCATTCAAAGGAACGGAACGAAACGAAAGCCTTTGAAAAACTGAGAAACTTTTTGATAAATTTTATACTAACGAAACGATACGCAAAAGAACAAATAACTTATTTGTAGCGTTATTTATTTTATTTTCATTCGTCGTATTCAAAGACTCCATTACATCTATTAACAAGTAAAATATGTTCAATATTTAATGGTACACCTTATTACGTTTTTCTGATAAACGTAACGCTCAAAATAGTCAAAATAGTGCTAAAATAATTTTAGCTATGCAAGTCACGGAATTGGTTTGGCGACTCCAAGATTGCTATTGAACGCCATTCTTGAAACATGACTTCCGTTTAATTCTTGTTCTATAATTAATTTTTCAGTGTTTCCATTATTTCAAGAAAATTATTTCATTTCTAAATCTAGAGATATTTAAAATTTTTTATATTAAGTGCAATTGGATACACTAGAAAAATATTATGTATATTCGCATATAACAGCATTTAATTTTCAAGGGCCAAAATAGTTATTTCTAGCCGACCTGAATGAGTATTGGCATGTATCACGTAAGAGCCCCATGGGATTAGATGCTAATGGCATACCGTCTAAATTCAATTTTATCTCAGGAAAGAAGATACAAAGGATCCAAATAAAAAAAAACTGATTTTTCTAATAACTATTATATTCAGGTGACCAAAACGGTTATATCCAGCCGACCTGAATGAAGGTTGTCATATACCAGGTGATAGCCCCATGTGAGTAGATTCTAATGGTATTTTTTCTGTTGTGCATATTTTGCTTTAAATGCGTATTTTTGCATATTTTTATCTAATGATTATTTATTGAAATTTTTTCGGGAGTATTTAGCCGAATGCCTACAATTCACAATAAAATAGCATCGTTTAATGGTTGCATATTTTGCTTGAAATGCACGTTTTTGCATGTTTTTTGATCAAAATACTGATATATTTTAATTCTTGTCTATTTTGTTCTACATATGTGATAATTAAAAAGATGAAACCATTGAGTTCTTAATTAATTATTAAAAGATCGGACCTAGTACAACATTTTCCTTTTGTAAGATTTTTGATGTGTAAACGGGGAGGGGTAAAATCCAATATCACAATACAATCACAAAAACAGCGTAAGGCAAAACAGTGTGTGGTATATATAAGCGTATTGGTGTATTTAGTAAACAGAACCGCCGAGTTCGCTGTCTGTTTAGCAAAATCACAAATCTTTTTCGTTAGTTTTAAATATTCAAGCTATTGACCGCTAGGTGTGCTGTAAGTTTAACTTGCTCATAAACTTACAGAGTTGTTGTTTTTTTAATATTCAAGCATATATTTGTAATTGACAGAACTTTTTTCGTAAGCAGAAACGCCGAGTTCGCTGTCTGTTTACCAAAAGTGTATATTTGCTATTGACATAACTTTTTAGTAAGCAGAACCACCCAGTTCGCAAAATCACAAATCTTTTTCGTTAATTTTAAATATTCAAGCTATTGACCGCTAGGTGTGCTGTGAGTTTAACATGTTCACAAACTGACAGAGTTGTTTTTTTACTATTCAAGTATATATTTGCTATTGAGACAACTAGTTTAAGAACATTTAAATTTTTATTAACAAACCAAAAGCTTAACTTAACGCTCAAGGGGGTAAAAATCTATTTCACAATACAATCAGAAAAACAGAGTATGACAAAATCGGTGTGAGGTGTGAGTGTACTGGTGCAACGATTATGATATTTTCTTCATTTCTGACTTGTGTTTCACCTTATTATCTGTACTTAAACCATGCAAAAACTTCTTAATTTTGTATTTTCTTTATAATTTTATTAAAAGCGCTTAAATTTCTTGAAGAAAAAAGTAAAATAAACCTTTCTCGTCAACTTTTCCTGTTTCCACGTATTTTTTACTTTTCTATTTGCCTACTTCCATAAATTTATTGTCGTCTTCATTTTACTTGACATTTAACACAAGCAGAGTTGAAATTCCATTATCTATTGTAAATAGCTGCCTGATACATTAAAAAGCTAAATATTAGGAAAACTTTGAAGAAGTCAAAAATAAACTTAGGTGTTTTTTTAATTACTACACCTTTTCCAATTGTATTTCAGAAAACATCAATTGAATTTGAGAAAATATCAATTGTGTTTCAGAAAACATCAATTGATTTTCAGAAAATATCAATTGATTTTTTCGTAAGCAGAAAATATCAATTGATTTTCAAAAAATATCAATTGTATTTCAGAAAATATCATTTGATTTTCTGAAAGCATCATTTGTGTTTCAGTAAATATCAATTGAATTTCAGAAAATATCAATTGAGTTTCAGAAATTATCAACAACTGTATTTCAGAAAACATCAAATGTATTTCAGAAATTATCAAATTTATTTCAGAAATCATCAAATGTATTTCAAAAAATTTTAATGTATTTCAGAAAACAGCAAATGTATTTCAGCAATTATTTAATGTATTTCAGAAAACATCAAATGTATTTCAGAAATCATAAAATATATTTCTGAAATTATCAAATGTATTTCAGAAAATATCAAATGTATTTCACAAAACATCAAATGTATTTCAGGAATTACAAAATTTTCTTCAGAAAATATGAAATGAATTTCAGAACATATCAATTGAGTCTCAGAAAAATAGTCAGAACGCTATATAAAAATATATTTTTTTAAGTATTACACTGGGTTTGTAATATTTCTTGAAAACTACATATCGTCACCTAAAATGCAAAAGGCCGTAACTAATATTTTTAATTTTTTACAGGAGAAGCAAGAAACATCGTAAAACAAAAACTACTTTAAACTTAATACTCTAATTTTATAATCAAGCTGAAATATAGAGATGGATTTTTATTTATGAAAACAAATTTATGGTAAAATAGTAGTTTTTAGGTAAAAGGCCGTAACTACAATACAAAAATTCAATTTTTAACTTTTTGTTAGTTACGGCCTTTTGCATTTTAGGTGACGATATAAACGTGTTTTTTTCAAAATGATGACTTCAAAATCGGTCAAAATTCTATCCTGGTATTTATATTGTAGCTAATTAACAAATGAAGTCCTCATCTTCTTTCTATTAAAAGGCCGCACTTGATAGTTTATTTTCCAGTGCATAACAAATAAGTCCAAATATTGCTAAACATTTTCACTAATAGAAACAGTAATAAATTTTCGGTATTGTAGGGTAAACTACTTTTTAATTCTGAATTTCAGTAGATATTTTCTGAAATTCAATTGATATTTTCTGAAATACATTTGATAATTTATGAAATACATTTGATGTTTTCTGAAATATATTTGATACTTTCTGAAATACAATTGGAAAAGGTGTAGATGTTTACACATCTCCCCTGTGATCGGACTCACATTGATTTTTTTTATAACAATTATTGTTTTCTGAGCATTTGAGCCAAAGGTCATGTAGTAAGAACTTCGATCTTTTGATTTTGTATCGTATGGTATGCTATTATAAAGCTATTTTTTTACCTTTCAAACAAAACCTTAATGTCATAAATTGCTTTAAATGATATCGGTAATTGAAAAGATCACTTAGCCAAATTTGAATAATTGTTTCTATTACAAAAATATAATCCACAGTTGCCAGTAGATTTCACTGGGATTTTATCTCTTGTAAAAATATAACGCACAAATTTTTTGCCCACACTTCAATGTGAATCTCTGCACTCAACAAATGCATAATTTAAGATGTGTTTGTATTCAGGGGTCTCCTTGATGTTCATTAATGTTAGTGCATACTGTGTTATACTATGAAACCGCAGTCGTAGCTACTTACTGCTATGCATATGTGTGTATGTATTGGTGTGTATTAATAAATCAAGCCAAGTTTAGTCATCAATAACGATGCCCTCCTACTTTATATACACGACGAACAATTTTCATCTTAGATGTATGAAAAAAAAAAATAAGTACCTGTAGTACATTTGCGGCTAGTATTGTTATTGTTGTGGAAAATGGTTTTGTTTTTCTTTAAGTTTTAATCTACATAAGAAATGAGCAATACATTTTTCTTGCATTACCATTTGCATTAGCTTTTGTATGGATATTTTGTTGGGAATTTGAATTTATTATTGAGTTTGTAACGGTTTTTTCTATATGTACTTAACTGGGATCACAACAAAAATTTGCATACGTTTGTCTACAGCAGTGAAGGCCGTATCAAGCACGCTGGTGCTCGGCTGCAGCCGAACGAAAACAAAAATAACCTTTGAAATTTCTTATCTTTTTAAGTTTTGATTTTTTTTTTGTTTTTTATTTAATTTAATAAACTTGCTACTTATGGATAGAACAGATTAAATGTTCCTCACATTTAATATCGGCATTGTGTTACGTCCATTGATTTCGATCAGATGGCCACCACTGGTCTACAGTGCGAAGGGGTAATTCGTATAATTGCCTATGGTCGGTTTCTTTTTACAAGTATTTACCATAGGTATTCCGAATTGAAGATATTAATAATTAAGGTATGGCCTATCTCGCCTTAAAAAAAAAAATGTTCCGAATTTTTTTTTTTCAAAAATGTCTTCTACAAGCCTTCAGAAATAATGCCCTAAAAGGATTTTTTAGAATTCGAATTATTTTTGGAGTTACAGAGCTATATCTGTATATAAATATTTGTACGACAATATAGAAAATTCTTGTAATAAAACTTTAAATGTGCTTTTCTCGAAATCACTTTTTTCAAACTGGGGTGTCATTTTTCTCGAGAACCAGAAGTCGTATCGAAATTCGGCGGCGTTTTGTAGGTAATCACGTCAGGCAAGTCCTGAACTAGAATAATTGGGCTAACTTTACTACCGGAGGAGAGGTGGGGCGAAAATTCCAGCTAAAAAAACAGCAAATTTTTTAATAAAAAAAAAAAAAATCGCGCCATTTGTCAATTTTTGATATATGGGGGGTTCCATGTCAAGTGCACCAACTTTTGAAACCGATGTCTTCCGATCGGGATGAAATTTGCACCAAGGTTAGTCCTGTTGGATAGTAGTTTAGACACAATTGTTCAACAAGATCGGTCAAGATCTCTCTGAGTTAGAGGGGATCAAAATTTGACATTTTGACCAAACAGCTATATCCTCAATATCCTCAATATTTCGGAAAAATTACTTTAAAAAAAAAAAAAAAATGTAGACTTTTTTTTGCTAAATCAAAGCATTTTTTGCCTTTTTTTTCAAAAAGGGCATTTTTTTTCATAAGAAAGCTTAGGATTTTTCTTTTAAGAGCTTTTTGGTCGCTTAGTGGCACAGGAGTGGGATATCTATCAAAATAAATGTTTTGTAACTCAAGACAACGGTTTTTCAATTTTTCACAAATGCACTATTTTGAGTTTTTTTTCCTATTTGTGTGTAAAACCTTACAAATAAAACTTATACTGAGAAACTAGACAAATTAACCTTTCCGAAGGTATATAACATACCTAACTAAAATTTTATACCCTCGATACTGTACTACCCAGAATATGTTAACCTCAGGAAAAAAATCATTTTTTTCTATAGAAATGTTGAAAAATTATTATTTTTTATTTATTTGTAATAATAATTAAATTAATATGTAATAATAATAATAATATTAAAAATAAAAAGATAAATAATTTAATACAATTTAATCTTAATTACATTAGATCCATTTATATCATAACTATTTTTATACTTAATTTATTGTAGCTGATGAAGTAAAGGGTGATTTTTCAGCTATTATCTTTTTGGCAACACTGGTTTAAACAGCTGACGCACGTTTCGTGTTTTGTTTCATTGTCAAACATCTTCAGTTTGGTCTATAATTTAACCATGAATCGTCTTACAAACGAACAACGCTTGCGAGTTATTGAATTTCATTATCAAAATGCGTGCTCTGTTAAGAAAGTTCATCGCGCGCTTCTTCCATTTTATGGTCAGTTTAATCGACCCACTGAAGCGGCTATTCGGGCTATTGTGACTAAATTTCGCACCAAATTTACATTGTTGGACCAACACGCTTACGTAGAGTGCGAACTGAAGAAAATATCGCAGCTGTATCGGCCAGTGTTAATGATGACCATCAATTTTCGGCCAGTGTTAAAGATGACCATCAATTATCGATTCGTTGCCGTTCGCAGCAATTGGGCCTCTGTTACTCAAAAACGTGGAAAATTTTGCGGAAAATTTTTGCCCAAAATGCAAGAGCTTGACTTGCATGACATATGGATTCAACAAGACGGTGCCACATGCCACAAAGCACGCACAACAATGGACCTATTGAGAGGCGAGTTCGGTGAACATTTTATTTCACGTTCAGGACCGGTCAATTGGCCGCCTAGATCGTGCGATTTAACGCCTTTAGACTATTTTTTGTCGGGCTATGTTAAAGCTCATGTCTATACAGACAATCCCGCTTCAATTGACGCATTGGAAGACAACATTGAAGCATTTATTCGTGAGATACCGGCCGAAATGTTGGAAAGAGTATGCCAAAACTGGACTAAGCGGATGGACCATTTGAGGCGCAGTCAAGGTCAACATTTGCATGAAATAATCTTCAAACATTAAATTATATGGACCGTACTATCGATTCAAATAAAGATTTCATGCATTTTTCTGAATTTTATGTGTTTTTTTTGGAAAACTTTCCTATAGCACTTAAAAAATCACCCTTTATATAGGTCTTGTAAATTTTTAAATACCCAGTCTTTCATCCAGTTTTTTTGTCGCCTTTATTTGCTGCTTTTCTCCCAATCTTTTCCTGGCTTTACTAGGTTCAGCTGTTGATTTCGCTGCTGGTTTCTTTTTTGGCTTTAGAAAGTACTCGCATTGAGTGGAAGCAGAAAACTTTTTCAAACTTGAGTCTTCCACAGACAAGTGGTATAAAAGCATGGTATTGAGCGGTGCCATCGATTGTTACCGCAGCATCGAATCTGCTCTTCAGTGTTTTCAATGTTTCCTGATGATCCTCTTTGCTACTAAAAACTATTTTAGTTTCTTTACAATAATTATTTGCCCAATGGAATAAAGCAGTCGCATCTAAGATGCGATCTTGATGAGAGCACTGGAGACTATACTTTGCTGCATTTCTTTTTAAGGTTTGCTCCAATACCATCACATGCTCCTTTACCATGAGCAGTAGGATGAAAATGCCACTCAGCTGGCATTCCAAAATCATTTTCATGAGCCATAAGATTTGCCAAGCTACTTTTGTTTTTAAAATGTTGACGAGCTCCGTCCGTCCGTCCGTCTTTACTGTAAATTTAGATTTTTGATATTTTAGTATTATCTTCTGGTACTCATAAACTGCAACGGTATCATGTTTTAAATCATCGGATATGATTGCCATACTTTTGTGTTCCAGTTTTTCATCTTTCATGTAGTAAATAACTACTGTGAGTAGAGTTGCTTGGTTGTTATTGAAGTGGAATGCTTGTATGGCATCCTGAAAAACATATTTATAGTTTTCTGCGAAATCATATGAAATAACGAATTCACCAGACTTCAAATGTATCTTCAAATCCTTGAAGAATGATCATTGCTCTTTGACTAAAAAGTCATGGTTTCTCAAGTTTAGCAATCCTGTACACATTTCTTCCACAAAACCATCCACATTTAAAATGATTGTTTTCAATGTGCATCTGTCAGTCTGAATCCAAGAATCATATTTGACCTCCTCTATATATTCTCGATCTAAAGAGTTGATTAAATTTTCTTTGATGAATGTGGTTTTCGGGCAATTGATACATTCACCTAAGTGGCAAGAAGTAGTTGCATTAGGACACATAGTCAATTTAAGGCAATCGCGGTATTCGCGTAAATCTTCTGCCGAATCATCTGTTAAATACTTTAAGTTGATTTCCTTCAACAACAGTTTAACATTTTCATGGTAAATGCAAACGCATACTGTGTGAGTTCCGCTGCTTTCTGCCAAAACGCAATGTTTTGGCCTCATTTGGGTTCATTTCGTGAAGCCAATTCTAACATCCTCGTGTTCAGATTGAAATATTGTAAATAACTCCTTCAGGTTACAGAGAACCATTTTCTTCTGTTATGTTATGAAGGTATGTTACATACTTTCGGAAAGGTTACTTTGTCTAGTTTCTCACTATAAGTTTTATTTATAAGGTTTTACACACAAATAGGAAAAAATTCAAAATAGTGCATTTGTGAAAAATTGAAAAACCGTTGTCTTGAGTTACAAAACATTTATTTTGATGGATATCCCACTCCCATCCCACTAAGCGACCAAAAATCTCTTAAAGGAAAGATCCTAAGCTTTCGAATGAAAAAAATGCCCTTTTTGAAAAAAGGGCAAAAAATGCTTTTATTTAGCAAAAAAAAAGTCTAAAATTTTTTTTTGGTTTTTTTAAAGTATTTTTTCCGAATAATTGAAGAAATAGCTATCTAAACTATTTTGGAGAAAATTTTCTAAAAACAATAGGTAATAAGTTACATGGATGGGAAAAAACACCTGTTTTGCCAAAATGTAAAATTTTGATCCCCTCTAACTCAGAGAGATCTTGACCGATCTTGTTGAAAATTGTGTCTAAACTACTATCCAATAGGACTAACCTTGGTGCAAATTTCATCCCGATCGGAAGACATCGGTTTCAAAAGTTGGTGCACTTGACATGAAACCCCCATATATTTGATATAAATATCCTAGTTCAGCACCGGGCGGACGTGATTACTAACAAAATACCGTCCGCCGAATTTCGCTACGACATCGGGCTCTCAGAAAAAACGACACCCCGTTTCGCTTCTCATTTTCACGCACCACTTTTCATTGATCAGGGAGGGGAGGATAAAAAAATAGAAACATAACAGCTGACTTCATAAATACAGTTGCAATGTAACACTGCGTGGTGTTCATAAACACAGGCTTAGTTTCGGCAAAGTCGCAAGTTCATTCTTGCATGGCGACGCTTTTCAATGCGCAACATCTGTCAAAATTTTTTTTTTGTATACTTTGGGTCCAAAAATTTGTTGATTGCTCATCGCACATAGGGTCTGCCGTCGTTTATGAAAATGTTGAACTTTGTTTCCACACTCCGCACTATTAATTTCTAAAAATTTGGTTCCTTATGGAGATGGGTTTTTGCAAACCGCAAGCGCTGCTGAATATTTTTCCTTGACACATTTGGTTTTTTTACACTATGTGGCCATGAAGGTTATTTTCAGTCAGACGCCTTCTTATGGTCCTTGCCGATATTCTAATGTCATTTTGCGGCTCCATGCACGATCTAATCTGAATTGGTGTGTAAAATGGGCTAAGTTTGCTCATCCTGGCCATAAGTCTATCTTCCGCTAGTGTCGTTTTGTGTTGTTTTCTCTTTGCCAATTAACGAAAGTCTTACATTTTTCATAATATTTAATAGCGCTGACAAACTTTCCCCGCGATAATGATATTATTTTCACTATTTCAGCAATTGAAGCAACATTTTTATCCATAATTTAACAACGTCCAACGGAACTACAGCAAAAGGTACCAAAAACATTTTAACAGACAAACAAAACCCTTTTGGTTACCATAATATAAATATTTAACTTGAATAATTAAAATGACTTAATTATTTGTCCACTTAACTAAGGCTTTGGGGTAAGAAATAGCTGCTTATTTACAAAACTGAACATTGAAATGCTAAAATTTTTTTATATTTTTAAAGAATCATGACGGTACTACATATTTGGAAAAATTTTAATGAATAAACAGGTAAAGTGCAAAGCTGTCTCTGTCATGATACTCGAGATCATGTTATTGAATATTTCCTTTGTATGGAAGATGCTACGGCTCATTCAATCCCCCTTATTTTTGTCATGGCCGCTAATATTAATAATAGATGACCTCACACAAATTTGCCGTAGTACTCACTACATATTTATATCCTATAGTTCCATCCAGATACACAGAAAATTTCATGAAGTGCGGTCCAATGGCTAAGCCATTTCGCTTTTATATATGTACAAGCAGATACCAGCCCTCGAAATTCGAGTGCAAATTCTAGGAACTTTTATTTTTTCATTTGATAAATTATTGGTCCTAAAGGTATGCTATGTCCCAAAATATTTTTCAGTTCAACACAATTATTATTGTAAATGAAGAAAACAGACTCATTTTTTTCCAAACACATTAACACACACATAGCATTGTATAATTTTATGTATGTGCTGCAACTTTAAATGAGCATAACTCCAACAAAATTTAAAGATTGTGAAATCTGTAAGCCTGAGGGACAGCTAAAAAGAAATACCTTTCAAATAAGATACGTTTGGTCAAAATCGGGAGAAAATTGTTGAACAAATCATCGGTCACAAGAAATCACCTTATCTAAAGGGTGATTTTTTAAGAGCTATAGCAAAGTTTTCCAAAAAAAAAAAACACATAAGATTCAGAAAAATGCATGAAATCTTTATTTGAATCGATAGTACGGTCCATATAATTTAATGTTTGAAGATTATTTCATGCAAATGTTGACCGTGACTGCGCCTCAAATGGTCCATCCGCTTTGTCCAATTTTGGCATACTCTTTCCAACATTTCGGCCGGTATCTCACGAATAAATGCTTTAATGTTGTCTTCCAATGCGTCAATTGAAGCGGGATTGTCTGTATAGACATGAGCTTTAACATAGCCCCACAAAAAATAGTCTAAAGGCGTTAAATCGCACGATCTAGGCGGCCAATTGACCGGTCCCGAACGTGAAATAAAATGTTCACCGAACTAGCCTCTCAATAAGTCCATTGTTGCGCGTGCTGTGTGGCTTGTGGCACCGTTGAATCCACATGTCATGCAAGTCAAGCTCTTGAATTTTGGGCAAAAAAAGTTGGATATCATCTCTCGGTAGCGCTCACCATTCACAGTTACGTTACGATTCGCATCATCTTTGAAGAAGTCCAAGAGCCTATTCACCAAAAATTCTACGTTGCGGTAGGTCGTTCGGCTTCAATTCTTGCAGCAGCTGTATTTTGCAAGGCTTCACATCTAAATCCTTCCTCAAAATTTTTTACGTTGTTGAGTAAGAGAGGCCCATTTGCTGCGAACGAATCGATAATTGATGGTCATCATTAGCACTGGCCGAAAATTAATGGTCATCATTAACACTGGCCGATACAGCTGCGATATTTTCTTCAGTTCGCACTCTACGTAAGCGTGTTGTTGGTTTAATGTCCAACAATGTAAATTTGGTGCGAAATTTAGTCACAATAGCCCGAATAGCCACTTCAGTGGGTCGATTAAACTGACCATAAAATGGAAGAAGCGCGCGATGAACTTTCTTAACAGAGCACGCATTTTGATAATAAAATTCAATAACTCGCAAGCGTTGTTCGTTTGTAAGACGATTCATGGTTAAATTATAGACCAAACTGAAGATGTTTGACAATGAAACAAAACACGAAACGTGCGTCAGCTGTTTAAGCCAGTGTTGCCAAAAAGATAATAGCTAAAAAATCACCCTTTATTAATATTATAGATATATAAATAAGTATTTTTACAACGTTTTTCATAAAATGGATTGGAAAGGGCTTAAAATAAATTTTTGGATTGTCGTTTTTTTTAACAAAAATACAACAGTTTTTTCGATAAAATTTTATATTATATGTTTAACAATTTCTTTCATATTATTTCTTTCAGATTTTCATATTTTTTTTTTTATAAAATTGTGTTACTTTAAAATTTTTAAACTTAATTTTTTTTCTTAATTTTCCTGTCTTCAGTAACGTATTTTATTATTCGAGAGTGCCGAACAGTAATGCTTTTAGTTGTTTCAAATGTTTTGTTGGGGAATTCATGTGGAGCAATCTGTGTTAGAAAAATATACAACAAGTGAATGCACTTAGACTCATATGCTCATATAAATAAAAAGTTTTTATGTATTGTTTGTTATGAATTTTAATAATGTTTTTTTATTGTGGTTAGTGTTAGTGTTAGTGTTAGTGGGTTGATGTCTGGAGTGAAATACAAAATAAAGCCAATTTTAAAATAAAATTACAATAAAAATATTTAAACAAGACAATTTTTCTATTCTAATATCACTTTTAAATAAGTATAAGATTGGAGAATAAAATAGCCTAAAAGTATGTTACATTATTTCTTACTAAATTTTATTAAAATTTTTGTATTTACATTATTTTTTAAAATAGCGCTGTTATCTCATATAACTTTAATTTCTTTTTTTTTTCTTAAATTTTATTTTTAAAATAAAAAAATAGCACAATTTAGGTGGATTAGAACAACAAATCAAATCAAGAGCTCACAAAGAAAATCCTGCTTTATTAATATTTAGAAAAATTTCATATTTCATACAAAATCAAGTTGATTTAAATGGAATTGTTGCAAAATATAAATGAATCACGTTTCGCATAAATTCTAAACATTTCAAAATTAAGCAAACAAATTCTCAAAATAAATTTAATAAACAAATAAAAAAACTTCATAGATAAGAAATATGAAGAAACATGTTCTACAATTCAGTCAAGATGTTGCCATGAACTCCCGGAGAATTAACACAATTTTTTATGACTTCTGGAATTTTTGGGAGTTATGGAAGTAGACACAAATACAAACACAAACACAAGCACAAGGCAACTGCAAATTACATCTTTTCTATTTTTGCTTTATGCATTTTATATGGAATTTTCATATTAAGATTGTTGACGTTGATGATATTGTTGTCGCAGTGACACCAATTTCTGTTCTCTATGACAAAAATGTGTTCAAAATGCAAATTCATTTTTTTGTCATCCCACTACTTCAGTACTTCAACAATTTTTTTATTCTTGTGTTTAATCAACTCAACTTCAGTCAAGTTGTTGTTGTCGTTGTTGTTGTGTATACAAGTGATGACGTTTTAGAAAAAATAACTAAATAAGATGCCCGAAGATAATAATTTGTTGAAATAGGGTTACCAACTTGTGGGGATTGGGTATGTATTGGCAAATATAATTTTTGTTTGGGATATTTTGTACGTAGAAGTCAGGGGAAAACATCTAAATATAAGTCGGAAATTGTACCTAAAAATCTCTACGCTTGAATCAACTCCTCTGTATATAAAAGCTATTTCCAACTTTTAAATGATTTAGTTTTAGTTCTATTGTATTTTGTAGCTGTGACCGCGAAAATGGCTTAGGTGACATAAAATTAAATGTTTTTTTTTATGAAAATCGATCTATTATGATTATTTGCATCAGCTTGCATCTAAATTTCGTGGGCACCGCTTCGAATATTTTTTGTTTTTTTTTTAATTCATCTTTATTTATTGAATCTTCACATAGGTTTATGGACTAACAATAAGTTATTCAAATCTTAAAACTAAAACTTAAAAATTAAATCCAGCCAGTGCCAGACAAAATTTAATTTATTCTATATAACGGGTGATCCAAGTAGAGATACTTTTTTCAATAGCTTTTTTTGACAGATCACGTGTGATGTCATGTCATGCTGTCATGTTATTTTTGTTTAATATTGTTTGCATTTCATCATGGAAAGACTTACGCCTGAACAACGTTTACAAATCGTTCAACTTTATTACGAAAATTCACATTCTGTGAAGAATGTGTTTCGTGCACTTCGCTCAACTTATGGTCAACATAATCGGCCTACTGATCGTACTATTCGCAATACCATCACCCATCTTGAGACCCAGCATTCATTATTGGATAATATTCGGCCGAATAGACCACGTCCAGCACGCAGTGACGAAAATATAGCGGCCGTAGCTGAGAGTGTACACGAGAACGTAAGCGTCAATGGCGACCGTTATCGTGCCATGATAACCGACTATTTGATGCCTGAAATTGAAGCTCGCTATCTTGGCGACATTTGGTTTCAACAAAACGGCGCCACTTCCCACACAGCGCATCAATCAATGGATTTATTGAGAGAACACTTCGGTGAGCAGATAATTTCATCAGGATCGTGTGATATCACACCGTTAGACTTTTTCCTGTGGTGATGTGTAAAGTCTAAAGTTTATGCGGACAATCCCGCTTCGATTCAGGCCTTGGAGCAAAACATCACGCGTGTCTTCGCCAGTTACCAGTCGAAATGCTCGAACGAGTCATCGAAAATTGGACTCAACGGATGGACCATCTGAGACGTAACCGCGGCCAACATTTGATAGACATAATCTTCAAAAAATAAATGGCATAGAATGTTCTTTCAAATGATAATAAACATTCCCCATTAAATTTGAACTTTCTATGTTTTTTTCTTTAAAAAAGTAGGGAACCTCGAAATAGATCACCCTTTCCATAAACTAATGATGAAAAATTATTTGTACAACAATCCATTTTTCACCCAATGAGATCAACAGTCTCTCTCCTTCTTTAGCGTTGGTGGATACGATTGTTGATTAATTGACGTGCTAAAGGACTCGGGTTAGATTCTAGCTTTTCCAAATAGTTTGTACTATATCTAGCGATTTCATACTTTAGTAGAGAAACATTTAAGTCTCTATGCAAATGTGAGTTTCTTACGTACCATGGTGCGCCTGTGATCATTCTCAAAATCTTTTTTGGGCATCTTTGTATTCTTTCTGTGTTTGAAGCTGAAGCTGTTCCCCATAACTGAATACCATAGCACCAAATGGGTTTGAAAATAGATCTTACAATCGAGACTTAATTTCGAGTTCCAACCAATTAACCATGTGAATTGAACTAATTTCAATTTCATTCATGTTAATTTAACATCTATATGGCTTTTCCGGCGATCACGATGTAGTCCGAGATATTTAACAGAGGAATGTTGAGGTATAGGCTGTTTTCTAATTCGAATTTAAGGGCAAGTCTCCCTTCTTAGGGTAAAAGTTACGTGTATACACTTTTGTTCATTTACTTTAATTTTTCACATGTCTAGCCAATCTTCCAGCTGTTCAATGTGGCTCTGTTAAA
The DNA here is from genome assembly GCA_963682025.1 of Cordilura impudica. NCBI lineage: Eukaryota > Metazoa > Arthropoda > Insecta > Diptera > Scathophagidae > Cordilura > Cordilura impudica. The sequence goes on along the minus strand of OY821518.1, from coordinate 86,772,607 downwards.
GAAGAGATGCTGTTGAGGAATTTTCGTGTACGCTTAAAATTGCACTATCATCAGCAAAAGTTGACGTAAGTGTATTTTCATTTGTTGGCATGTCTGATATGTAAAGAATGTACAGAAGCGGGCCCGAGATACTACCTTGTGGTACACCAGCATGAATTGTCTGTGGAGGGCTCACAAAGCTTTTCTCTCCTATAGAGAATTTTCTATTAATTATATAGCACTCCATTAGCTTATGTGTGTTCGGAGGTAACAACTGTTTAACTTTATAGAGGAGTCCCTCGTACCAAACTCGGTCGAAGGCTTGCGAGACGTCTATAAAAAGTGCTGAGCTGAACTTTCTCTCTTCAAAAGCTCTTCTTATGGCACTTACAATTCTGTGAACTTGCCCAGTGGTGCCGTGTTTTCGTCTGAAACCAAATTGATGTGCTGGAATGACATTATTTTGATCTACGGATATTGTAAGTTTGTTTACCAAAATTCTCTCGAATAATTTTGATAAGTTCGACAGTAAACTTATTGGTCTATACGAATCGAACTTTGTGATACCTGGGTTAGGTATCATTGTAACGAGTGAAACTTTCCATTCTGGGGGAAAATGTTCAAGGCGTATTATAGATTTAAAAATAAACAGAATTATTCTTAATGCTATTCGGGCTAACTCCAAAAGCATTTTATAACTGATCCCATCGATGCCCGATGCTTTTTTAGGGTTAAGATCAGAAATGGCCTTTTCGACCTCACGAATCTCAAAACGAAGGGGCACTGCTCCATGCTGTCGGGTAACAGGTGGCAACTCATCAATAGAACTAGTAGTTATATTCGGAGTAAAACTTTCTTTAGATGTTCCACAAATAGATCTCCTTGTTGTCGGGTATTTCTAGCCCATCCTCCAATCTCAGTTCTTATAGGAGGCAAAGAGTAATCATTTTTTTTTTGTTGGATCCAGATTTTCGAGATATCTATTCAGTTTAGTGTTTCTTTGTGTTTCAAGAAGTTTCCATAGGTTTCTCGTGCATTCTTTCAATTGTTGCTTAAATTGAGGAGATCTGTACAGTAGCCACTCTCTTCGAATTCTTCTTTTTTCACCTAATAGCCTTTCAACATCTCCAGAAGAAGTGCTATATGGCCTGGTGTGACGAGGGGATTTAGTAGCTTGAGATTTTTTTCGAAGTTAACAATCGAGAGGTCAATATCATCTGGTGTTCTGAGCGGAAAGCTTTCCTTGCAATGGGTACTAAGAATCTTTTTATATTTCAGCCAATCAATATTACTTGAAAGCGGTACATCACCAGATGGGGACACAATTTCTTGGGGGTTCGATATAGTAACAATAACGGGTGTGTGGTCAGACGAGAGTTCCAATGAAGATTCTACATGCACAAGTTCTTTTGCGATGTTCTTCGTCAATCCGAATTCGATTACATCGGGTATTTTTTGCCTATCTGTTGGCCAGTACGCTGGTTCTCCGCTTGAGACCACATCTTACCCATTTTAGAAATTGTGTTGAACAAAACACGATCCTTCGGAGAAATTTGACGTGCCCAGAATGTAAGCATTAAAATCGCCAGCAACTATGAATCGAGGGCATAGTTATTTGAAAAAACTTGTGTATTGATTTTCTGATATAGAAAACCTTGGGGGAGAATATATTGATGAAATCACTAGACTGTTTCTACTTAATTTTGGCTTAGGGTGTCTCTATACTAAAGATAAGGCAAAGATTATTAAAAAAACATTCTCCTGTAAAATTTTGATTTTGCCACTTAAGCTATTTTCGCGGTCATGACTTACACAATTGACTATTCCGACTTTGGGAAATGAAAATATAAAAATCTACCTTTGAACTGGCAGAAAATGTTCGATTAAAACCATTTGTAGTCTAATTTTGAACTAATAAAATTTCTGACTTCGATCTATAAAAAGATCTAGAACTTAGCCATACTTAAAATATAAAATGATCTAAGATTAAGTTCTAACGTAGTTTTAAGGTCTGAGTTTGAACTGTTTAAATGTCTGACTTAAATCTATGAAATCTATGAATCTATGATCAAGAACTTGGATATACTTCCAATTATAAAATGACCTTTGCTTTAGTTTGAGTACAGATCATGTTAGATCTGATATTGTACTACAAAAGTGTCAGTAAACGGTCGTCTATTCTATCGACATTCTGTACGAACTGAAGATTTGTCTGATTTCGCAAAAAAAAAAAACGATTGAGTCAACCTTTTTATTTTTAAAAACATCTTTATTAAAAATATGCTATTGGAAATGATTACATAGTGCAACAGTCATTCTGGGGATGAGAAGTTCCAAGTTATGGTTGAAAGTATCAGGTGAGTATAGTAAAACCTCTAAAGGGTTTGGTGTTCTCAGCCCAAAGTTTTTTTTATAACTTCTTATATTTATTTAGTTTTTCAGCTAGAACTCAAGAACAGTTCATGATTTCTAATTTTATTAGTAAGCAAAGTTGTAGCTGAGGCTTAAAAAAATAATCTATAATATTAGTAGTAAAGGTGATTTCTTGTGACCGATTTTTTGCTCACAGTTTTCTTCCGATTTAGACCAAACGTATTTCATTTAAAAGGTGTTTCTTTTTAGCTTTTCACCAGATTAACAGATTTTCAGATTTTTACCTCATTTTTGGAGTTAACTGCATTTAAAGTTGCTGCTAACACATACATAAAATGCTGTGTGTGTGTTTATTAAATTTGTTAATGTGTTTGCAAAAAAAAAATGAGTTTGTTTTCTTGAAAAATTGAAAAATAATTTTGGACATAAACCACTAAATGGCTAAAATGGATTAGCACACCTTTAGAGTCTTATAAAATAATTTATTAAATGAAAAAATAATAATTTCTAGAAGTTGCACTCGAATTTCGAAGGCTGGGCTCTGCTAGTTTTTATTAATCAAGTTCGAGTAATTTTACCGAATGAATTCTTCAAAAAACTTTAATTTTTTCCCCTTTTTTTATCAATTTCGCCAAGAACTCGTCAATAATTCAAAATTTCAGAAATGTGTACGTAATTTTTATGCCGAAGAAAATAACTTCTATTTGACAAAGAACGTCTTTACTTCACTTCTACGAATTGTAACTATAAAAAAGTATACGCCATATACTCGTATGTTCAGCGTAGTTAACTATTTTTAAAAATCTTCTAGTGCATCCATCATATGCTTCCAAGCTTTAAATTGATTGTTTATGGCTGAAAAGCGAAGCAAACAAACATCAAAATAAGGACAAAATATAAAAGGTCATAAAAAAAACGACTATGGTCTGAGAACTCCAAACCCGTTAGAGGTTTTACTATAATGGTCCAGTAATTTCAGGCTAACTTGGAATTTCTCACTACCACACAATTCCTCGGAAAATGTTCCACAGTCTTCGGAAGATCTTCGGTGATATCTGGGCAATTTAAACTAAATATAAAATAATTTAACCGATAAAAACAAAGTTTTTATTAAAACTCTACCTTTCCATATGTCTTGAATATCTCCGTGACTGTGCGTGACTGTATGTGACTATCCTAAAATTAATCTTTGGCCACAACTAGTGTTTAAGCACAAATTCTTTTATTTTGCTTATTAATTAAGTTTGCCCTTTTGCAAACCCCCACCCTCCTTAAGGGTTAATTACTAGTTAGAATCTAAGTTTTACTCCTTTTTGTAAACATCTTTGTAGGGAGTATTTACATAGATTCTAGCGAGTAAACCGTTAACGGTATCTGAAAACATTGCTTGTTGCCTCTTTCTATCCTAGTTAGATGTAACTATTTTTTTAATCTTCGTTTGTGTGCCAATACGAACAAATCGTCCCTACGGATACCTGAAGACATACAGTCCACTTAATTTTAAAGGTAATATATTTTATAATAAAATATTGAGAATTTTCTCATTAATAATAAAACACCAAAAATCTTGTTTCTTTTTATTTTCCCGCATTTACGGCAAACATTTGGTCCTTCGAACCGGATCTTTTATTCGAGTTTAAATTGGGAAATAATATTTAATTTAATTTGCAGAAATTCAGCCATCTTGCTGCATCAACAACAACTGTAACATCATCTTTAATTTTTTTAAATCTTCAATTTTAAAAGGTGCGTACATTATTTTTTAAATAGTGCAAGTGCTAAAAAAAAAAAAAAAAAATCGTGTTTATAAAATTAAAAGAAAAAGTGAAAATACATTTTTTTTTTTTGTTAAGATTAATTGTTACCTATAAGAAAAAAGTATTTGTTCCCTAATACTTTTTTATATTATTGTGATTGATCGCGTTACAACCCTTCGTCGTAATAGTTTTTTAAACAGTACCTTTGTTTTGACACTTTGTCATTACACTTCTTTTGGGTACTCTTTTTTTACAACAGTGCGTTTTGTTTACGTGGACGGACAAATTAAATTTTTTTTCGTGTTAAATTTCTTTAAAAAATTTTTTGTTCGTTTAATAAATAATATACGGAATTAAAAGTGCTTAATTATTTTTTAATAATAAATTTTAAACTCGGTTCCTTTATTTATTGGCAAAGTGCCGTCGGGTTTGCGATTAGTGATCTTGTGTTTTACATATATATATTGGTTTATTATTTTATAAAACTAACCCTTAATACTGTTGACAGCTATATATACATACGTGCATATATATTATCGAAGTGTTTTTATTTTCTTTTGTGTTTTATTCGCGTATACGATTTTTTTATATTTGAATATTTTACAAGCTGTGTTTGTTTACAACTTACACTAGCTTCATATCGACCTGCATACGTACCGTGTTGTTGTTGTTTTTTCATTTTCAACATATTGCCACCCTACTGTCCGGTATAGTCGCGACATATTTAGCTTGTGTTTTTTTTATTGAGATTTATTTTTTGTATTCTCAATTGGCATTTTTTAATAAAATTAATTTATAAATTCAAAATTTTAGTGCATTTATCGTGTTTTTTCGGAAATTTTCGTTTTTATTAATTTTTTTTGAATAAAAATTTGACAAAATGCCTGAAACAGCCCTTGATGTTTTTATTAGAGATTCTGATGCTCTTATAAAATACGAAGCTAAATTTAACGACATTCGTGAGGAACTTCATTCGAGTTTTAATTTAGAAATACGCGGTAAGGAAATTAACTTGTTATGGGAACAAGCTAAATCTTCATACCGTACTTGTCTTAGTTATCTCGAAAATTCTGAAGACGCGGAACCCGAAGATGTTGACGCTGCTGAGTCAAAATACGGGGCAACATTTAACGCGTACGTCAATTGTTTAGCAATGATCAACGAGAAATTGCACAATTTCGAAACCAAGGCAAAATCGAAGGATCAGTCTTCGCCTGTAGACTTAAATTCTTCTGATAACTTCTGCCATAATTTGACTCTGCCGCCGTGCGATACAGACGTTTTCGAGGGTGACTATCTTTCTTGGCCCACTTTTAGGGATATTTTTACCGCGGTATACATAAATAATTCTCGCTTAAGCAATATTGAGCGTTTGTGCCATTTGGTTCGAAAAACGAGTGGTGAGGCGCGTGAAATTGTTTCAAAATGTCCACTTACTAATGCTGGCTTTGACATAGCTTGGCGAAATTTGAGAGAAGCGTACGATAATCCTCGTATGTTGGTTAACAACCAACTCAAAACGCTTTTCAGTCTTCCCTTTTATGATAAGGAGACTAGTGCGAATTTAAAAGCTTTACAACGCGGTATAAACGGTTGCCTTACAGCCATGTCTACTTATGACATTTCTACTCAAAGCTGGGATCCAATATTAGTTTTTATGTGCATTCAGCGGTTACCTGTAAATACTGTTAATATTTGGGAACAGAGTGTAAAAGACAAATCGGCCTTGTCTCTCTGGAAAGATTTGGACCACTTTCTGACAGAAAGAACCCAAACTTTAGATTGTCTTCGTGACTTAAGAAGTTCAGAATCTGTCAAAAAGGCTTCTGAACATAAAATAAAAGCGCATCATTCTAATGCTGCTTCTTCCTCTTCAAATGCCTCTTGCATTTTATGTAAAAATCAAGTCCACTTTTTACGATCTTGTCATCGTTTTAAAAGTTTATCGATTGCGGACAGATATTCTACCATTAAAAAGTTTCATTGTTGTGTCAATTGTCTTTCAAGAACACATGAAGCTAAAAATTGTAATAGCAGTTATAATTGTTCCATCTGCAATAAGCGTCATCATACGATGCTGCATCGGGAGTTGCCGAAATCTGATAGTTTAGTTAGGGAAACTCATAATTCTAATTCGGGTGCGAGTCCGGTTATAGCCTCTCGACTTACCAACTCCATACCCATGAATTCTTTCCCCTCTTCGTCAAATAGCAACAATGCCACAGCTCCTTTAAATCGACAGGTATTTTATACCTCACAAGATAGGACTGTGCTTTTGGGGACAGCAATGGTGAATATTATTCACCAGGGTACGACGTATCCAGCTCGGGCCCTTATTGACCCGGCTTCTGAAGCTTCGTTCATTTGTGAACGATTGCAAAATCGCTTGAAACTTTCGACGCATTCTACGAATGCTCAAATTTCAGGTGTTAATCAAGCTGTCTCTGCTACCTCTAGAAAACTTTGTTCTCTTCAAATTGGCTCTCCTATTGATTCATCCATTGTAGTGGAAACTAATGCTCTTGTTTTATCTAAAATATCGGGCAATTTGCCTTCATTTGTACTTCCTTCTCATCTTAGGAATAATTTGCCCAACCCTCGGTTAGCAGATAAAAACTTTTTCGATAGCAGACCTGTCGATCTTTTGCTTGGCGCTGATCTTTACCCTAAAATACTTTTAGGTGAAATTCGTCGAGATATTTTGGGCTCCTTATTAGCTCAAAATACTATTTTCGGTTGGATTATTACTGGTCCAATTTGTCATTCCCAAGTTCAAGTCTATTCAACTAAAGTTGATTTTTCTGAAGAAGATTGCCTGAATAGAAATCTTCTCAGATTTTGGGAACTTGAGGAAAATCCGAAAAGGAAAATTTTTTCAACTTTCGATAAAATTTGTGAAGAAAATTATAGGAAGACTACACGTCGAGCTTCTGATGGTCGATACATTGTGACCCTTCCATTCAAACCTGAATTTCCTCAACACTTAAATCTAGGTTTATCTCGACCAAGTGTTCTCAAACAATATCATCGCACAGAATCCTCTCTTTTACGAAGACCTGAGATTAAGAAATTGTATGATAGCGTCGTTAGTGAATATTTGGACCTTGACCATATGAAACTTGTTTCTTCTCCTTCATCGGCAACAACTTTTGCTTGTTACTTGCCACATCATCCAGTCGTTAAACCTGAACGAAAGACCACAAAGTTAAGAGTCGTTTTCAATGCCTCTAATAAAACTTCGAATGGGAATAGTCTTAACGACTGTCTCTATGTTGGGCCTACTTTACAGTCTGACTTAGTCCTATTAATTTTAAGGTGGAGACTTTTCAAATTTGTTTTTAATTGTGACATTACACAAATGTACCGACAAATTAGAGTTGATGCAGCTCATACTCCATTTCAACGTATCTTATTTCGAGATTCTCCGACGGAGGACGTTAAGGACTATGAGTTGCAAACAGTGACTTTTGGCGTTAACTGCGCTCCTTATCTTGCCATTCGGACATTGTTACAATTAGCAGACGATTCTGAAGCTGAGTACCCTTTAGCATCACACATTTTACGGAAGTGTATGTACGTTGACGACGTTTTGACAGGGACTCACGACATTTCAACTGCTTTGATCGCTCGTGATCAACTTATTGCAGCTTTGTCTTCTGCTAAATTTGAACTGCGAAAATGGACATCTAACGACCGAACAATTTTGGACAGATTTCCTTCTGAACATTTAGTTGATGCTAAGGTTTTGACCTTTGTGGAATCAAGTAGCTCTAAAACTTTGGGTATTCAATGGAACGCTCAACTGGACTCTTTTTACTTTAGTGTAAATCCTATTGCACATAAATCGAGTCACACTAAAAGAGAAGTTTTATCTACGATTGCAAAGTTATTTGACCCTGTGGGTTGGCTAGGTCCAGTTGTTGTAGTCGCGAAAATGATTATGCAGAAGGTCTGGTTAGATAACATTAATTGGGATGATTCTCTACCACTTTCAACGGAAAACGAGTGGCAAAAGTTCGTTACTTCATATCATGAAGTCAACAATATACGAATTCCACGCTGGGTTCATTACACCCCTGATTCGTCCGTCGAACTTCACGTCTTTTCTGATGCCTCGGAAAAGGCATACGCGGGGGTAATTTATATCCGCATCGAAACCCCCAAAGGCGATATATATACCCACTTATTATCTTGCAAAACTAAAGTGGCACCTATAAAATCAATTTCGATTCCGCGACTTGAACTTTGCGGAGCAGTTTTGGCTTCAGAACTTTTGAAGACAATACTGAGCGAAATCGATATACGACTTAATCAAGTTTATTGTTGGACTGACTCTACGATCGTCCTTGCTTGGTTAAAAAAGGATGCTTGTTCTTGGACCACATTTGTTGCAAACAGGGTGTGCAGAATTCAGGAAAATGTCGGTCAGCATAATTGGTATCACGTAAGATCTGAGGATAATCCTGCCGATTTGGGCAGTCGTGGTATTTCTCCGTCGGAGCTGGCAGATAATGACCTATGGTGGCATGGACCAAAATGGCTACGCCAAGAAAAAACGCAATGGAATATCTCTGATATTTCTCGTCTTGACACTGATATTGAGTGCCATAAAGTTAAAACTCATGCCTCGTTCTTTACGAACACGCAAGGAGATGACGGTTTTATCGACATTCTTGATAATTATTCGCGTCTTGATAAAGCGTTTCGCGTCATTTCTTATATTTTGCGATTTTTCTATAATTGTCATCCTTCCCATAAATCAAACCGTAATTTGTATGAAGACACTATTCTTTCTAGTATCGAGATGAAAAGGACTAAATTACGTTTAGCCATGATCTCGCAGAAGTGTCATTTTGCAGATGAATATAAATGTCTTTTGGAGAGGAAACCTTTAAATACGAAAAGTTTTTTGATTCCTTTGAATCCATTTCTGGACAAAGATGGTGTGATGAGGCTAAATGGTCGTTTAGTTAAATCCCCATCTCTTTCTTATAGTGAACAGCATCCAATTATTTTAAATTATTCGAGTAGATTTACGCTACTTTTAACGGAGTTTGTTCATTTGATTTCCATTCACGGTGGAAATCAGCTCATGCTGCGAATACTTCGTATTGAATATTGGGTCCCTCGCTTAAAATCTAAAATTCGTGGAGTCATCGGCCGCTGCAAACGTTGTATTCTTGAAAGAAAACGTTCTTGTAGTCAAATTATGGCCGCTCTACCGCCTGAGAGGACTTTACTTGATAGACCGTTTACTACAACTGGTGTTGATTTCGCAGGTCCTTTCGATATTAAAAGTTTCACTGGTAGGGCTTGTAAGATAACAAAAGGTTATGTTTGTGTTTTTGTATGCTTTTCTACAAAAGCTATACATCTGGAGGCAACTTCTGATTTGTCTACTGCTACCTTCTTAGCAGCATTTCAGAGATTTATCTCACGCCGAGGTTGTCCAATCACAATATTTTCGGATAACGGTACAAACTTTGTAGGCGCGTCTCGTGAATTGGAGAAAGACTTTAAAACTTTTCTTAAAGATAGTCAGACCACTACGTGTTCTACGTATGCAATTCAGGGTCTCACTTGGCGTTTTATCCCCGCAGGTGCTCCTCATATGGGTGGCCTATGGGAAGCCGGTGTAAAGAGCTTCAAACTTCATTTTCGAAAAGAAGCTCAATCTTTTAAATTTACATTTGAGGAATTCGCGACTCTGCTTGCGAGAATAGAAGCGTGCCTTAATTCGCGCCCTATTTGTCCTATGACAGAAAACCCTCAAGACCCGGTTGCTCTAACTCCTGGTCATTTTTTAATTGGCTCTCCAATTCTTGCTCCCCCTGAGCCTGAAATTAATGAAATGCCTATAAGTTTAATTAATCGATTTAGAAGAATGAAAGCTATTTCTCAACATTTTTGCCGACGGTGGAAAGAGGAATACTTGATTAATTTGCATAAAAGGTATAAATGGCAAAATCCGAAACGCGAAATTCAAGTTAATGATTTAGTAGTTGTACGGCACGAACAATTACCTCCAACTTCGTGGAGATTAGGCCGCGTCGTTAAAACCTACCCGGGTAGTGACGGTCACGTGAGAGTCGTCGATATACGCACTGTGAATGGGGTTGTACGACGACATATCGCAAAACTGGTCATTTTGACTAATCTAATCAATTAAATCTTACTTTATTATTTTCACTAATATATGTTGTTTCCTAGCACTATGGACGCATTACCCACCTTCTTTGATGATGCTCTCTTAGATGACTACGAGGAAGCAATGGAAATTGTGGAACCGGTTTCTGCCGCAACCCCTTTGGCTGCACCCGTTGCTGATAAGGAGGATACACCGGCTCCTGTTGGTGTACCGCCTCCGTCTACTGATACTCCAGCACCAATAATGCCGTCGACTTCCGAACCTTTATCGGAAACCAAAGGAACCTCGAGCTCGAATGGTAATCCCGAAATTGCAAATCGCCATTGTAGGGTATGTAGTGGTAAACATCCATTAAGGGCGTGCAATAAATTTTTAAAATTGAGCCATGAGCGGAAGCTGCGAATGGTGATCCTTCACCGCTATTGTTCGCGCTGCTTAGCGCACTCGCACTCCGCAAAAGATTGCAAAAGCACGTTTAAATGCGGTCAATGTAAAGGCGATCATAACACCCTTTTACATTCCGATCGTTCTATGCAGTCTGGTTCGAAAAAGAAACCATTACCTCGCACTCCGGCTTCTTCTTCTAAGAAGCCTCCGTCTGGCCCGCTCGTACCACAGTCTACCACTTACCGTCCGTCGTCCTCCGTTTCAAAGACTTGCCCCTTACCCATCCGTCATGTTGTCACGTTTTCCCCAACTGTGTTGATCAGACTCATCTTACCGACAAACTCCATTCCGATACGAGCAGCTTTGGACCCTTGCTGTAGCATTAGCTACATCTGCGAATCCTTGGTCCATCAATTGCGGCTGCCCGTATCTAAGATGGACAATATTGGATATTGTCGATTAGCTGTCGGTTCGTCGTTTGACCCAACACAACGAATTTCGCTCACGGCGAAAGTTACTAAAATGCGCGGTGTTAAGACTCCTTCAGAGTCCGTTCCAGATACTATACGGGAACATTTTGCCGGGTTCCAATTGGCGGACCCCCGTTTTAACGTATCTGGGCCGGTAGCTTTGGTCTTAGGACCTGAAGTTAACCCTCAGATTATTAAGGGAAAAATATATTCGAGCCCGGGTCTTCCAATGGCACAATATACCATATTTGGTTGGGTCATTTCTGGCCAATCGCCTCTTTAGAGGACAGGTCCCCTTGGACCTATGATCCCCTTGGATCAACGACCCCCTTGGGTCAAACCCGATCCCCTTGGATCAACGCGGTCCCTTGACCGCACGACGAAAATCCAGTTTATACTGGTCTGATCCCTTGATCAGCTGATCCCTTGATCAAAGAACCCAGTCCATACTGGTTTGGTCCCTTGACCATTAGTTTTAAGTGTTTTTTGAAAAAATGTAAAAAAAAAAAAAAAAAAAATAATATATATATATACATGAAATATTTAAAATTATGAAAAAATATTTATTATACTTTTACCTTTCCTTGTTTTTGTAACCTCTCTCTTTCACCTAGCTAAGACTTTGTTGCAACCTCCTCTAGTGTTGCAAGGTGGCCGGCAATGTTTAAGCACAAATTCTTTTATTTTGCTTATTAATTTAGTTTGCCCTTTTGCAAACCCCCACCCTCCTTAAGGGTTAATTACTAGTTAGAATCTAAGTTTTACTCCTTTTTGTAAACATCTTTGTAGGGAGTATTTACATAGATTCTAGCGAGTAAACCGTTAACGGTATCTGAAAACATTGCTTGTTGCCTCTTTCTATCCTAGTTAGATGTAACTATTTTTTTAATCTTCGTTTGTGTGCCAATACGAACAAATCGTCCCTACGGATACCTGAAGACATACAGTCCACTTAATTTTAAAGGTAATATATTTTATAATAAAATATTGAGAATTTTCTCATTAATAATAAAACACCAAAAATCTTGTTTCTTTTTATTTTCCCGCATTTACGGCAAACAACTAGTCTATGGACAAAGTTTCAGATCGATCGGATAAGGGAAAGTGAGGTTTCTATCTTTCCGTGACTGTGCGTGACTATCCGTGACTGTACCTAACTATCTCAAAGTTAACCTTTCTTCACAGCAAGTCTATCGAACAAGTTTCAGATCGATCAGATAAAGGAAATGGGTTTTAAATCACTACGTGACTGTGCGTAACTATGTGAGACTGTGCGTGACTATGTCGAATTTAAACTTTCTTTACAGCAAGTATATCGACCAAGTTTTAGATTGATTGGATGAGGGGAAATCCGTTTTAAATCTATCCGTGACTGTGCGTGACCATGCGTGACTGTGCGTGACTAAGTCAAAGTTAATCTTTTTTCACAGCAAGTGTATGGTCCAAGTTCCAGATCGATCGGATGAGGGGAAATGACATTTAGATCACTCCGTGACTGTGCGTGACTATTCGTGACTATGCTTGACTATGTGTGACTATGAGTGACTGTGCGTGACTACTCCAAAATTAATCTGCAGTCACAAAAAGACTATGGGCCAAGTTTCAGATCAATTGAATAAGGGGGAATGGGGTTGCCCCACGACAGACAGACAGAGAGTATTTGTTAAAAGAAAAAGTTAAGAATTGCTGACGTTGAGTTGTACTATAGAAAAAATTATGATTATGTCTGATCTGTGGTCGAGAATAAATTTGCGATCGAATCTGACTATAAAAAGATCTAAAATTTAACCTGACTATACTGGGGTGTATTTGGTTGGTAGAAAGACTTGTGTTTGGATCGGCAAAAAAGCAACAGTTATAGAAAGACTAACGAGTACAAATTAAGCTAAAAAATTCTAAGGTTAATCCTAACCTTGTTGTATGGAAAATTTGGGGTTGAATGTTTAGGATTAAGCCCTTACATAGAAAGATCTTTCTACTATAAAGAGATCTATTGTTAAACTTGACTTTATCTCATAGAAATATATTCGATTTAATCTTAATACAAAGAACTCTACAACTAAGCCTGACTTTATTCCAAAGAAATATTATAAATTGAATCGACTTTGCAGAGATTTAATATTGAGCCTGACCTTATCTCATAGAAATGTCTTTGATATAATCTGACCATACAGATATTTATGATTGAGGCTTTTTGTTCCATACAAAGACCAGTGAATGAGTCGACAATGAGGAACTCTACACAGATATTCATAGGAACATCTTCGATTTCACATGACCACAACAAGATCTTTGTTTCATAGAAAAATCGTCAATTTAATCTGACTATAAAGGGGTTCCCAATTAAGCCCAAAGAAATGTTTGGGATTGAATCGACTATTACTTTTTTCATACAAATATCTTCAATTTAATATGACTGTGATGAGATCTTTTATTAAAGTTGACTTTGTTCCAAAGAATTATTAGCTTTTGTATCGAATAGAAAGAGATCTATAACTAAGCCTGACTTTGTTTCATAGAAATATCTTTGATTTAATCTGACCTTAAAAATATTCACAATTAAGCTTGACTTTATTTCAAGGAAGTATTAGCGATAACATCGACTATAAATGGATTTTCGATTAAGCCTGACTTTGTTACATAAAAATATCTTCGATTTAATCTCTATAATGAAGCCAATAATATCTACAATTAAGGCTGACTCTGTTTCATAGAATAATCTTCGACTTAATCTGATTACGAAAGGTTTTAAAATTGTGCATAACTTTATTGCAAAGAAGTATTAGAGATTGAACCGACGATAAAGAGAAATTATAACACAGAATTATCCTTGATTTTTTTTGTTTACCAACACTCAGGGAATGCCCCCTACAAATACAGTGTATTGTGTTGATTTCAGGAAAATAGGTTATGGGAAGGAGGTGAGAGGGCGTAGTGTTTGTGGATATTTGATTTAACTTTTATTAAATTATAACTCAGGAAAGGGTTTATTCCAGGGTTTATTCCACATACGGCTAGTTCGACTGATAAACGAATGCTCTCTGTAATGCGTTGTGCGGTTAACTGGACAATAGACAAACGGATGTGATCTACGAGAGAAGCGGGTAGAGCGAACTGAAAATTGGACACTTGGAATAAGTTCGCTAATCTCAGAAGAACATTTCCCATGGTAATATCTATAGAACAGTGATACTCAACCCCCATTCCGAAGATGTTTCAATGCGTCAATAGAGTTGGATACCCTACTGTCATTGATGAGCGCCAAAGCCCTCCTTTGCACACGGTCCAGTACACCAAAGTAGACTTTGAAGCTATTGCCCATATATAGAAGTTGTATTCCATTTTCGGTCGAATGTAAGTGAAGGAGAAGGAGTGAAGATTTAATCTGAGTATGAAGAGATATACGTTTAGGTCTTTCTTTGTTCCATAGAAAGACCAGCGATTGAATCGACTATGAAGAGCTATACAATTAAGCCTAGCTTTGTTCATAGATATATCTTAGATATAACTACATTGAGATCTGATATTAAGCTCACTGCAATGAAATCTGGATAAGGCCTAACTTTGTTCCATAGAAAGATTAGCGATTGAGTTTGACTATAAAAAGATCTAGAATTATGACTCTATTTCGCAGAAATATCTTCGACTTAGTCTGACTTTCTATAAAAATATCAATCTTATAATAAAGTTATCTACTTTTAAGCGTTACTTTGTTGCATGGACAGATTTTCTGACTTAAAAGAGTTTTTCTATTAAGCTTGACTTTACTACATAGCGATATCTGCGATTCCATTTGACTATAAAAATGCAATTAATACCCTGTTTCCATAACACAATTCGTCACAGACAAACGAAAATTTGTGTGTATCTTGTTTTTGTTCTTCATACAAATTTTCGCTCGTGTGACGAATTGTGTTATGGAAACAGGGTTTAAGACTTTGTAAAGCCTGACCTTGTTACATAGAAAGATCTATCTGACTATAAAGATATGTATGATTAAGCCTATCTTCTCTACAAACATAACTGCAATTATATCTGATAATAACGTCATTTACAATAAAGCCTGACTTTGGAAATTAACCTGACAAGGTTATGCCATTGAATCCAACTATAAAGAAATCAACAACTAAGCGTGACTTAGTTCTATACAAGTATTTACGAGTAAAACTACATTAGAATTATTTAAGATTAAGCCCAACTATGCGGCATGAATGGATTTGTGATTAAATCTGACATTATGGAGGTCAACAATTAGGACTGGCTATAAAAATATCTTCAATTCAATTTAAAAATAAAGAGTTTGACGATTAAGCCGGACTTTGAAATTGAACCTGACGATACTGGGTATTTTTTTGTCATAAAGTTTAAATACGACTATTGTGACGGTGATCAGATTTGCTCTTCACTGTAGCCAAAGAATTTCTGGTACAAGCAGAAATAAGAAAGAAAAAAAAAATAACCTTGATCTTGAAATTATTTTCAAGTTCATGTATGTACATGTAAACAACACCTTATATGGTAATATGTTGATGGCAAAATTTTTTTTTGGTTCTATTTTTGGCAAACTGATTTATGGCGCGAGTTTTTTTTACAGTCTCTTCATTGTTTTGTATTAAATCATGATTATTCATGTATGTATGGGTCAACTACAACTTGCAATCCTTCTCGTTCTCCCACTTGGTTTTCAGCTATTGGTATTAGCTTACCCCTTCATTCACTCAGAAATCGCACTTACTCTCTCTCCTTTTAATATGAGTTGGTATTTTTTTACGAAAAGAGTGAGATTATGAACGAATGTCTGTATATCTATGCGTATTATGGATAACGAGATAAAATGTTCCATAATGATATACATAGGCTATTCAATGAGTGGTTGAGCGTAGTTAATACAAAACATGTTTTAGCTTGAGATGGAATGAATGAAGAGAGGTATATTGTTAAGAAAAGAATTTTGATTAAAGGAGTCGAAATGTAGTCATTGAAAGTAAAGGTTGAGGAAAAACCTCTAAAAAAAATTAAGTTTAAAAAAAAAATTAATATTTAAGAAAATTAAAAATTAAGAAAACTAAAATTTATGAAGTTTGGAAGTTAAAGAAATGTAGAAGAGGTGACAAAAAAAAAAATAAGTTGAAAAAAAGCACAGTCGTGAAAATTTAAGTTTAAGAAAAGTTAAATTGTAAAAAAAAAAAAATAGACAAACCGAATTTAATTCTTAAATAAAAAAAAAGACAAGTTAAATTATTGGATTCAAGTTCTGTTCAAAAAGGAATTAAAAAAAAAAAACAAAGCATTCATTCAGTGAACATAATGTAATTACCAACAATTAAATTTTCATTTTTCTATATAAACCATAAGTAAATATTAAAGAAAATCAAGAACTCTAAAACGAAAACTATATAAAGGATATTGTTAACATTAATTTAATTCATTAATAAAACATTAAATCAACAAAAACAAAACCTAAAAAAAAGCTGCAGCCTCTTTAAAACACATCCCCGACGTCAAGCGACAACGACCAGCATAAGGCGGTAACGAACAATTTCTTTTTATTAAGTTTTCTACCTATTCCATTAATACTATAGTAAAGGAACCTTATTATTATCTAGAATTTAAATTAAATTAAAAATTTTCTAAATTTAACTAGCATTCAAAATTTGCTAAATTCAACTTGAACTCGAATTTTCCTAAATTTAAATTGATTAACCATTACATAAATGTAAATTAATTGAATATTCTAAACTAAACTAAAATTTTTACGTTAAATTAATTGAAGATTTTCGAAATTAAAATTATTCTAAATGAAACGTCACATTAACTTAAAGTTTGCTAAATTGGAAAAAGACATAATTTCCTTAGATTAAGTTTTGCTAAATGAAACAAATAATTTCCTAAAAGTTAAGATTTTTCTAAACATAAATATATTTCTTAATTATAAAATTTTCAAAATACGAATTTAAGCTAGAATTTTCTACCTTTTTGTTTAACATAAAATGAAACCAAAAGTTTCCTACATAAAAAAAAAACAAAAAAAAAAACATTTTTTTAACATAACTTTTGTTTCTGAAAACAATTAAAAGATGTACTAAAATTTACATTTTTCAAAAGTACAAAATATTCTACACTTAAAAATTTTTCTTTCTACATTTAAAATGTTTTCTATAAAAAAAAAAATAATAATTTTCTGAACATAAGCGCCAACTAGAAACAAACACAATAAAAACAACAACTACATATATATAAACTAATAAGTACCCGGTTATAACTTACCGTTATATATATAAGAAAAAATTAAACCTATATATAATTTTTTCAACTAGACTATTGTAACCATAGTTCATAAAGTCTGAAAGTACAGTCATGTCAAAATGATTTTTAATAAAATTTAAACCTTAATGTTAAACCCAATGTAGAAACCTAACCAAACCAAACTTTATTATTGCAGTGGGTTATCTCCAATTAAGATGGAATATCAGGTAACATGGTAGGGAGGGCAAAAAGGGGCATAACAGCTAGTCCCCACCGGAAGGTAAGTATGCCATCCATCCATCCTTTAGATTCCGTTTTTGACAGTGTTTTTTTGTAAATCGCACGTGAACATCTCTAGTGCGGTTTCCCTGGGCCTGAGCAAGACCCCACCCATCCGGCGAGCTAGGCCCCTTCGCAAGCACGTGCGACCAGCAAAGGCTCAGGGAAACAGGAATCGGAAATTCCACCACCGCCGCACCAGTACACTATAAAAAAAACAAATAAGCCCTACTTTGATACGAGTAAACATTACTTAAAAATATTTAAAACTAATCCTCAGTTTATTGCATTAAAAGATTTGTTACTGAATCTGTCTTTATAAGGATCTACGATGAAGCCATTCTTTGTTATTTAGAAAGATTAGCGATTTATTTCGACTATAAAGAGATCCGCGATTGAGCTTTACATATGGGAGTGTATCTGATTAAAAAAAACATATACTATTCAGACTTTGTATAATAACAAAATCGACGACGCACAGTGGCGCCCGTAGAGCAAACGGGGTTGCAAAAATCAAAATTTTCATGTGCGCCGACGAAGTTTTGAATAAACCCATGTTATAGGAAACTTTTCAACGATTTCAAATATGCTACTCTTAATAATATCACATTTTTAGTTTAGAAGATATAACCGTTCAAAGTTGACCGACTTTCGGTTTTCAAAAAAAAACACAATTTTTAGTCAATTTGTTGCGATTTCAGGTGTAATATCACGAAAAATAGGTAACGAATCGCCTTCTTTTTTGTTTATGTTGATTGATGTATTTATTAAATGTATAATGATAAAAAAAAATTAACTGTTTGCTTTGTGTTTCTCCTGGTAAATCACTATTTAAAAACTATCTGTTTTTCTCACTATTTTTCAACTTTGACGGAAAATAAAAAAATCTATATTTTTCTATATTTGCCATATTTGCAAAACATGTTCTTTGATTATTTCTTTACATAATTCAAAAGGTTTTATCTGCCCGTACGTGTCCGTGTGGCTTCTAGAGGTAAAAAATGTTAAAAAGACATGGTTGCAGAAATTGTATGGCGTGCATCCCTTACATGTTTTGACTGACAGTAGTTTGATCTAATAGTTTGAAAATTGCATTTTAAGTCGGTTGTCTACCTGTGAGCCTCTGACAAAGTCTACTCCCAATATTCTGTTACAGACACAGGATGCACAAAAAACTACTCATTGAAATTCGCAGGTACGCACCTCACTTAAAAATTACTTTGGAGTACAAATGGTCAAGAACAATATTGACTTATGGTCCCTCCAGGTAGGCACAAATCTTATTTAGACACGAGCATAATATCAAAATTGCATAATTCAGCCTAAATCCATATGTATGCAGGGAACTGGTAAATTTTTAGGCATGGTAGCATAAGCTTATATATTGCAAAATAAGCATAATGCCTGGATTAGTCTACGACTGAAAGTTGGCGCAACAAGTACTGAAACCATGGCGTTAAACAATTTAAAATTATTTGAACTATTTAGAAGGTCAACCACACCAAAGTTTTTCACGGAAGCTGCTTTAGAAGAACTTGATAGCTTATGCGGAAATATTGAGAGAAGCGAAATTATAAAAAATTTTTTTTATCTGATATATTGGCAGTAGATAAACCGACCACATCTACCAAAGGAGCAAAAGAAAGGTCAAAAAAAGTATTGGGGAGTGTTCAATTTTCACAAGAAAGAGGAAACTTGCCGACGCCACCAAGTACTGAAACCATGGCGTTAAACAATTTAAAATTATTTGAACTGTTTAGAAGGTCAACCACACTAAAGTTTTTCACGGAAGCTGCTTTAGAAGAACTTGATAGCTTATGCGGAAATATTGAGAGAAGCGAAATTATAAAAAATTTTTTTTATCTGATATATTGGCAGTAGATAAACCGACCACATCAACCAAAGGAGCAAAAGAAAGGTCAAAAAAAGTATTGGGGAGTGTTCAATTTTCACAAGAAAGTGGAAGCACGAAGCATTTATCGGACGCGCTGTCTATTAAATATACAAAGGATAGTGGAAGAGTTAGGTCGCAGATTACAAAATCAGTTGCTGATGCAAGCCCACTGCGACTAAAAAGGATTAAGGAAAGCATTCCCACGCCCACAAACGCACACATTAAAAAGTATGGTTCTGAAGAAGCCTTGGCCTTGTTTATGGACTTACAACTTTCCAAAGAAAAATATGAGATACTACGGGCATCCTTGATGCGACACGGGGCTGACGTTTTACCAGGATACAAGCACATTTCGCAAGCCAAAATAAATGCACGACCACTGCATACGGAGTTTACGGAAGTCTCTGTGAAAGCCAATCTGCAGGATCTCATGGGCCATACAGCAAAACGGTTGTTGGAGAGTCTTCCTGAAAATGAGGTGAAAATTCTTCCTGAGAAACTGACATTGATCAGCAAATGGGGCTGCGATGGATCATCCGGACAAAGCGTTTATAAGCAAAAGATATCTTCCGATGACACTATAATATCGGACGGAAATATGTTTATGGCATCTGTTGTTCCTTTGCGGCTAAAATCTGATGTTTCCCTACATTAGAAAAATCCACGTCCATCATCAGTGCATTATTGCCGACCAATAATATTTCAGTTTGCAAGGGAATCGGCAGAACTCTTAAGGGCCACGGTGAAGGACATTGAAGAACAAATAAGCAAGATTAAGCCTACAAAGCTGCAAATTGGAGAAGGAAAATATATTGAATGCAATTACGAGTTCCACCTGACCATGGTTGACGGAAAAGTCGTAAACGAACTGACAGGAACAACCTCAACATTGTCATGCCCGATTTGCAAAAAGAGCCAGAAGAACTTTGGTAATTTAAACGATTCTACAAACGAGGAGAATTACGAATATGGAATGTCACCATTGCACGCAAGGATAAGGTGTATGAAGTTCTTGCTAAAACTGGCGTATACCCTACCACAAGAGGAGGAAAACTTCGATAAAAATACATCAATAAAGGATAAGGAAAAGATCAGAAAGAAGCAAATACAGGATGCTTTTTTAAACAAGTTGGACTAAAAGTAGACTGTCCCAAGCACGGATACGGTAACTCAAACGATGGAAACACTTCTAGGAGATTTTTTGAAAATTATGAGGCAGTAACTAGAATCACTGGAATTGACAATCAAATTGTGAAAAGATTGGGAAGATCTTGAATGTTTTAAACTGCAAAGAAAATGTCAATTCTAGAAAATATGGAGAATATGCATCGAAAACTGCATCTCTTTTAGCAGAAATGTATCCACAGAAGAAGTTGACCCCGACCGTCCATAAAATATTGGCGCATGGCAAAGATATAATTGAGTACCAGTCTTTGCCAATTGGAGAGCTTTTTGAAGAAGCACAGGAGTCTCTTAACAAATTTTATAAAAAATATAGATTGCAGAACACATTCAAAGCATCAAGGGTAAGGCAAAATGAGGACCTCTTCAACATGTTGGCAGCATCTTCCGATCCACTTATTTCTTCCCTGCGGCATGTGAAGTCACGAATAGAGTTAGAAAATAATTATAGTTTAGAAATGATTAGTCTTTTAGATATACATACCTTCTCTTACGAATTGTGATGAATATTTTACAGAAAATTGAAAAAATAAATTTAAAAAAGAAGTAATTTTTTTTTAATTTGTTGGGTAATAATTTAAAACATAAAACCCTAAAGAAAAAAAATAAAAACAATCTAAAAATGTAAAAATAATTTTTTTTAGTTACCATAAAATTGATTTTTCTACAAATTTTAACTTTGATAACCCATAGGTAGGCCCCTACAAAGCGTAGCACCCTTTCCAAATGCTCATTTCATAGGCTGAACAGTTATCTATCATATGCTGTTTAAACTGTTCCATTATGTTACTCGGTTCAAAAGATATGATTTTTGCAACGAAAAAACTCAAATGGCGCCACTGTGCGACACGTCGCGACGTCGATCACTTAAGCAAAGATATTCTCCTAAATATCAGTTACTTACAGTCAAACATGACGGATGATCAACTATGGTTTGGGGTAGCGTAGCAAATGATATTTTGGAAATGAAATCATTAATTATATGCATTTTATTTACATATGCGTTCTCCCATGACGGAAGTAGTCCATGGACCAAAATCAAAGCGATTAGGAACGAAAATAAATATTGTTACTTGGATAACACACGTTTCTCATATTCGAGAGAAAATGGCCCCTGATATTATATTGTAGCATGATAACGATCCTAAGCACCCAAATCGCTTAGCTCGAAGCTTTCTATGTGACAACGAAGATGTTTTGAATTAACCGTCACAATCATCTGCTCTCAATCCCATAGACAATCTATTTAAGCTTGTAAATCCGGAAATTAAAAAAAAAATCATCAATTGTTGATTTTATGCCTTCTTCTATGCTCGTAACGGTATATATGTGCCATAAAAACATCCGCTAATGCATCTGACTAAGATATAGATAGACTAATGATGCAGCATGGATTTCTAGCCTTTATTTATAGATGAATATCGATGTTTGAGTGTGATCTTTAATATTTCTTGAACTTAATCTAATTCTTTATATAAAAGAATTGTAATATAACTTTGGATGTTTCTTCTTCTAGATCCGTTTTTTTTTTTAGTTACGTAATTAAAAACTAGACTTTGGCTTGCACAGTATTTAAAGCTTTCGATTGAGGTCACATTCGAAATTAATCAACCTTGTATTATAAAATTTTATTCTAATTTTATTTGACATGGAACAACTCATGTCTTTCTAATTTTTTACCAATAATTTGAAAAATTAAATTGGAAATGGAATAGTGTGGTTTAAAGTTTTACTATAAACGTGGCAACCCTTTCATTTTTTGAATAACAAAATTGTTATTTTTAATACACATTGAAGAATGGCAATATATTTTTTCTAAGTAAATTTAGATTTTTTTGGCTCTTATTGTTGATTTTTCTAATAAAATATAAATAAATACTTAATTATTTCAATAAATACTTAAAAACTATAAAAAAAAATACCTTTATTACTTTACACCACATGCAGTTAAACTGTATCTTTTGATACATCCTCAGTGGGGGTGGGATACACACTCACATTGTCACGGCGACCCTTGCCAACTTTTCCCAAGACCTGCAACATTTTGGTATAAACAAGTTTTCTTACATTTAGAGCCCACAAAAAATCCATGTGATTAAATTCTTTTTGTGGTATCAAATATTTGCCAATTGGTCTACCCAGATCGTTGTACATGTCCTCAACATCGGAAGGATGACAGAGCAGGTCATTCGAGGAATAATAGACAAACGTGGGCACAGTAACGGCTGACAAATTGTAGCGTGGTGGTTCACGTTCTTTATACAATAACATATTTTTATTGGAACTATAACTGTAGGGGGCAAATTTGCCATTTTTAATGATTTGTATAAAATGTTTAACTTGTTTGGCGGCCACTCCGGCTGGATAGTGTCCCAAGATGACGGGAAACATTTTCTGTTATTAAGAGAAATATAAATGAGTTTTTCATTTTTATCAGCTTACCAAAAAACTTACCCTATTGAATTCGTCCCAATTCCGGCCCACTATACCAAATACCGCTTCTATACATAAACGTTCAGTTTCTTCAGTCATACGGCATAAGAAACGAAATTCACCATTAAACATTTCTGTTATGGAACTGCCCACCAAACTCTGAAATTGTAACCATATTTTAGTTTATTCCTTTAACTGGCTACGAAAGATTTTCTAACTCACGTTAAAATATAAATTTATGGCCCTGATGTAAGGATGATCCTCAGTTTCCCGGGCATATACTGCCGGTGCCATAGCCTGCATCATTTTCACCTTTTTATTATATTCGGGCTTCATCGAACACATCACAAAGAAAGCCGTACAGCCTTGTGAATGTCCCGCATATTGCAGTTTCTTAAATCCAGTTATCTTCAATACATAATCAATCATGGCGGGCAAGTCGTACATTCCTATTTCATGCCAACTGAATTCCCAAAACTTTTTACCATCTGGATCTAGAGATGTGTGATTGCGCGAATAGCGATTTCCACGAGCATTACCCATCCATACGTCGTAGTTATGATCGGCAAGAAGATAGGCTGAAATGTACAAAACATTTTAAGTAATCAAAAAGTTTTTAAATTTTATTTATTTATTATTTATTTATTTATTAACAAAATATTTTACAATGTAAACTCATAAAATATAGGAAAAAGGGCGCCGGTAAGAAGACCATATGTGCTCGTATTACAAAAGGTAATATGGGAAATTATATTTACATATTTACATTTTAATAATCAAAATATGATTCGAAAATGAATCATAATTACTAAAATTTAAATGAAAAGTTAAAAAAGAATAATTTTTGAAAATTATAAAAGCAAATAAACTTGTTATGAAAATTGGACCTAGACATTTTGAATGTTGTGTTGTAGCAGACTTCTTTTGATCATAGTGATGTTATTGGTAGTTGTACAATCGAGTATTTCATCAAGCGATTGTTCTATCTTCGATACTGGGCAAATTGTTAGCAAATGAGGAACGTCAAGTGTAACATTACAATTGAAACATTTTTTCGGATCAGTTTTCTCATAATAGTGTTTTGAGTTAAATACACATTTACCAACTCTTAGGCGGGTTAACATAATACATTCAGACCGGGCTAAATTGCTGTTGTATCTAGGTCTGGTTGAAGACATGTTCCGTAAATCTTGGGTTGTCCTAAACGGATTTGTTATTGCTTTAGAGAAACGGGGAGTAACGGGGGTAAACTCAGTGCCTTTTTAGCACTGCAATCAGCTCTTTCATTACCTTCAATTTCGCGAGGGAATCCATAGAACTAAAATTTGTTGAGTTCCATTCTCCAAGTGTAATATATCATCATAAATACCGTTCTGATTTTTAATTATGGCCTGGGTTGCACTAAGGCTATCGGTACAAAGGCTGTTTTAATAGCCGCAATCTCCGCCCTGAAAATCCCCGTATGATCTGGTAATCGAGACTCTTTAATAGTTTCAAATTGTGTGGTTGATAATTGTTTAACTATGGCATAAGATGTTGTACTATTTGGAGAAAAACATGACATTTTCTGAGCGAACATTCTCTTGAAACACATTGGATCAGTATTGTTTTTGATAAAATGACTCAAACTATTATCTGCCTGAACAAAAGCATTAGAAAACCTGGGTGTTATTGCCTTCTGTGGTAACGAAATGTTTGAGTTTCTCAAAATAGAGATAACGTTATCAGTGGCAGATGGTGGACAGATTGTTTTTTTTTTTTTTTTTTTTGTTAACCAACACTCAGGGGATGCCCCCTACAAATGCAGTGCATTGTGTTGATTTAAGGAAAATAGGTTATGGGAAGGAGGAGAGAGGGAGTAGTGTTTATGGATATTTGACTTAAATTTTATTAGATTATAACTGTCAGGAAAGACCTCTGCGGGGAGTTTATTCCACATACGGCTAGTTCGACTGATAAACGAATTCTCTCTGTAATGCGTTGTGCGGTCAACTGGACAATAGACTACAAACGGATGTGATCTACTAGAGAATCGGGTAGAGCGAACCGAAACTCGGGCACTTGGAATAAGTTCGCTAATCTCAGAAGAACATTTCCCATGGTAATATCTGTAGAACAGTGCTACACAACCCACAATCCGACGGTGTTCCAATGAATCAATAGAATTGGATACCCTACTGTCATTTATGAGCGCCAACGCCCTCCTCTGCACACGGTCCAGTAGCTCCAAAATAGACTTCGAAGCCCCTGCCCATATATGGGAGTTGTATTCCATTTTCGGTCGGATGTAAGTGGTATAGATTTTAAGGAGATCAGAAGGAGTGAAGTAATTTCTACACCGTTTTAGAAAACCAAGACACTTGAATGCTTCTTTCGACACTTGAAAAACATGTTCATTCCAATGAACATCACATTGAATTTTCATGCCCAGAACATCAAGAGTATCCGATTCCTCAATACCTATACCACCCATAAAATCAACCCTATTCGCTTTACCCCACTCGGAGATTGTTGAGAGGTCTTGATTGAGTGTGTCATTCATTGTCCGCCTTTTGCCCCCAACCTCCAATAGGCTTGGCCTACAATTAAAGGAAAATGAATGACAAATGCTGCTGTCATCTGCGAAAGAGTATATAGAGTTAAAAGTTTGGCCAAGAAGGTCGTTCAGAAAGATAAGGAAAAGAGAAGGAGAAAGAACGGAACCTTGGGGTACCCCTGAATTAAGCTGAAACTCATTAGATGAGACCCCATCAATAACAACACGTATTGTTCGGTCTCTGAGAAAACTCGATATAAATCGAGAAAAGTCATTACCGACCCCAAATGCAATAAGCTTTGATATCAATGCACCGTGCCATACACGGTCGAATGCCTTGGAAATATCCAGAGCAACCACTTTACTTTCGCCAAAATTGCGAATGGATCGACTTCAGCGCTCAGAAAGTAGAGCTAACAGGTCTCCCGTGGAACGATTTCTACGGAAGCCATACTGTCGATCATTAAGAAGTGAGTTGGCCTCTAGGTAGTTCACAAGGTGGAAATTGATCATGCTCTCCATCACCTTTGAGAGCGTAGAGCAAATTGCAATTGGACGGTAATTTTCAGGGTTATTAGCCGCACCCTTTTTGGGGATTGGCTGGACATTAGCAACCTTCCAGCAAGAGGGAAAGACTCCCGCACGATACGAAAGGCTGAAAAGGTTGGCCAATGGACTGGCTAGCGTCGAAGTGCACTGTTTCAGCACCAGTGCTGGTATACCATCCGGTCCCGGAGACTTGTTAATGTTGAGATCCGAAAGAACTTTTTTAACTGCACGTGCACGGAAGAATATTTTAGGCATAGTACAAGATACTCTTTCGAGTTCGGGCAGTGATTGATCGCTATCCGGCAAAAATGAATTTTTTGCAAAAAGTTCAGCTAAAAGGTTAGCCTTATCAACCGGGTCAGTGAATATTTGGTCATTCATAATAAGAGTTGGGATAGCAGAACTAGAATTATTCTTTACTCTTTTAACAAATTACCAAAAGCTCTTGCTGCCCCGAGGAGCAGAAAGAACTTCAGCACGAAGACGCTGATCGTGAAGATTGTTGTAGCGTTTAGGTTATTCCAAAAAGATTTATGTAAGCCACCAGATGATATTGTTATCGCCCTGGATCCTACGTTGACAGCAGTTCTCTCCAAAAGAGTACGAAAAGCCGTGAAATTAGCCTCAGCTCTCAATTTTTCTATCGGCGTTGTACGAAGCAGACCAGAGGCTGTTCTGAAGCAGTTATTGATGGAGGTATTAATTTTATCTACATTTTTATTTGTAGTCCAGCCGTAAATGGTTATACCATGCAAAATTGTTCCGATTGTTAAAGAACGACATATGTTAAGGGCTGTTTCTATATGAGGACCTCTATTCCTTGAACAAATCAGCTTCAGCAGGTTGTTAATTTTACTCAGTTTATAAAATAACTGTTTGACGTGACTGTTCCAAAGAAGATTTTTGGTAAAAAGCAAACCCAAAATTCGTATTTGATTCGAAAGTTGAATATTAACGTCTCTAATGGAAATTGTGTTGCCCGTACAGTGCCTTTTTCTACAAACGTGGAGAATTTCTGATTTATGAACTGGTATAACAGCACCTCTGCTCTTAGCCCATTGCTGTATCTTCGTATCAAGATTGTTTAAATTTAATTGAATTACTTCTGGATTACCCGAAGCAACTGCAAAAACATTGTCGGCGTAAATGCCAATGTAGTCGATTCCTGGTAGGTTTTCAACAGCTCTGGCCAAAGGGTTTGCATATACAGAGTATAAAACCACGGACAGTGGGAAACGCTGAGGCACTCCATTATCCAGTGACTGCGTCATTGAGAAGTATCCATCTACTTTAACGGTTACCGTGCGGTTTCTCAGAAACGAATCTAAAAATTTAAGGATATTTTTCGGGATACCCCAATCATGAAGCTCCATTATGATGAACGTGGACACTACTCGGTCAAAAGCTTTTTCAATGTCTTCTGAAAGGACTAAATTATGCTTACCATTTTTCAGGTTTCGACGCAGAATTTCCTCATGTTGAAATTGTTAAAGTTATATGACATTTCTTTTTTTTTTTGTAAAAAATACCTGTGGTTTGAAAATATTCTTCGTATCAGAAAAGCGTACTTATTCAGGAAATATTTTCCCACTATTTTTTTTCCTCTAAGAGCCAGGAAGGGAAAGTGTTAAGTCATGATTCTTAGTGTAATTTGGATGCACTTCAATGGAATCAATTGACTCCGAATACGATAATTATGAACTCTCGTAGTAGTGACACATTTGCCGAAAAGTAGCGTTAGGTCAACCAAACTACCCCCATCCGTTTCATGGAAATGTAATAGAAGAACTGAAGAGGGAAGTATCAAAAAATATGAATGACCGGCTGATAAGGCCAACCTTTTAGCTGAACTTTTTGCAAAAAATTCGTTTTTGACGGATAGCGAAAATATTCTCCCGATCCCGTGCTGTTAAAAGAGTTATTTCTGAGCTCAACGTAAATAGGTATCCGAGACAGGATGACATACCAGCACTGGTACTAAAACAATTCTCTTCGACAATAGCTATTTTATTGACCAACCATTTCAGTTCTTCGTATCGAACGAGAGTTTTCCCTCTTGCTAGAAAGTTGCCAATCTCCAACCAATCCCTATAAAGGATGAGGCTTGTGAATATTAGGATCTAATTGCAGTCTGCTCTGCGGTCTGGAAGGTGATGGAGATCATGCTTAATTACCATCTGTCAACTACCTAAAGGCCAACTAATGATTGGCTTCCGTAGAAGTCTTCCACGGCAGTATCACTATTCTTTCTTAATTTCCTTAATCAAAAATTCAATCCTATCTACTCTTTCGCAGATGACAGCAATATTTGTCATTCATTTTCCTGCAGTTGCACGCCAAGCCTTTTGAAAGTTGATGGCAAGAAGTAGACAATGAATGACACACTCAATCGAGATCTGTAAACAATCTCTGGATAGGCTAAAGCGAAGAGGGTTGATTTTATTGCGCGGAAAACCCAACTTTGTTTGTTGACCCATAGGACCTTGGATTTAACAAAATCATCTGTATATATGGGTGGTAAAGGCATTGAGGAATCGTTTACCCTTGATGTTCTGGGCATGAGAATTCAATGCGATGTCCGTTAAAACAAACATATTATTCAAATGTCGGGAAAAGCATTCAAGTGTCTTGGTTTTTTAAAGATGTGCAAAAGTTACTTCACTCATTTTGATCTCTCTAAAATCTATACCAATTATATCCGACCAAAAACGGATTAAAGACAGTAGGGTATCCAACTCTATCTATAGATATTACCATGACAAATATTCTGCTGAGCTAAGTGAACTTATTTAAAGTTCCCGAGTTTCAGTTCATACTACTCAATTCTCTTGTAGATCTACACTTGTTTGTAATTATCCAGTTGACCACACAACGTATCACAAAGAAAATTCATTTATCAGTCGAAATGGTTGCATGTTGATTGTTGTCTAAGAAAAGTACTCGGAACTTGTGTAAGCTGAATAGAGTTTGGAATAATAATAAAGATTATAATGCAGTGAACGTTCTGCTTTCTTCTCATGTCTACTACTCAAAGAATCTTAGTAATCCCCGCACAACGAAATATGCTACACTTCCAAGGTATGCTTGTCCAATTTTACTCCTTTTAGATGTTACTATGTACAAATATACCTCATGTCTCGTTAACTTATCTGACTATACAATATATTAACTCGGGTATAATATATGTTATAATTTTATAAACCAAATGAGAATTATAAGAATTAATATTAGGTATGTGTAAAAGTAAATCGGAGTGGATATTGGCTATACGAGGGTTGCCTTTTATATTTTGTGAAAAACATATTAAAATTAATTGTAATTAATTAAGTATAATGCAAATGAACCATTTTCCACTTCAATTATTCCTCCAAAATACTTTAAGAGCACCAGGAATCAGAATGCGTTACAGTGCTCTTAATTTTTTTTTTTTTTTTGATATGCGGTAGTAAGAAGAAAGTTTGCTATCAAGTACGGGCTATGCGTCGGATGACTTATCAATTAGATGTCTCGGCCTTTAAGAGAGACTGTTGTCCGAGCTGGTGTGCAAGATATAGCTGGTGGTATTCGGCGATTGTTTTTTCATTATTTCTGTGAAGTCTTCGAAGCGCTTTGTTCGCTAAAAGCAATTGTAGGATTTGGCTCACCCGTCCAAGAGACACCCTTACTGTTTACACTACTCTTTACTACCGAGTTCATACAGATATACGACACTTCACCGGTTACGAACTTATAGATGCCCTTTGAAGCATAGCGATTGTATTTTTGAGACTTTGCTATGTCGTGTAGATTGACACAAGCCGTTTTTTTTTTTTTTATCAATTGCCAAATATTGTCGTATCCAACAACGAAGAAATCATTTTGATGACCAATTACTCATGAAATGTTGAATGTATGCTACTGGAACTAATGTACAGGGATGCTGCTAGAATCTCACGATAACGATAATAATCATTTACTCGCAGCTTCTTCCATGTTTTTTAGGAAAACCAACGGAGTTTGATGACCTCCGCGAAATTCGCACTTCAGATGGCCGATTAAAATCGCTAAAAGACAGAGCAAGGTGATCACCATGTTGTCGTTGAGTTAATCTGCGTCGAAAGTTATAGCAAATCATAGAATGAAATTTTATATGAATGAATTCCGTGTTAAGATCGAAATGAACAAACAAAAGGTACAATTTTACGATTCTCACGTAAGTTTTTATGTTTTATCTGCAGTGTTGCCACATCGAAAATCTTAAAAGGCAACTTAAGTCGGGGGTTTTTTGAGTCCTTCTATATGGGTGCGAAATTTTGTATCCAATAGGGAAAACCCGAAAAACTCAATTAATCGATGGCTCCGCAGAGTTGAATATTGAATAAGTAAGCGATCCAACTTTAGAGATTTCAATGCTAAGATGTTTAGCAGAATTTATATGTGGGTTGAAGACAACCACGAAAATTTCCCGGATTAATATGTTGGCAAGCTCTCATGTATAGATCTTCCTCAAGAATTAGGAAGATCTAGGTCAAAAGACTGCATTAGTACTAAGATGGAGATTATATATACAGAGACAGTCTAGAGACAGTTCTTTTAACAGGTTTCTAAAATAACTGCTGCGGAAACAATGCAAGAACGACTCAGTACTTCCAGAACTACTCAAAGCGCCACCATGAATTTATTTTTGGTTGTTTAAATTATTGTTATCTGAAATCGCTGATTTCAGTGCTTTTCATGGAAAACCTGTAGACACACATTTCTGAGACTGCACAGATAGTTTTCTTAATAATATGTGAAATGCGCCATACAAGTAGTTCATATAATTTTTTAATTTTAAATCGCTAACACTTTATCGAGAAGTTAATTCCCTAAATGAATTCCTTACTAACCAAAGTTTTTGACGATAACTAAATGTATTGACTTCTTCAGAGAACACCAATGTCTTTGGACGACTTATTTGTTAAAATTTGTGATTTAATTTGTTCGTCATTTGAACACACAGATGTACCATAATAAAATCATCTTCTTTTAAAAAGCATACACAAATATTTAAACTTTAATTTATTTCTACAGAAATTTAAACCTTGAAAAAAATGCTGACGTTATTATACTTATTATATCTATTCATTTAATTAAATGCCTGTTTAAATAAAATGCACACACACCGACATTAATCCTTGTAATTTGTAATAACATCCTTGTCATATTTTTTTGCTTTCTCTACTTTAGTTTATTTTCGTGTTTATGTTTTACTTCTTTTTTGCGTGGAAGTAATTAATCAATGTTTATCTAAGAAATTACTCAACATCATATTAAAATGATTCTACCAGACAACAATATACCATCGAATATATGAAGTCCTGTACTATTCCTGACAGTACACACTGGGGTAGAGATTGGAAACAGGAACAGAGATGACATTTTTGACCTTAAGACAAAATTGCTTGGAATTATTCAGGGTTTTTGAGGTTTAGAAATCTTAAAATTACTCTGTTTATTTGCCGACCTAATGGAATCCTAAAATCGATTGCCTTTATATCCAGTTTTTTAACTAAACAACGTAAAAGAACTTCTTTTCCAATTCCAGAGAGTATATTCTAAAACTTACTTGAATTGATTTTTTATGAATGTTTTATCGCAGAAGTATATATATGAAGTTGAGAGCCGGTCCTTGAGTTAAAAAAAAAATTGTTAGTTGTTGGAAAACTCCCATGGAAAAACAAAATATAGCTGACAGGAATGTTCCATCAAAATTAAATAGTTTATCCAGTATGCAGCATTCAAATACAGACACAGATTAACTGAAGATTCGCAACTGCATCGTACATCATATTTTTATACTGCTAACCATAGATATGCGAGTTAGTATCTATAAGTTGGTCATAGCGTTTGTAACATATGGAATTGTTGGTAGTTTTGGGACTCCAAAAAGTTGTTATTTTGAGTTTATTGAACAGCCAGAAATTAGGCAACTACGGGGGTAGTGGAACGACATAAGTCTAATTTAGAGCAAAAGGGTGTCGAAGAACCAAAGCAGTGTAAAACGGTGCATTGTCATGGTGAAAACCCCATATTTCAGGCTAATGACGCATAACAATAAAATAATATGCCTCGTTAACAGTTTGGCCCGGCGCACTGTGGTCAATATTTTGAGATAGCGGCCAAAACTCCTTTTGGTTTTTGTTCTCCGATTTTAAAGTTATTAGACTCATATGAAAGTAGACAGTAGTAAACCTCGGGAGCCAAAAAATTAGAACTCTATTTCAACTATTTCACTGAGAACAGGGTGGTCCAAAATGGGCTTTTTCAGAATTTAGTAAATTTATGATATTTTTAGTTAATTTTTAAAGTTTAAATGATCATAATTTTTTGTTTTTCAAGATTTTTGGACGAAATAAATTTTGTGTTGTAACTTAACTTATTTCCTATTGAAGCTCTACTCTTTTCAGAACAATTTAAATTTTTTTTTAAAAAAGGTCAAATTCCTCGGAAATTTCCTACTTCATAGAGCACAACTCCTGTGAGTCAAGCTGAGTCAAAACACAAATTTACTATTTTGTAGTCCTAACTCTCCCCTACATTCCCATATATACATGTCCATGCATCGGGACTGCACTTTTTGACCTACAGCAATTTTTCTGACCCAAGGTAAGATATTCGGTACAAATGCACGTCATATTTTTTGAGAAGTTATTTGTATGTGAAAGTGGCTATTATGCATATCTTTTGATGAAATTTTGTACAAGAGTTCTTATTGACCCAAAAAATAATTCTGTTGAAATTAGGAGAAGTTGGCCCATATTTGGACCTAGTCCACATAGAATTTTGACAAAAATGACAATAGAACTCTCAAATTATGTGATATCTGGCAATTCATTTGGAAAAGGTAAAAAAGATTTTATTGCCATCTAATATTACACAACTTAAATACGTGAAAATTGCAAATAAATTTAAAACCAATGGAAATAACTGGTAAAACCAACTACCTGTTATATTATGTTTCAAAGAGGTAAAAAAGATCAAGTTGAAACTTCGAGCAAGAGTATATTAATCATTTTTTTTCTTCATTATTGTTTAAACAATGGCTAAATTCAGTTATAGTGTTCTATCTGATATATATTTTGAACGGAAAGATGAAAACGACATTATTTTACATATAATGAATAATCCATTCTTCAAAATATGCGACAAACAAGAAATTAAAATTCATAACTTAAAAATAAAAAACTTTTTAAATACTTTAAGAAAACGGTACAATCAATGTTCCAGAAACAAGAAATTGTTTTACTCACGCAACCAAGAATGGCTAAGAAATAAACTTATTTTTAAAAAGCCATCAGTAACTACCACGGAAACTGGAAAAGGTGGTCGACCAGCAAAGCCAATTGATAATTGTAGTGAAAGATCACGAAGACGCAAGCTTAAACATATCAATGAAGAAGTTTCTTCTATCATCATAAAGGATTCATTTCTGCATCAAATTCAACCATCGAAAACTAAAAAGGGTAAAATTGCTATCATTGAAAAAATAGTGGAAGCAAGCCCCAGACGCACAAAAAGGATTTCAGAAAGTATGCCGACACCAACTGAAGAAAATAAATTTACTCCAGAAGAAGCATTTGCACTATTTTTGGATTTGAAAATGACTAAAAACCAATATACAGAATTGCGGAAGCGAACCAATGAAAAAAATTGTGGAATTTTTCCATCATATCGAGATGTAGTTTCTGCCAAAAAAGATTACTTACCTTCACCAACTGCTATTAGTGTAACTTCAAGTTCAGCAGAAATAAAATTGCAGGATCTTCTTGAACACACTGCAGAACGATTATTAAAGACATTTGATGCTGACTATTTAAAGAAGTTTAAAAATTGCAGCATGACTTTAATTTCTAAATGGGGATGTGATGGGTCCTCTGGCCAGAAACAATACAAACAATGTAATGCGGAAAATTCATCAGATGCCAATTTATTCATGATTTCTTTCGTTCCACTACGTTTAACAAAAAACTTATATTGGTTCAGAGCCGTCAACTAGTAGAGCTGCAGAGATAGATGTATGGAAGAATGAAATTCCCTCGTCAACAAAATTTTGTAGACCAATAAAGGAGACTCAAGATGTCATAGATGAAGAAGTTCGAAAAATAAATGATCAAATTAAAGAACTTCAACCAGTAACATTTAAATTTGATGACCAAGACATTGAAGTACATTTTAAAATGTGTCTCAAAATGATTGATGGAAAAGTTGCACAAGCTTTAACCAAAACAAAGTCATCGTCAAGCTGCACCATATGCCAAAAAACATCAAGTCAATTGAGCCAACCACCAACACAAGACGATAGTTTTAATGAAGCATATGAATTTGGAATGTCACCTCTTCATGCTAGAATTCGTTTTATGGAGCATATTCTTAAATTGGGATACGATTTGGAATTTGGCCCGTTAGGCGAAACAGTGAGAAACAACAAAGAAAATTTGGAAAAAAGAAAACAAAAAAAAAAAAAGATATTCAAGAAAAATACCGTGAGATAGGCCTTATAATTGACCAGCCAAAGCAACGAGAAGGAAATTCTAATGATGGAAACACAGCAAGGAGATTTTTTTCCGATCCAGAAACTGCAGCTTCTATAACTGGAGTAGATTATGATTTAATACGACGATTCCAAATCATATTACAAGTTATAGCATGTAGCAAAAAGATAGATGCAAAAAAATTTGGTCAGTATGCTAATGAGACAGCAACCCTTTATAACCAAAAAAATTCTTGGAGACATATGCCAACCACAGTTCACAAAATTTTGTTCCATGGGGAACAAATAATTCAGCACAATATGCTTCCAATTGGAGATCTCTCAGAAGAAGCCCAAGAAAAAAGGAACAAAGACTACAGATTCTTTCGCGAGCACAATACAAGAAAAATTTCCAGATATTGTACTAATGAAGATCTTATTAATATTTTGTTGTGCACATCAGACCCATATATGTCCAGTATTCGACAAAAATGGAAATCAACCTCATTAGAGTTAGATGGAGAAGCTAAACAACTACTGCAAAATGAAAATCAAAGCTATTTGGAAGAAATTTTTACTAATATTGTTTAATTAATACTAGTTTAAAGATTATAATTTGTTTCTAATTTTAGTATAAATTTTTATTAATACATTTAAATAAAATATATGTGCACTTTAAATCAATAGTAAAAGTTTACTTAAAATTTTATCGATGTTGTGTTCTGTATATAATATATCCAAATGGTATTGATATTGTTGGGAATTTCAGTGTTATTTTTCAGTTTAATCCTCACAAGAATTAGCTTTCTTCCAAAAAAAACCAACCTTTGGCCCCTGTGAATATTGAGACTAAATAAATGTCAGTTGCCAAATGTTGGCATTTTCTGACAAAAATTAAGTTTAGGAATAATAAATAAGTATTGGTTGTAAAATACGATTGAAGAAAATAAGAAATTATAAAAAAAATACCTATTTTAAATGTCAAAATATTCAACTTTTACATGGAAACTCAACAAAAAATTAAAATGCATTTTTAACTCCAAATTACTTACGTTCCTATCAGTCGATTTTTACGCTTGAACACGCAAATTGAAGCTTAAAGTCCCTCCTATTGAACAAAACAAATTGCGTAAAAAAATACGAATCCGGTCAAAAGTTATAGAGTTTTGACCGCTATCTCGCGAAATTGACCACTGTGCGGCGGAAGGAATTCGTAGTGTACCGCCATACCACGATGATCGAAGAAAACTCTTATTATGACCTAGATATTTGAGAGACTTCGGCGTGATCATTTCGGTCTTGCTTCACCTTTTGCACAATATTCTCTTGATTGGTTTGTTGTTTGGTAGTAATGCCTTTTATTTCGTCCTGAATGTCAGAAAGCATTAATGCGACGCTTTATTTCAAAAAATCCTAAAATTCACTTTTGTTTTTTTTTTTTTTGTTTTACGTAAAAAAGCCCAGGAAGATTTTGATCGGAAATTTGGCAAACTCATTAAAAACAGTACTAAACTCGCAAAGTTTAAAAAACTCCCTAAAAAACATAACGGTTCTTTTGTTCATATGATGATTGCGCCCCCATTTCTTTAAAAGTGGGCGGGATTAGCGAGTTGTTTGGTATTGAAATTCAATAACTATTGACCAAAATATTCAAAAATTTGCTATAACCTCAAACATAACTAAATGTAAAGAATAATAATACGTATTTTAATAGATAGATCGAGTTTAGCGTAGACAGAAACCAAAATGCAGCCAAGTTTACTGGGGTTAAACAACGTTAATTATTTTCAAAACTAAAGCACACTTACAGGCATTTTTAACAAATAAATGTTTACGATCAAATAAAATTTATAACGGATTTATAGACTTCTATGCAGGTTACATAAAATTCGTCATCGCCAACTCAAAAACACCGTTACTTGTTTCTACTCGTACTGTTTGTTAAAGTCATTCATGTATTAAATTTATTATTTTCATTTACATTTTTTCTCCATGTATCTGTGAAGAAAAAAAGTAAAAAACAAAAAACTTACCAAGACTTATGTTTGGACCCATTATAACATAACCTGCTGAGCTATCAACAAGACCATGTTGCAGGAAGAATGGTTGAGCACCTTGCTTGCCGCGTATACGATGCATTGTTAAAATGTAACCATCTTCCGTGGTGACAGTGTGTACTTCAGCTGGGTAGCCATATTTAGCAATTAATTTATCCTTGTTGTCGTTTTGCAGTAGTAGTAGTTTGTTGTTTTTGGATGTTGTATGTTAAGTATTTGTTTGTTGGGATGAAGACGAATAGCGATAGACAGAGATGAAAGGTAGAAAATAGAGAGAACAAATTTAAATATGTGAAAACTTTCGCAAAAGTATGTGTGTATTAAATATTATTAAAGAAGGAATAAAAATGTTAAGAGCTTTATGAAGTTGTTGCATTTCAATTGAATGCTGTTGGAGGGAGAAATTATGTAGTTAATTACGCTAAGTGAGTTTTCTGAAAAGCAAATACAGAAAAAGTTGAAATAAATTGATGATTGAATGGCTTAAAAGATGGCAGGAAAAACTTAATTATTTAAAAATATGTACTTATATACTACATAATAAAAATAAATACTTGATGCCTGGAGTATTTTCTATTTAGCATAGATTTACTTATTTCGTAATAAAATGTTGTTGCAGCATACTGCAGCTCTTCAATATTCAACCAAATAACATTTATTTATTTATTTAATAAAAATAATTCCGTTAACTATAAAATACATTTTAAAAAGTTTAAGACATTGTCTTTTTCAACTTAGTTAATTACATTTATAAACTCTTATATACAAGTTTACAAATTTTAAAAATTTACGGAAAACCTATTTGATTTTGTAAACTTTTTCTTTTAACTCATACTCTCTGTCTGTCTGTTTGTCTGCCACGGGGCAACCCTATTCCCCCTCATCCAATTGATCTGAAACTTGGCCCATAATCTTGTTGTGACTATAAATTAATTTCGGGGTAGTCCCTCACAGTCACGCATAGATACGTGCAGGCACGGAGTGCTTTAAACCACATTTCCCCTTATGCGATCGATCTGAAACTTGGTCGATAGGCCTGTCTGGGCACCACCGGAGCCATGCCTATTGATGTTTCCATCAAGAGCACGGCAGCGAAAGTGGCTCTCCGTTTAAGGGAGTCATATAAACTAGAACAAAGCTCTTAGGGATACGGCACAATATTGCGGACAGTGTGCGGGACACAAATTGATCGGGAAACCGATTATATGTCACCGGTGATGAACTTTGGGGGAAATTTTACGATCCAAATACCGACTAGGGAAGACTGGGCCGCAAACTCTCTCATAGACAGGGCTGCGATCTCTGTGTATACCAACGATTCAAAGATGGAAGAGTATATAAGTTCAGGGGTCTACTCCGAGCAACTTGACATTCAGATAACTCAGAGAACCCCTGACAAATGTAGCGTTATTCAGGCCAAGATTCACGTAATTCTCATTGCAACGCAAATAATTCTGGAACGGGATATGGATCCAACGACCATTAAAATTTTCGTGGACAGTCTTGCTGCTCTCAAAACTCTGAAATCGAGGAAAGATAGATCGAAGTGTGTGAGGGAATGTATCGCGTCGCTCGACCGGATCCGGCAGCACACCGTGAGGCTGATATGGGTTCCAGGACATAGTGGGGTCAAAGGAAACGAGCTGGCTGACGAGTGTGCGCGGAAAGGCTCCGTTTCTCTGAGCGGGACGATGGACATTGATATTAGAATCCCTCTATCACAGCTGTCTAATCTGATTCAAAAGGCAGCTGATCTTGAATTACAGACAAGCTGGACGCAACTCACCTCTAGCAGAATATCTCAAATGCTATGGCCCTTGACTAATCCAAGGAGAACGAAATCACTCCTTAGTTTTGGTAAAGGGACAATCAGCCTACAAACAGGACTACTCACTGGACACTGTGTAATAGGGCGGATGGCTGAACGCATAGGTGTGCCGATAGTTGACTTTTGTGGGAGCTGTATGAATGTGGATGAGGAGGAGTCAGTACAACATTTGCTGTGTGAATGTCCAGGACTGAAGCAGCGGCGCCTTAGATATCTAGGGCAAAAATTATTCGATAACCTGGGCTGCTTAGTAAACGTACCACTCGTCGACCTTGCGGACTTCTTGAGGGAATCTGGCTGGTTCAGGAGGAACGCATAATGGACGAAAGGGGTCTTTTTCACTTGTTCTTTTCTTTTCCTTTTCTTTTTTTTTCTTTTCTTTTCTTTTCTTTTTTTTAATTTTCCATACCCCTTACACTATATAACTCTTTATTCTCTCTTCCTATCTCTACCTTCCGGCACTTTCTAAAGGGTATCACGATGGGCCATATGGCCTCCGAGTGTACCCGCCTTCGGGCGGGCGACCCATCCAACCTAACCTAACATAGCCTTCTGTTAACCAAATTTCTTATTCTCTATGGAAACCAAATTGGTGGGGGGGAGTAATGATATTAATTTCCATAAAATTTACTAATTTATGTTTTCTGATTTTCTCTAACATTTTACTAATAGAGGACAGTAAGCTAATAGGTCTATAATATGCAGGGAAATCTGATGGTTTGTTAGGTTTCTTGATTGGGATGATTTTAGATTCCTTAAATTATTGTGGCAAATAGCAAAGCGTAAGGCATAATAATTGTTAAATTGTAAATCTGTTATGAGGAAGTGCTTTTAAACATTTATTATTCATCAGAAGTTTTAGTGGTTTTGTTGCAAATTCGTACAAACAATTTTGATTTAGTGTTATAAAAGTTGCAAGAGTGTTATTTATTAATGTTTTCGTAGCAGGATCTCCAGCATTGAAGCCAAAGATTCAGCCAAAATTAAAATTTTCCTGGTTGGGGCAGACAGAAAATGAATTCATTGTGTCTACTGAATTTATTGCTAACCGAATTGTGATAAAAGTTATAACGGAATTTCGAGTTGATTACGATTACAATTGTGATATCTTAACAGTATGATATCACAATAGCAAAATGTACTTTATAATAATTCGGTTGGCATATTTTTTTCTGTGTGTGGTATAACGAAGACCATTTTCTTTTCAGTATAGGATTATTACAGGGCTTCTCCTTTAAAATTTTGGTTAAAGCTTTTCCCTAAAGTGGATTAAATGTAATCCCATTACCTATGCTTAAACTTTTCAATTTCTTCGCAGGTTTAATATTTTCATTTAGATCTCTATACCGTTGCTAATTTCGTCTGCAATTATTTCTTTGTTGAATCATATATCTCATATAATAGGGACGATATTTTCTTTTTTTAATTATTGACCAACACTCATCTGCCATCCCCCACCTACAGATGCAGTGCATTGTGTTGATATCAGGAAAATATATTATGGTAAGGAGGAAAGTGGAGGTAGTGTTTGTGGATAGTTGACTTAAATTTTATTAGATTATAACTGTCAGGAAAGATCTGTGCGGGGAGTTCATTCCACATACGGCTAGTTCGACTGATAAACGAATTCTCTCTGTAATGCTTTGTGCGGTCAATTGGACAATAGACTACAAACTGATGTGATCTACTAGAGAAGCGGGTAGAGCACTTGTAATAAGTTCGCTAATCTCAGAAGAACATTTCCCATGGTACTATCTATAGAACAGTGCTACACAATCCACATTCCGATGGAGACCCTACTGTCATTGATAAGCGCCAACGACTTCCTTTCCACGGACCAGTAGCTCCAAAATAGACTTAGAAGCTCCTGCCCATATATGGGAGTTGTATTCCTTTTTCGTTCGGATGTAGTGGTAATCTTACATTTTAAGGAGATTAGAAGGAGTGAAGTAATTTTTGCACCCTTTTAGAAAACCAGGACACTTGAATGGTACTTCCGGCACTTGAAGAACATGTTTGTTTTAACGAACGGAATTGAATTCTCATGCCTCGAACATGAAAGATATACGATCCCTCAATACCTATACCACCCATATATACAGATGACATTGTTGAATCCATGGCCCTGTGGGTCAACATACAACATTGAGGGATATCCCTTAGGAACGCTGTAATCATTTGCGTTATTTAGAACAATTTTACAATATGTTCGCAACCTGTGATATTCTTAATATCTGGCATATTTATGTGTCTATTTAAGAACAAGTAAGAGTGTTAAATTCGGTTTTAAGTTTATATTAATATCTGGACTTATTGCACTATTTGTAACAAATGTAAACCAAATATTTGATAAACTTAATAATAAACTATTACCACACTCTCAATATTCAGCATTTTCTCGAGGTGTGTTCATATTTTAGGTCATATATTGGCAAAATGATGCCCGATTTATCCCATTTGAAGCACTAACCAGCTCCAAATGAAGACAAATAATATTATTCTAAGCTTACCCAGGTAAATGGTTTATTTCGTGATTGAACGTGATTTCAACAGATAGACAGATAGGCGGAAGGACGGACATAAGGCCAGATGGACATCGCTATATCGACATGAGTTGTTGTAACGGTCAAGAATATATATTTTATTTTTCGATGCGGTGCAAATGGAAAGGCAAACTTACTGGATTGATAAATCCAGAAAAATCGAGCTCCCGAAAGTTTAAACTAAAAATTTGTTATTTCTATTCCCTGAAAAATTGAAAATACTCATTCAAAACAGTTGTGAAAAATAATATTTAGGTAACATAACATGTTCATATAAATAACATTCTTATCAATTAGTTGTACTTTATTTTATTAAAATTTGTTCTTTCATTTAAAAGTTATTGCTCTTTATTTATATTACAATTTTTATCTGCGCATTCCTTAAATATTAACTGACGTTTTCTAAACTTCATTTGATATCTTTGAATTTATTTTAATGTTTTGTTATCAGCAATTGATATTTCCTGAAATGAATTACATTTTTTTTTAATTTCAGCTGATTTTTTAAATGTAAACAAAATTTATGTTTTTTTTTTAATTTCAATTTGTGTTTAAAGAATAAAATTTATATTTTCAAAAATTCTACTAACGTTTGCTAAATTGCAAATTATTATTCCCGACATTTAAATATGATTTTCTGTAATTCAATTGATATTTTCTTAATTATAATTGCAAATCTGAATTCCAATTTTTACAATTGTTATTTTCTTAATTTCAAATGAAAATTTTGAAATTTAATTTAATTACATTTGCAAAAGTTCCAGTTTTGCATTTTTGTAATTAGTAATTATAAACGATTTTTTACATATTATATGCAATCGCAATCAATTATTTTGTGGGTAAAGCAAAATAATAATTTTATATAACTATGAAGAACTGTTTTGTAAGCAAAAAAATTCATTGATACCTCTTAACTCGAACCTGTGTACAGTATTAACATTGTTGTCATATAATACTCGTACATAGTTTTTGATATCTTATTGAAAATGTTGACATTCATGTCAAAATAGAAATAACTATTGCAAAGCTTTTTAATCTATACTAGTATAGCCCAGCACTCGAAATTCCAGCGCAAGTTCTAGGAAATGCTATTTTTTCATTAAATTTTTTTTCTTTCAATATTATTTTAATCTATATATATAAAAAATTTATGAATATTTAATTGAGCCTAAAGGCATGCTAATCAATTTTAGCAATTCGCAATTCAACACAGGGCGTGTGATATATAATTTAAATCATTCGCATTAACAGGGTGTAACGAATTATTATATATATTTTATTTTATTTAATTTAATATATTTCTAAGGCAAATTAAACATAAATTTTATCATTCTCAGCTTCTCCTCCATATGAACTATAACTGTACCAATTTTCACACTCCTCCATGCCCGCAAATTGCTTAAAAAGGGAAATAAAAATTTACCTTCATTATTAATATATGGATTATAATCTGAATATTATTTACAGTATTTTGATATTTGCAATAGTAGTGTCAATTTGTAACATTGTGCGATGTTATAAAAATCGCAGAATATTATGTATGTACATATGTATGTATGTATATATGTAAACATTACACAAAAAAAAACACAATACCAAAAGTTTAAGTTATATTCACATTTTTAAGTTATATTCACATATTACGAATAAAAAAACTTTGCTAAATTTACATTGTTACTTTTTTTATTTATAACTACGTAGTTTAGCATTATTTGCTTT
This sequence comes from Cordilura impudica, assembly GCA_963682025.1. Lineage (NCBI taxonomy): Eukaryota > Metazoa > Arthropoda > Insecta > Diptera > Scathophagidae > Cordilura > Cordilura impudica. The sequence goes on along the minus strand of OY821518.1, from coordinate 86,729,736 downwards.
TAATGTTAGGGCCACTAGGGTGGCCGTTCATTATATGGAGGGGAAAATAAGTGTTCGAATTTAAAGACCCACCCTAGAAATATGCGAACAGAAAAAAACTGAGAAATAAAAAATTTTGGGTCAATCAAGAAAAATTAATTTATTTAAATATGCCAAAATTCATAGTTTGGCCTCGGTAAGGAATGGGTTAACGTTGTTCGGTTTATTCCAAATTTCTAGCATGGAAGACTTGCACATTTGGTTATTATATTTCAAGTGCACTTACAAAATATTTGAATTTTTTGAATAAATTGTCTTTTATTAGCTTGGGGTCATATGTGACACCAATTCCAAAAGGGTTAATGGAGTCATATTATTTTTTTCCGAAACTATAAGCTATTAAGATAAAATTTAACATTTGAAAGTAGAAAACTGATAAATTTTTGATACAAAGTATTTAGAAAGAGTACATTTACTGAATATTTCACAAAAAACTCATTTTTCTCGAAATCCGCAAAAAAAAAGTTCCTTTTAAAAAATTCTGGCAGAGGAATTTACCTAACAAATCACGCAGTTAATCTCTAACATATATTTAACAAAACTTTAAAGTGCCAGATCCATTTTTTGAAATTTTGTGTAAGAAAATTTTTCAAAACTTAAAAAAGGAGTTTTCAAAATTTTATCAAAAAAATTTTACATTTTTGGTCTCATTTCGCAAGAGGCGGTAATAAAACAATAAAACGTGGTAATAAAACAATACTTCATATCTGAGTACTTATAGGTATAGAGAAAATTATGGCTTTAATCAATTTGTTAAAGTTGAAGAAATGTCCATCACATTTCATGACCTAGAGTTTTGTGGCACAAAAGTTGTCTGGAGCATTTGTTATTTCTTGGCGAGTTTTTATTCGATTTTGAAGTTATATAGCTTTTTGAAAAGATAATTTAGTACTGATATCGATTCATATAACAACTTTTGCAAAAATTAAACTATAGAACGGAATTTTCGTAAAATCTGATAAAAAGTCATATTTTCCCCATACAAACACACTTGGAATTTTCAGTCGCGTTGAGGTATCTCTAAATTTGTTTTGATTGACCCAAAACTTTGTATTTCTCAGTTTTTTGCTATTCGCGTATTTCTAGGGGGTGGGATCGAGAGTTTGAACACTTTTTTGTTAAGGCCCACCCTAATAATCATACATGCACACTTATGAAGCAAATGCTGCCAACACACGATCAGAAAAACAACAACAACTGCAGCTATGGTCAAAAATATACAATTTAAACTGACAACAAGATAACAAGAACAATATAGAAATATAATATTTTTTTTAAATTTTTTAGTGAAATCTCGAGACTTATTAAACCGATATTTATGATTTTAAATAAAAGCCTTCTGAGAATGTTAATGAATCATATCCACTAAAAATGATCACCCTAGCTAACCTATTTAAGGCGTGACCGTGACAAGAACAACATAGACAAATCATATATTTTCAAGACTTTTTTTAGTTTTTCATTGAATTCTCGGGACCTATTGTACCGATTTCGACGATTTTAAATAACAAACTTCCTGGGATGTTAGTGAATCATTTTTAATACAAATGTTCACCCCAGCTAACCTATTGAGGGCGTGATCGGGATTTCTATAGACAGACAGACGGACATCGCTATATCAACTCCACTTGTTATAAGGATCACAAATATATATTTTATGGGGTCTAGACTTTTTTTTTCAAATTATTACGGAATGACAAAATTTTTTTACACATTGGTTCTATACTCATAAAAACAAAATTATTGATATTATATTGCCTGCATTTTATGCCAAGAACTAGCCGCTTTATAAAAAAAAAAACTGAAATACGATTTTAGTAAAACGGAACTGCGAGTAACATAAGGGAGTTTTGATTTAAAATTCTAATGTTCCACCATAAAAACCCCATAAAATTTTAAGGTTTAATAGGAAGAATTCTTAAACATGATAGTGCATGTCTCTATTCCAGTTTTTAAATAAATAATTAACTTGAATGTGGTTAACTTAGATTAAATCTGAAAAATTATAAAAAAAAACAAACAAACAGCCTTTACCTTTATTACACCCCTAAATATGAGATTAGCTAGCTAAAAAAATACTGATCTCTTTTCATGTACTACAACGCATTCAAGTTTTATCGCGAGCTAGCGGTATATCCCATAAGACCTTCCTTGTTAGTTATCACTATTTTATTTATAAATGTATTATCTAGCCAGGGAGCGAAAGGGAGCAGATCAGCAAGTCAGTAATGACTCTGACTTTTCAGTGAGTAATCACTAAAACGTCTGTAGGAAATTTTACATTAAACTTTTTTGGGAATATTTGCTGAAGCATTTAAATTCGAGCCGACGATCAAGCTCGACTAGTAAAAGCTAACATCACTCATGTTTGACAGCATGTAAAAAGATAAATATAATTATTTAGTACAACAAATATATAATTTTTGAAATCGTACAGGTAGCAGAAATATTAAGTTTTGTTTGATTCATACTCTCCAACTGGAGTAGGCAGCCTACTACTCGAAAAAACTCAAACACTTTCCATAAATATGTTTGAAAATATGCACTCCAAAGATGTTTAACATCATTTTCAAACATTTTTCCAAGAAAAATATATAATTTTATATATTTTCCAGATAGTTATAGGAATAGATTAATTTTCTAAAATATTAAAGAATTCTGATAAAAATTGAATTAGAACCGCCACTTTCCATTCAAATGTAAGGAAATATGTTTTTCGTACTACTCGACCGATATTGACTACTTTCTTTACAAATGTGCGAAAGAAAATATGCTCTTTGAATTGAAGTTTGCTGGTATTTTCCAGAAAATTTTCAATCATGACTTAATTAGAAATTATAGTTCTTAGAGCTGTATACATAAATGGAATATTTCCTTGAATCTGCCAAAAATTTAAGCTCAAGCAACTACTAGTCCACCTAAAACAGAAAAACAAGTAAGAAAATTAAAGTCGGTCTAGACCGACTATACGATACCCTATACCATGCGTTTCGAGACCCTATCTCTCAGGCCCAACTAACTGGATAAAGAAAATAAGCATAAACCAAATTTGAGTGGGTTTTTTATTAATTTTTTCGGCTGCAGATATGAAAAAGTTCATATCGGATGCTATATCTATATGGGGACTAGGCCCAAAAATAGACCGATCCTGACCATGTTTGGTAAAGTCTCTTGTATATTGCAAAAATATATACAAACAAAATTTGAGAAGAATCAGTGCAATTTTTTTGTTTTTTGATAGATTTAAGTGAAGATCGGGAAGCAGCCCTATATGGGGCCTATGACTAAGAGTTGTCCAATAGGGATCATTTTAGACTACTGAGTAATGGATGTAATATATACATACAAACCCAATGTGACTAAGATTTGTATGATAGTTTCGATCTTATGGCAATATATGGGGGTCATTTGTATGGGGGCTAGGTCTGAACATGGACCTATTCTCACCAATTTCAATAGCGCTCATCCCATGACAGATAAAAGATTAAATACCAAATATCATCAAAATATATTCATATTTGCGACCTGCAGTTTGATTACAAGCTTTTCATGGACACACAGACGGACGGACGGACGGACATTGTTAAATCGAATCAGATAGTGATTCTGATTCCATCGGTATAATTAAAGATGGGTGTAGGTCAAATATTTTTGGTTGTTACAAACAGCAGCACAAAGTCATTATACCCAAAACTCATAGTGGTATAGGGTATAAAAATAATTTTTAATAATATGTTTCCGATCGAATCAGAATCACTTTTTGAATCGATTTTACAATGTCCGTCCGTCTATGTGTCCATGTGAACCTTGTAATCAAACTGCAGGTCGCAAATATGAATATATTTTGATGAAATTTGGTATATAAGCTTTCAACGGCCATGGGATGAACGCTATTGAAATTGGTGAGAATCGGTCCATGTTCAGACCTAGCCCCCATACAAATGACCCCTATAAAATCGACATAAATTGCCATAAGATCCAAATTGTCATATAGATCTTACTCAAATTGGGTTTGTATATGTTTATTACATCTATTAATGAGTAGTCCAAAAAATGTCCCTATGGGACAACTATTGGTCATAGGCCCAACAGAGAGCTGCTTCCCGATCTTCACTTAAATCTATCAAAAAACAAAAATATTGCACTGATTCATCTCAAATTTTGTTTGTATATATTTCGCAAAATACAAGAGACTTTACCAACCATGGTCAGGATCGGTCGATTTTTGGACCTAGTCCCCATGTAGACATAGCATCCGATATGAACTTTTTCATATCTGCAGCAAAAAAAATTAATGAAAATGCCACTCAAATTTGGTTTACGCTTATTTTCTATATCCAATTAGTTGGGCCTTAGAGATAGGGTCTCTAAACGCATGGTATAGGGTATCGTATAGTCGGTCTAGACCGACCGACTATATTATACCCTATACCACTATGTGGTTTGGGTATAATGACTTTGTGCTGCTGTTTGTAACTACCAAAAATATTTGACCTGGACCCATCTTTTATTATACCGATCGACTCAGAATCACTTTTTGAGTCGATTTAGCAATATCCGTCCGTCCGTCTGTCCGTCTGTGTGTCCATGTAAAGCTTGTAATCAAACTACAGGTCGCAAATATGAATATATTTTGATGAAATTTTGTATATAAGCTTTCATCGCCCATAGGATGAACGCTATTGAAATTGGTGAAATTCGGTCCATGTTCAGACCTAGCCCCATACAAATGACCCCTATGAAACCGACATGAAGTGCCATAAGATCCAAATTGTCACATAGATCTAACTCAAATTGGGTTTCTATGCGTTCATTACATCCATTAATGAGTACTCCAAAAATGATCCCTTTGGCCCCATATAGAGCAGCTTCACGATCTTCACTTAAATCTATTAAAAACAAAAATATTGCACTGATTCTTCTCAAATTTTGTTTGTATATATTTTTGCAAAATACAAGAGACTTTACCAAACATGATCAGGATCAGTCCATTTTTCGACCTAGTCCCCATATAAATATAGCACCCGATATGAACTTTTTCATATTTGCAGCAAAAAAATTAATAACTATGCCACTCAAATTTGGTTTATTTTTATTTTCGATATCGAATTAGGTGGTCCGAAGATATAGAGTCTCTAAACCATGGTATAGGGTATCATATGGTCGGTCTAGACTGACTATAATTTTCTTACTTGTTTCCGATTGAAATTGAGCTATGAGCGAACAAAGACTTGAAAAAAATCAGCCACTTTCTATATAAATGTGTTAAAATTTGCTCTTATTTGAAGTTTGTTATAATTAAAAAAAAAAAAAATTACATGGCGACTTCGAAAAAATTTTTACCAAATCCTGATACTTGTACGTTTCCTAAAAGTATATATTTGTTACACTAAATACTCGTACTTTCCAACATAAAATATTTTGCTTTTTACTAATCGAGCTATTCACTCGACTCGAGTAGCTGGATACTCGTAATACGAGAATGAAGGTTAGTTGATATAGACGTTGGTCATGTGTCCTTTGAACCATCTGATTTCAAAACTCACCACTGTTAAGTATGAATCTTCGTTGATACTTTTACGTTCGGCTTTCTCCTCCTCGGTCTCATCTTCATTACTTTCGTCATCGTCTTCATCAATGAACTGAGATTTTGCATTATTGATAAGAACACTTAATAAAAAACAACACAATAACACATGTTTTGCGCGACAATTTTGATAAAAATACATTTGTGGTTTTAAAAAATAGAAATTCTCTTGTTTTGGTTTTATAACACAAATTTCTTATTTCATTGTTTTAACACTTCCACTTAAAAGATGCAGCTTTTTTGTATTTTTTTCGCCGAAAAGTGAAATTATTATTAAATTTTTTTAAAAGTATTTCTTAATTGTAATTTTTATTTTTGTTTCTTTGTCAAGCCGTAACAGTTAAATGTGTGCTATAAATATATTACGTTAAAAAATGATGTGGTAACTGGTCGACAAAAAAAAAATATCATGTAATTTTGTTATTGACAAAAGAAATTTTAATGTTGTTGCTCGCACCAAACACCTCGACTGTTTAAAGTGGAGTGTAATTAATGAAATCACAAAAAGTTATAAATTGTCAAACTGTCTTCGACCAGAAACTTTCCGTCTTATGGTGTTTTTTCATACATATTAATTTCTTTTTTTTTAAATTTTTTTTTATAACTAAACAATGCTGCTTCTTGTTTCACCAACAAGTGCATTTCGTTTGCTGTCAAGTCTTCTTTTTTTTTGGGGTTGCGTTAATTGTTTGACTGTTTACGCTTAACTTGTCCACCAATGTTTGGCTGCTGTTTGTCATCGTTAAGAAATTGTTGTTTTTTTTCATATCTTTGTTTATATCTTTATTAATATGTTGGGTTCGTAACACAAATGTTTAATATTCATAAGATTGTTTATGTTTATGTTTTTTTTTATTTTTCATGCATATTAATTTTTATAAAATAGTTTCTGTTTATTAACTAAAAAAACTAATGTTTTTTGATTTGTAATCCAATAATGTTATGTATTTTATTATTAATTTTAGGTTTCTGATATGTTTATGTTTAAGTGTGAAGGGCAGAGATGGTTTATTTTATTTATCAGACAATAGTTTTTGTTGAAAACTAAGTTGCCCGCTGAAAAAAGTCGGAAAAAGGAAATGTACTGTTCTAATAAAACTGTATTTTTTGAGAACAGATACTTTTACGAGAAGGAATGTATGTACTCTTTTAAGAAAATTTACTTAATTAAGAAAATTTAGTTTTTTAAAAGAAGTTCTTTATTTAGGAAGTTTACTTCTCGAAGAAAAGCTACTGTTTCAGGTTTTCAGAACAGTTACTTCTAGAAAATAAGACCATTAAAATAAGGTACTTTTTAAGAAAAAGTACTTTTTGAAGAAATGGGTATTTTTGAAAAAGGAGACTGTATTCAGAAAATCTACTTTTTGAAGAAAATTTCCTTTTCAAGAAAGGTATTCTTTAAGAAAAGTTACATTTTCAGAAAAACTATTTTTTTAGTAAATGGTACTTTTTTAAAAAAAAAAAAATTTTAAAAAAGTACTTTTTTTTAAGTGCTTATTTTTAATTTTTTATTTTTCATTTTGTATTTATACCCTATACCACTATGTGGTTTGGGTATAATGACTTTGTGCTGCTGTTTGTAACTACCAAAAATATTTGACCCAACTTGTATTATACCGATCGACTCAGAATCACTATCTGATTCGATTTAACGATGTCCGTCCATCCGTCCGTCCGTCTGTGTGTCCATGTAAAGCTTGCAATCAAACTGCAGGTCGCAAATATGAATATATTTTGATGAAATTTTGTATATAAGCTTTTATCAGCCATGGAATGAACGCTATTGAAATTGGTGAGAATCGGTCCATATTCAGACCTAGTCCCCATACAAATGACCCCTAACCACTGTGTAAGAAACCGCACTTTCAAATGGTATTCTTTCAGAATACCTTTAAGATAAGGTACTATTGGTAGGAAATTTACTTATTTAAAAGCTTAATTTTTTTAATGGTACTTTTTTAAGAATATATTCTTTTAAAGAAAATTTAGTTTCGTAAGAAACAGTTATTTCGTAACAAAGGTTACCAGAATACTTTTAATTTATTTATTTATATATTTATTTAATAACTATGTAATAATAAATTATTACAAAATTATATTAAGTAAGCACTAGCTGGCTGCTAAGGCCATCGGCTCATAATTTACATAATTATTTTTTTTCCAAGATTTGAGTAATTACAATTCAAAATAATTTTTAGGGTAGTTTTAATTCGGGTTTTAATTATACAATGATCATTGTAAAAAAAATTTTATATATATATATATATATATATATATATATATATATATTTAATTTCAATTCATTAATTATTAATTTTTAAATTTTGCAAAGAACGAATTAAATTTTATTAAAAATATTTAATTCTTTTAAGAGCTTAATTAAATTGTTAATATTTTCTTTTGAGGTATCTGAAATAATGTTAGGTAGGTTATAATTATTTTTAATACAGATAGATTTAATATAAATACATTCATTTATAATATGGTTCATTGAAATAATAGATGATCTACAGAAAATACACTCAGGTGCTGGCTTCATTTCCATAAGGTGTTGGTGTGTTAATCGACAATGGCCTAATCTTATTCTTAAATACTTTTGTAAATGTGCTCTGGAAGTATCTGGTGGGTAAAAAGGTGTCTTCCCGTCTGGATTGAACTGTTTGTGAATAGCTATCCCACTCATTTTTTTGTTTTTTGTACAAATATTTGTCGATTGCCGAATATATTGAACTTTTGTTTTGAGTTGTGTCCATTATAAGTGGTAAATACTTTTAAGAAAATGTAGTTTCTTAAGAAAACTTTATTTTTTTAAGAAAAGTTACTTTTTAAGAAAATTTTTATACCCTCCACTCCAGTGTGCAGAGGGTATATATAAGTTTGTCATTCCGTTTGTAATAATTAGAAAAAAAAATTTCGACCCCATAAAATATATATATATTTGTGATCCTTATAACAACCGGAGTTGATATAGCGATGTCCGTCTGTCCGTCTGTGGAAATCACGATGACGGCATCAATCGGGCAGCTAGGGTGCTTGTTGACATAAAAAATGATTCATTAACATCCTAGGAAGTTTCCTATTTAAAATCGTCCAAATCGGTCAATTAGGGCCCGAGATTTGAATGAAGAACTAAAAAAAGTCTTGAAAAATATAATTTTCTATGTTGTTCTTGTCACGGTCACGCCCTCAATAGGATATATAAGGTGATCGTTTTTAGTGAGAATGATTCAACATATTAATGGAAAGATTCCTATTTCAAAAATCATTAAAATCGTTGGAACAGGTCCAGGGAAATCTCTGAAAAAGTAAAAAAAAAAAATTAAAAATTTGATGTTTCTATATTGTGTCACTTCATTTTGTTCAGCGTGACTAGCCACAGTAGATGGCGTCACAATTTTTGTTCTAATTAGCTTTGCAATAGTTATTTCTATTTTAACATGAATGTCAATATTTTCAAATAGATATCATACAGCACAATGTTAAGAGTATACACGGACTGGTCTTTTATTTCATACGTTTTTCATTATTCTTTTACAAATATGAACATAAGTTTGGCATATTAAACTTTTTGTTGTCTTTACAAAATAGAGTTACGGAGTTCATCAATGAGTTTTTTGCTTTCAAAAAAGTTCTACATAGTTATATAGAATTATTATTCTGCTTTACCTACAAAATATCTGATTGCGATTACATCTAATTTTTAAAAATTGTTTATAATTACTAAAGCATTATTATTCACATAAATACAAAATTTCACTTTTTAAATTTTCCATTCAAATTTTAGAAAATATCAATTCTAAAAACTGGAATTAAAATTTCCAATTATAACTTATATAATATTAATTGGATTTCAGAAAATCATATCAAAACGTCGGAAATAATAATTTTAAATTTAGAAGACATCAATTGTATCAAATTCAAAAAAAAAACACCAAATATGTTTACATTTAAAAAATGTTTACATTAAAAAAAAAATATTGGCATTCAGGAGAAATTAATAGCTTTTAAGTAACTTCTTTTAACGATAATCGTTAAAAAAAGAAAAGCAAAATTATTAGTAAAATTTTTAAACGATATTCGCTATTGTTAAAGTCAGCTGTTGTTGTTATCTAAACGACAACCATTTTTGTGTTGTTTATTCAATCGATAAAAACTTAAATTCTTAGGTTGAAATGTCGTCATACATAAATAAAAATCATAAAATAGTGGAAATATTATTTTAAAAAATCTTTTTTATATAAATAAAAAAATTAAATAGCATATTCAATTCATTATTTCATTTTCAAATAAATAAACAGAAATATTAGTAAAAAAAAATAAAGATATTAAACATAAACATAAAATCATCCTGTCAAACACGAAGTAATTTGTTTTCTTCTACTCTTTGTGTTTTTCTCTTATTTTGACAGAGATGCCACTCGTTTACAATTTAAATAAATAGAAAAATAGATTTGTCGACTGTTATAAGATGTATGTACTTAGTGAATCACTTAATCCTTAGTGCAAACAAAAATAGCTGTCGATATATTTTGCGATTGTCGGATCGTTGAAATTTGCAGAATCGGACTACAGAAAATATTAATTTAAATTCAATGAATTTTGTAAAATCTCAAATGATATTTAAGAATTGCGAACATAAAAATTGTTACATAAATAAACGCAATTTCATGAGAATGTTATTTATACATATATTATTTTTCACATTTTTTTTTTGGATGAATATTTGAAGTTTTTCAGAAAATAAAGATAACAAATTATTTTATTTAAAATGTTTGGGACATTTGGTTTTTTTGCGTTTGGCATCCCTAGTTTGATTATTTATTATTAAAAATTTATTCTCTATGTTTTCCAAATATGGCAGTATTTTAATAAAAAAGTTTAGAGAGCTTTTTTTTGTTATTATTTTGTTACTCCATCCGACCTACATTGTCGCAATGAAAAAATATTTCGCCAGTTAAAAGAAACTATACAGCCATCTCCAAGTAGCACGATTTAATGCATATAGACATCCTACACAACCATTACCTTTGCAATGGAGGTTGAGGCGAGCTATTTAATTAGCAAAAACTAAATTAAACGAGAAGTTATGTCATATAACCGGAAACGCATGCCTATTTTTCCAATATTTTGTTTACATTTATTATCAATACTCAAACCGAGGTGGAGGGTATCAAAGATTCGGCACAGCCGAATTTAACACTCTTACTTGTTTTTATTCAGAATACTTTAAAAAAAGATAGTTTGTTAAAAAAATGTATTTATTTAACCAAAGTTTCTTTTTTAAGAAAAGGCACTACTTTTAAGAAAAGATAAAGATAAGATAAAGATAAAGAAAAGAAACGATGCTTTTTTAAGGAAAAGTTCTTTTTAGAGAAGGTACTATTATAAGAAAATTAACGTTTTTAAGAAAGTTACTTTTTCAGAAAAAATACTTTTTAACAGATTTTTGGAACTTAATTTACTTTTTTTTAAGGAAAATTCACTTTTAAAGGGAAAGTGACTTCTTTGAGAAAAGTTGGTTTTTGAAATATGGTATTTTTTAAGAAAATTAACTTTTTAAAGAAAATGTACTCTTTAAGAAATGGCAGTGCTAAGAAAATGCAGTTTTTTTAGAAAATTAAAAAGTACTCTCTGAAGAAAGTGCCCTCTTTGATAAAAACTACTTGTTGAAGAAAAGGTACTATTTGAAGAAAATTTAATTTTTTAAGAAAAAGTACTTTTTCCAGAAAATATTCTATCAACAAAATTCTATCAATAAAATCTGTAAAACAGCTTGTAATTGATATTGGTAAAAAGCCAGGCTGGCTTTTAATTTCTAACTTCTGAAAGAACAGTAAACAATTTGTTCATTTTCCATTCTACACAATTGCCCTTTAATAGCTAATTTGCCTGCAACAATTTGCAACCTAATTAATAAGTCCCAATTCTGGTGTGTATGATTATGTTTTATTGAAATTAAAAAAGCTGGCTCATTTAACTGTGGGGTGATATCGTAAATGATGTGTGGATTATTAAGTTTTTGTGTTTATTTTAATGGTTTGTTTTGATTTTTATCTTCCATTTGATTGTGTATGGCTACATTCTGTTAAATAAACAATGTTATCGATTGTTATGGAGATGAGTGTAGAAGGAAATACATAGTGAACTTTTAAGATATCTTAACTTATATAAAGCTAATGTTCTACATATAAAATATATTTTAATTTTCTTAAGTGCTTTTAATGCTTTAGGTATAAAGGAGTAGCTATCAGGAATATAAAAAATTTATTTCTAAACACGTATAATTTGTATGATTCTCTATTTTTTTTATTCATTTAATTTAATTTAAAGTAGTGAAGAAAATTTCCCTATGGTATTTAATAAGCGTTAAAATAGCAATATTTCTTCTTATATGTAAATGACGATATACTTGACCTGAATCCATATTAAAACAAAAACATAAAAATAAAAGAAGATGAAATTATCAGTATCTTTCTTTTTTGTTTTCCTTTTTTTTGCGGAACTTTAAATTAAACGCCAGCAAAATGTTTAAAAAGAAGACCCTCAAAAAATTATACAAAAAGCTTGTTTTTATTATTAACCCTACGGCACAAGCAGTGGTTCAATTATTTTTGGTAGTTGTTCAAGTTTTCTTTCATGATAACAAGTTAGTGAATCATGACACACTTGCCACAATTACATTGCACCATATGTATAATTTGGTACATTTGTATGTCATTCTATATTGAAATATGTATGTGCGTATATCTTCAGAAGTTTGGTATTTAAAATGAGCTAAATCAATATAATAGTTCAAAAGTAATGAAAAAATTTTATTTCTTTCATGAGAAAAGTTCCAAAGAATTTGATTTTATAAAGAAAATTATAAAAATACTAGTAGAGCCCAGCCCTCGAAATTCGAGTGCAAATTCTAGGAAATTGTATTTTTTCATTCATAAATAATTTTATAATAGCCTAAAGTAATGCTAATCAATCTTAGCCAATTCACAATTCAACACAAATTTAATAATCACATACACAGCATTGTACAGTTATTTATTTGAAGCTTAAATATGTGTTTTATGTATGTCTTAGTAGCAACTTTAAATGAATTTTACTCCAAAAAATGTTCCAAATGCTGAACATCTGTAAATATGGTGAACATGTTTGAAAAAATACCTTTCAAATGGTATATTTTTTGTCAAAATCGGTAGCTAATTGAAGGTGCAGAATATGTCACAAGAAATCGCCTTGCCTATTAATATTATAGATAGGGAAAATATTACATCACATTGGCTGTGTTAATAATTTCCCTGACATCGATCGTGATCGGTTGCCAGAATTCGACGCTCTGCAAGATATTACCGTCATGTGACCCATCATGAAATTGAGGCATCCCTAGGCATCTCATCAGTTAAATTGTATTTTACAAGAACTTTGTTCCATCAAAAATATTTCTTCAGTTTGGTTCAAGGAAATTTTAAAAATAAATGATCGTAATGCTTCGAAAGATAAATAAAATCTATTTGCAGATCGTAAACCATGGAGTAAACCATGTGAGTAAAATCCTGAAAAAGTTTTTCGCGCTCGAAGCATTTCGAAGCCTGCTTCCTCGGAAAAGCCGATAATATGCCAACTATATTATTACAGAACCATAGTATACTATGTTCTGAATATGTGAATATTTTTTTAGTTTTACCTTCTTGTAAAGGGTGTTCCAAAATTCTTGCAAGATTTCAATTAAAAAGAAAAAGTTTTTTTTTTCTTTACATTGCTATTTTTTTAATGAATCGTAAAGTATACAGCATAAGTTTATGTATTGAACAAAACACATGGAGCAAATGGCCTCACCGGCTTTGCTGACAACTTTTGTTGAAATTTTCTGTGGCCATTAGGCATAAATGTTGCACCGGTGCACAGTGGCGTCCTTAGAACAAATGAGGTTGCAATAATCAAAAATTTCATATGCGCTAACGAAATTTAAAATAATCTCATATTATACGAAATTGTTCAGAGATTAAATAAAATCAGATTTTTAGTTTAGAAAATATAACCGTTCAAAGTTGACCGATTTTCAGTTTTCAAAAAAACACACAATATATAGGCAATTTCGTCCAGTTTTATTAATAAAACTTGATAACTGATTGTTATTTCTATTGATTTATGTATCAATTCAGTACTAGCAGAGCCCAGCCCTCAATATTCGAGTGAAAATTCTAGGAAATTTTTTTTTTCATTTAATTATAAATATTTGTTGAACACACAGAAGATATATAACTATGTTTGTAAATAAACATTTTTATATAAGCCTAAATGTATGCTAAGCAATTTTAGCTAATTCACAATTCGACACAGGGCTTTTCCTATACAATTTTTGCATACACATTAACAAATTTAATAAACACATACATATCATTGTATAATTTTATCTGAAACATCATTCCAGAACATAAATTTGGATTTAGATATAAACATGGGACTCGTGAACATATTCATCGCATTGTTAGAGTTATAACTGAGGCTTTGGAGGAAAAAAAGTACTGTTCTGCTGCTTTTCTTGATATTCAGCAAGCTTTTGATAGAGTTTGGCACTTAGGACTACTTTACAAGATAAAAAAATTTCTACTTGCTCCTTATTACCTGCTTTTTAAAAGCTATCTTTCTAATAGACATTTTTACGTTAAATTTAATGAAAGCATTTCAAATTTATATGAAATAAATGCTGGAATACCTCAGGGTAGTGTACTTGGTCCAATTTTGTACACTATATACACATCGGATATGCCTACAAGAGACAATGTAATGATGGCTACATATGCGGATGATACTGCAATTATCGCTAGTAGTGAGTCTGCAGTTGAAGCGTCTACAATTTTGCAAACTGAACTTAATGAACTTGACCATTGGCTAAAAAAATGGAATGTTAAGGTAAATGCTGAAAAATCTAATCATACAACATTTACACTCAAAGCTGGTAATTGCACTGATGTAACCATAAATGGCAACGTAATTCCGGAACAAGAAAAAGTGAAATAGCTCGGAATGGTACTTGACCGACGACTTACTTGGAATGCTCATATTAAGAGTAAGCTATAACAATTAAAAATAAAAACAAAAATACGGTACTGGCTTATAGGCCCAAAATCTAAGTTAAATTTAAACAATAAGTTACGAATCTACAAAGTAATTCTGAAACTTGTTTGGACGTATGGTATCCAGCTTTGGGGTACGGCCAGTAACTCAAACATTGATATAATTGAACGATACCAATCTAAAACATTGAGATTAATCCTTGATGCACCATGGTATGTCAGAAATAATGTGATTAAGCGAGACCTCTCGATGTCGTCCGTTCGAGAAGAAATTAACATTATAAGTGAGAGATACCTGCAGAGGCTGAGCAACCATGTCAATCCTGTTGCAATATGTTTGTTAGACAGCACGAACGAAACGAGAAGACTGAAAAGAAATCACATATTGGATCTCCCATTCCGACGCTAAGCTTGACGATAATAAATACTTAACAAATACTTTTTTTTAACCCATGTGATGTAATAATTTTTTAATAAATTTGCTTATTATCCTCGGATAGAATGTAAATAAAGAATCAATTAAAAAAAAAAAAAATTTTTTATCTATGTTTTAGTAGCAACTTTAAATGCATTTTACTCCAAAAAAAATTTTCCAGACGGTGCAAATCTGTAAATATGGTGGAGAGCCAAAAAGAAATTCCTTTCAAATGGGGTATTTTTTTCAAAATCGGTTATCAATTAAGCTTTAAAATTGGTTACAAGAAATAGCCTTGCCTATTAATATTATAAATACACACAGAAAACAGATTCATTGTGGCTACTGAATTTATTGCCAACCGAATTGCGATAATGCTAGCAACCGCTTTTCGGGTTCACTATGACTACCATTCTATTGCCTTAATACTAAATATTTTATCATAATAGATAATTTGCAGATGCTGTTAAATTTCTGTTGATACAATCGAAAATACAATTGTTACACTTTGGAACAATTCGGTTGGCGAATCTTTTTTCTGTGTGTACCTATTATAGAAAATAAATTTTACTGTTTGCTTTGTGTTTCTCCATGTAAATTGCTATTTACCAACTGTATATTTTTCACAATTTTTCAACTTTCAACTTTGATAGAAAATTAAAAAATTTAATACAGAAATAGAAGAAAATAATATATCACTTACATCAATTAGTGACCTTAAAAGCCTGACTAAAATCTTTAAACAAAATTTATAATTTTTTATATCTGCCATTTTTTCAAAAAATGTTATTTGATTATTCCTTTACCAAATTCAATAAAGTCCAGCCGCTCCTTCAACTGCTAGAAGTAAACAGGACATTGTTCCAGAATTTGTACAGATACAGGATGCACAATAGATGCGTCTTCGACCTAAATCTCATTTTCAAAAAGACGAAAAAAATTTCGGAAATTTTAACGATTCTACAAACGAGGAGAACAAAGTTAAGGTATATGGAGTTTTTGCCAAAATTGGCGTATACCCTTCCATAAAAGGAGGAACACTTAGATGCAAATATATTAGATAAGGATAAGCAAAATATCAGAAAGAATCGAATACAGGACACGTTTTTCAAAGAAGCTGGACTAACAGTCCGTCCTGGTGCGGATACGGGAACTTAAGCGATGTAAACACTTCACGGAAATTTTTTGAAAATGGTGAGGCAGTAATTCGAGGCACTGGAATAACCAATCAAATCATTAAATGATTTGGAACGATCTTGAATGTTTTAAACTGCAAAGAAAAGGTAACCTCTACAAAATATGGAGAATATATTACTTGATCTCGACAGTCCACAAAATATTGATGCATGGAAAAGATTTAATTGAATATCAGTCTTTGCCAATTGGAGAGCTTTCCGAAGAAGATCAGGAATGCCTCAACAAATTTTATAAAAAATATGGATGTTCGAACACGTTCAAAGCCTCAAGGGTGAGGCAAAATGAGGACCTCTTCGACATGTTGGCAGCATGTTGCGATCCTTTTATTTCACCTCTGCGGTATGTGAAGTCGCGAAAAAAGTTGGAATCCAATAATTATATTTCAGATATTATTAGTCTATTAGATATACCTTCTGTTATGAATTATGATAATAATTTTGAAGCAGTTTGGAAAAATAAAAATAAATTTTTTTCTTTTATTTGTGGATAATAATTTTAAAACATAAAAACCTTGAAAAAGAAACATCAAAAATAGAAACGGGTTAAAAAACATGTTTTTTGGTTAACAAAAACATGCTTTTTTACATGCCGTTAACAAATTTCAACTTTGATAACCCAGAACGAAGCATCTGGAATGCGTAGATGCTACGAAACAACTTAAATGGCGCCATTGAGAACTAACAATAAGTTGTTCAAATCTTAAAACTAAAACTTAAAAATTAAATCCAGCCAGTGCCAGATAAAATTTCATTTATTCTATATACATAATCTAATCGTAAAAAATTCTTTGTATATCAATATTCATCCAATGAAATCAGCAGTCTCCCTCCTTCTTATGCTATGTTCACACGGACAGCAAGGTTCGCGGTTCGCTCTCTCATTTACGGTTCGCGCCCCAATCATGATTGAATCTCCATATTCGTCATACAAAATTTTGAGACCGAACCTACTTGGGTCATTTTGGACCTAGTTGTGAACTTAGAAAAATTGAGTGTCATCTCCAATTTTGATAAAAAATTATCGCTAGTTTATCTGAACTAGCTGTCAAAAATATATAAACAAAGAAAAAACATGTGTGAGACATGTGAAAAATTAATGTTTGCAATAAAATAAATAGAAACATTTAAAAAATAAAAAGTATATATTTACATATATATATTCAAATAAAAATGGAAAAAGAAATAGGCAAATGTAAAGTGTAAAAGGATGTCTTCAAATATTTGTACAAAAAATATAAACGTCAAAATGAAACAAGAACACCCGTCTGAACACCAAGGTTCACGATTGTGATTCAGAGAGCGAATCAAGTGGTTCATTTTGCCGTCTGAACATGCTATTAAGTGTTGGTGGATACGATTGTTGATTAAGTTACGTGCTAGAGGATTCGGGTGAGACTCTAGATTTTCCAAATAAGTTGCACTATATCTAGTGATTTCGCATTTAACTAGAGAAACATTTAAGTCTCTTTAAAAATGTGAGTTTCTCACGTACCATGGTGCGCCGGTGATCATTTTCAAAATCTTGTTTTGGCATCTTTATATTCTTTCTGTGCTTGAAGCTGAGGCTGTTCCCCATAACTGAATACCATAGTACCAAATGGGTTTGAAAATCGAGCTATAAATCGAGACTTAATTTCGAGTTCCTACCAATTAGCCATGTGAATTGGACTAATTTCAATTCTATTTGTGTCCATTTAGCATATATATGGTTTTTCTAGGTAAGCCGGCGATCAGGATGTAATCCGAGATATTTAACAGATGATGTTGAGGTATAGGCTGGTTCCCAGTACGAATTTGAGGGCAAGTCTCCCTTCTTAGGGTAAAGGTTACGTGGACACACTTTTGTTCCTTTAGAGGTTTTCGTGTACAAAAGCGGGCCCAAGATACTACCTTATAGTACACCAGCATGAATTGCCTGTGGAGGGCTCAAAAAGTTTCTCTCTTTTATAGAGAATTTTCTATTAACTATATATAGCTATATATAGGGGAAAAACTATTTAACTTTATAGAGGAGTCCCTCGTGCCAAACTCGGTCGAAGGCTAGCGAAACGTCTATAAAAAGTGCAGAGCAGTATTTTCTCTCTTCAAAGGCTCTTTTTATGGCACTTACAATTCTGTGAACTTGCTCAGTGGTGCTGTGTTTTCGTCTGAAACCAAATTAATGTGCTGGAATGACATTATTTTGATTTACGGATATTGTAAGTTTGTGTACTAAGATTCTCTGGAATAATTTTAACAAGTTCGACAGTAAACTTATTGGTCTATACGAATCGACCTTTGCGTGATCTTTACCTGGTTTAGGTATCATTGTAACAAGTGAAATTTTCCATTCTGGTGGAAAATGTTCAAGGCGTATTATAGCATTAAAAATAAACAAAATTATTCTTAATGCTATTCGGGGTAAATCCGAAAGCATTTTGTTGCTGGTCCCATCGAAACCCGATGCTTTTTTGGGTGTAAATCAACAATAGCCTTTTCGACCACTCGAATCTCAAAACCAAGGTGCACTGCTCCATGCTGTGGAGTAACATTTTGATGACTAAAGAAGCCATCAAGGTTTAAATTTTGTTCAACAATGAAATCGCATTGTTCTAGCGTTTAATGCTCCTCTTTTATTAACCCTAAACTGCCAACTATCATCTTGCTTTGGTTGACAGCACTCTGCTGCACAAATGGCGGCAAATTCAAATCTTGCACAAATTTTGGGACACGTTTAATTCAATTTTGGAGAATGTTAAACGAACCTTGATTTACATTTATAAATAAAAATAAAATATAGTGCGTGGTAAAGAAGAAGAAGAAAGCATATATTTCAAAAATTCATAACTACACTGCATTCTTAATCTGACCGGTTTCTGGCATTTCAGCCTTCATCAGCGATTTATTGAACATTGTGATAATTATTATGTTATAATTAAAGAGATTGTTTCTATATCAAATTTTTCTACTTAGGGCGGCCTTGAGGTTTGAACCACATACACTCGTACTTGCACTTTTTGGTCAGCACTTTTACACACTCACCTAAAGTCAGGCCTACGGGTAGTGTGGTTAGAATCAGTTTTCGTACCATACAGCTTTTACTTCGTATTAATTTCAGAAGATAAAACTCTATCCAAACAAACAATCGTTATTTTTGAATTTTTTAATATTTGTGCATTTATACTTCTAATTTACACTATTCTCAGTTTCGTAAGAAATGCCGCATATGACGTACGGTTTGCACATTCTACATATTGCACTTTTTACATATATTTGAGATGATGCTCTGAAGAGAAATTTTTCAATAGTTTGTTAGATTTGACGTCACATATTTTGTCTTTTTCAAAAAACGTCTATAAAAAAAGTTTTCTTTAGTTGTTTTTTTTTCCAAAACAAGGGATAATGTAAAATGTAAATAACACTGTTTCACTTATATATGCTCTGAAGGACGAAAAAGCACTTTAAATTTAAAGAACAAATTCTTAAAAAATAAAATTTTCAACATTTACTCTAGAAAATATACTCCCGTGCTTTAGTTTAAAAGTTTCTAAATATTTGGGGTCATAACCACCAAAATAGGTTAAATGTCATGATATATAATATTTGTTTTTTTTACGATCAAAATTTCATTATTGTCAGAAGTACCGTGCAAAAGCATATTTAGACTGCACCGCATTTATGGAATGTTAATTAAATTTAGTTTACTTAAACTTACGAACTTTAGTTCTTTCGTCAAATATTTTTTACGTTATTATTACTGACATCCCAAAAACTGGGCCTTAATGAGTTTACATACTAAAGATAACGAATAAGTAATAAAATTATAATCAGTCTAGACCTAAAGAGCCTTCGGTCCCACTAATTGGACACATAGAAAATAAACATAAACCAAATTTGAGTGGCATTATTATGAATTTGTTGGCCTGTAGATAAGAAAATTTTATATTTATAAGGGGACTAAGTCGATAAGATGATCGATCATGACCATCTTTGCTAAAGTCACTTATGTTTTTGCGAAAACATATACAAAATAAGTTTGACAAAAATTTTAGCAATATTTTTTGTTTTTTAAAATTTAAGTGGAGATCGGAAATCAGGGGACTATGACTAAGCATGATCCAATTGGGTTTATTTTTTGAGTACTTATTAATGGTTGTTTATTTATTTATTTATTTCATCTACCGGGCAGTAGCCCTTATAGATTACATTTAATACATATATTCCAATAACATAACATATATTTCAATTACATATATCTCAATATCTGTTAGTAAACAATAATTCAATAATAATTTCAAATCAGCATCTTCAACCATTCAGTCGGAGTATAAAAATATCTTACTAGGGTTCATCCTCGCCAAGCATGCTGGTTAATATCCTCTTAAATGGTAGTCTGCCCACATTAAAATCGATTCGGTCACATACCGAATTCATTAATACAATACATCTATAAATGGGCTCATTCCACCCATAGTTAGTTCTATGGAATGGAGGCTCAAATAAATGATATTCTCTTAATACTCTCGATGGAGTATGAAATGGTAAAATATATATAAAGGAGAGCAGTCTATTTTGCAATCCATTATATCTTTTATACAGGTAATGCTCTGTATTTTCCTACGGACCATAAGCGTTTGAATGCCTATCAAATGACATCGATCAAGGTATGAGGGCATATTTTCAAGAGAATACTGCCTTCTTAGAGTAAATCTTGAAAAACGCTCTTGGATGTTTTCAATTCTTTTAATATCTGTGTCATTAAAAGTACACCAAGCAACACTCAGATATTCCAGATGGGATCTGACTAAGGAGTAACAAAGAACAATAAGAATTTTATGATTAAAAAAAAATTTTAGAATTTCTTTTTAAAAAGCCAGTTGAGAATTTGATTTCGAAATTATATAATCTACATGGGGTTTAAATGTTAAAACAGAATCAAAAAGAATACCAAGATCCATTATTAAATTAAGCCGCGAAGAAAATCCGTTATTCTCCCCTATATAATTGTACAAAGTAGGAGAATGTTTAGGAGAATAACTAATAATTTTACATTTGGAAAAAATTTAGAAAAAGATGATTATTTTGACACCAATCAATCAGAAAAGAAATATCTCGCTGAAGAAATTTTATGGAAGAGTTTTAAATCGTCAGCATATAACAAGCACTCATGGTTTTTAAACACATGAACTACATCATTTATAAATGAAAGAAAAAGTAAAGGTCCCAGATGGCTACCCTGGGGTATACTGGACTTGACGTAAATAGGAGCGGACAAAAAAGTTCAAACTTTAACAAAAAGAACCCTACCGGTTAAGTATGAGTAAATCCAACTCAAACAATTTGAGTGAAAATCCATTTTAGATAGTTTGTTTATCAACAGTGAAGGTTGAAGTTAATCGAATGCTTTCTTAATCCATCGACTTGGAGACAATTCTCAATAGAAGTTACACAGCAGTGAGTAAATAATGTATGATTGGTGCAGACAGATCTTCCATTAAAAAAGCCATGCTGATGAACCGAAATGCGGGTTTTAAGCTCCAAAAATAGTTTTTGGTTTTACGACCTTATCGAAAATTTTTGGTATTATTGACAATTTTACTATGGGTCGATAGTAGAAAACTAAATCCCTTCGACCTGATTTGAAAATGGGTGTGAATTTCAATTCATCTACAAAATTCCCCTCAGTAAGCGATTGATTAAAGATTGTTGTTAAAGCTACACAAAGCGAGTATGCGCAATTTTTTAAGAAAATTGGTGCATAAGATCAAATCCAGCTCACTTATTGGCATCCAAATGTATTAAAGATTCAAAAATATCAGCTTTTTCCAAATGCATGTTTCCAATATTAACTATATTAATTATATGAGTAAAATTATCGGTAGAGTTGATGGGTATACTGACGTCTTGTACACAGATGAAAAAAATTTTTGAAATAAAGTTGCAACTACAAAATGTGTAGTTTTAAGTATGCCACTGGATTCTCTCTTATTATTAA
Organism: Cordilura impudica; assembly: GCA_963682025.1. Lineage (NCBI taxonomy): Eukaryota > Metazoa > Arthropoda > Insecta > Diptera > Scathophagidae > Cordilura > Cordilura impudica. The sequence continues at coordinate 86,707,454 of OY821518.1, read as the reverse complement.
AAAAATACCCAGAAGTATTTAGGGTTGTCGATGATACGCGCTTCCATACTAGCAACAAGTTTGATAAAAATTCAAATTCATTTCGAAGGCGAATAAAGTTATCCTTATCGACAGATGAGTTTGTTGATTTGTATTTCTAATGGGCTTTATTTCTTAAATTTCTTAAATTAATTAGCCTGCTTTTATACCACGGTAATTTCAATTTTTTCCTTTTCCTCTTAACTGGAACATGAAGGTGAAGACGTTCGTTTAATACTTCTCTAAAAGCAGCATATGTAACATTTGGGAAATCATAATATATTTCATCGTTATCCGCATTTATAGATAAATCATAAAAATTAAATTGAATCTGCAGACCCTTGTGATGAACCTTGTGATGAAATCAGCACCTTGTTTAACCAATTTCACACAAGTTAACGTATTAATATCAACTTGTAATTTATCCGAAACAAAATTTTTAATCGCCTCTACCTCTACTCTACCTCAAATGCATTGTTTTCAGAATTGACACGTATAATTCTTTTTCTATTTTCCTGTGTTTTTTCTCATTTCTCATTTATTTCTTCTTATTTCTTACAGTAACAAAGTTGTTTACGTCTTCAGTTATCATTCAGAGCATCTTAAAATTGCTCACTCTCTTCATCTAAATTCACCACAGATGATGTAGCAACAGAAGCAGAAGACACTGCAGTAAGTCTAGGTTCACACAAGGCAATTTTTGTTGCGCAACTTTTTTTAAATTCTCTTTTAAAGTTGCCTTAATGTTCACACAAAGAAATTTATTGCCGCAACTTTTCGTTTTCTTTTGCTTTCAAATTCTTACATTTTTGACAGTTCACTTTATTAGCTTGTGTAAAAAGAATTTATTATTGGTCCAAAGTGAAAAATCTATTTGTGTGAAAAAATGGAAAAAGTCAAAGAAAAAATTATATAATAAAAAATAATAATAAAATAAATGAAATAATAATAGTTTTTCACAGCGAAGCAAAGAATAAAACGAAATGTTAAATAATAAGCTGCAGCTAACTTCGTGTTTATAATGCACAACAAAACGAGTTGTCGAGTACAAGCAACTCCGTACCAAATACCGCTCTTCTTTGCCCTCTCAAAAATTGCGCAACAAAAGTTGCATTGTGTGAACTTGGACTAACAGTTGTTACTGATTCTGTTTTATTGCTTTTATTCTTCTTATTGTGATGTTTAAAACTGGATGAATTTGCATTGGTGATGTCAACGAGCTTTCGCTCTATTGGAAATAATTTTTCTTGCATATCCCTCATTTGAAAAGAGAGTGTTTCAAATTTATTTAGGGAATCATTTGAGATAATAGGTCTGTTCCGCCAGAACAATATCTTTTAAAAGTCTAGCAAAACTCAAGCATTGAGTAATTTCATATTTACGCTCTTCGCTCTCATTTTCTATTTTTCTGGTGGAACGACTTGAAGCAAAAACCATGATTCATAATTAATTCTTCTTCTGAATCACTGCTTGATTCCAATAAATTTTCATATAAAACTAATTTTTCCATTTTATTTATTTTTACCAAAATTTTATTCTTTTTGACAAAAATCAAAAAACCAAAACAACGAATGAAAATAACTGCTTCTGTCACTTTTCGTAAATAGTTGAAACTTACTCACACAAATTTGTTCTAGCAAAGTTCAAGCTGCTCAAGCATGGTGAGTTGTGGTGAGGAACTGCAAATGTCTCTCTCTGTATGATAATTTGCATCTTAGAGCAATTTAAGCAGATCTTTTTTCACCGACGAAAGCTTATATTGAATATTTCATCAAAATATTCGCTACCTGTATTTTGAAATACAGACAGACATACGGAGGGACGGACGGACGAACGGCCATCGCTAAATTGACTCGGAAAATAATTCTGAGTCCATCGAAAAAAATTAAAGGTGGGTAGGTGGGTCCTGGTCAGATAGATATTTACTATGATTTTGGGCACTTCAGCTGTTTTTGCGGTCATGGCTCGATTTGCTTTGATTACATATGTACATATATCAAGGTTCAGAAAATACACACATGAAACACACAATGTTCTGTTCAAAAGCAGCCAACACATATCTTTATTTTCATATCAATTATGTGCGTTTCTAAATTTTCTACGGTGCCCAACACAATCATAACTGTGTTCGTTTTAATATTTCGTTATTTACACGAACATTTTTGTATCACGTACTTTTTGTTTCGATCACACATAAACCACACATATTGGAGTGTTGCTTTATTTGAAGCTCGTGTTCTGGTACGTGTACTGAAAAAAAAAACAGAACATGTACAATAAACATGATCGAGTTCAGTCATATTTTAAGTCTGTTGTGGCTCATGTACTAAGAAAAAACAGAACATGTACAATAAACATGTTCGAGTTCAGTTATATTTTAAGTCGTGTTGTGGCTCGTGTACTAAGAAAAAATAGAACATGTACAATAAACAGGTTCGAGTTCAGTTATATTTTAAGTCGTGTTCAGGCTCGTGTACTAAGAAAAAATAGAACATGTACAATAAACAGGTTCGAGTTCAGTTATATTTTAAGTCGTGTTCTGGCTCGTGTACTACGAAAAATTGAAACATCAATTCGCGATCTGATACACCCCGATAAAAACGACAACAATTAAAATTTTATTGACCTTTTTTTATGACTTACGTTGCAAATTGTTTACAATTGTCAAATATTTTAAAATTTTATTGGCCATTTTTTTGTGATTTACGTTGAAATTATTTGCAATTGTTTTTATTGACTGGTTTTTATTTTAATAAAATATGGTATTACAATACTTAAGACACAAAAACTATTTAGCATCATAAAAGTTACACTTGTTGGTTGTTAGGTTTTTTTGCATTACCCACCCCGCAACCAATTAGTGTCATAGACGAAAAACCCAATTTTGCGGCATAAAAGACACACTTGTTGGTTGTTAGGATCTTTTGCAAACATTTTTTTTTTGGTAACAAATAACTTTAGACACAAACAAATTTTGCATCATAAAAAACACAATCACCCACCCTTAATTTGCGAACCAATTAGTATCAATGCACAATCCTCTTCTCAATGATTTTTTGGGATTTTTTGCATAAAAACACAATGAGTGTCAATAAAAAAAACCCAAAAAAATATTTTCATATTTTATTGTCCCTTTTTATGACTTACGTTAGAATTTCACGCAATTGATTTTGCAATAAATAGCGAGTGCGTGCGTCATTTATTCATTAAAAGTGGTTCAGTTTTCATTAGATCGTGATCCATAAGTGTACTGTATTATTGTGTAAATTGCAAATATTTTGTGAAAATTAAAACAATTTGAAAGCAATAACAGAAATAAGTTTTGCTATAAAAAATACGCAACTTTTAATAGCGAAACGAAAAAATTTACACGTCTGATTGAAACCTGCAAGAAAGATTTAAGTGCAGTGTGCAGTTTTTGTGTCTTAAGTATTTTATTACCATCTTTTATTAAAATAAAAACCAGTCAATAAAAACAATTGGAAATAATTTCAACGTAAATCACAAAAAATGTCCAATAAAATTTTAAAATATTTGACAATTGTAAACAATTTGCAACGTAAGTCAATAAAATTTTAATAAATTTGGTTGAAACAATTGTTGTCGTTTTTATCGGGGTGTATCAGATCGCGAATTGGTGTTTCAATTTTTCGTAGTACAAGAATCAGAACACGAATTTAAAATATAACTGAACTCGAACCTGTTTATTGTACATGTTCTGTTTTTTCTTAGTACACGAGCCAGAACACGACTTAAAATATAACTGAACTCGAACCTGTTTATTGTACATGTTCTTTTTTTTCTTAGTACACGAGCCAGAACACGACTTAAAATATAACTGAACTCGAACCTGTTTATTATACATGTTCAGTACACGTACCAGAACACGAACTTCAAATAAAGCAACACTCAAAAATGTGTGCTTTATGTGTGATTGAAACAAAAAGTATGTGATACAAAAATGTTCGTGTAAATAACGAAATATTAAAACGAACACAGTCATGATTGTGTTGGGCACCGTAGAAAATTTAGAAACGCACATAATTGATATGAAGCTAAAAATATGTGTGTGTTGGTCTAAATTATGTTTGTTTACATACATGTACGCGTTTTTTATTCAGTGTGTGTTTTTTCCTGAACTCTGACATATATCTTCTATCTACATACAATATATATTTTATATTTATATTCAAGTGAGCACAAAAGGGTTAAATATCTTTTCTTTTTGCTGTTTAAAAAGTAAAAGTGTTGTGCTATATTTCGAATAAATTTCTTAGTAAAACTAACAATAAAAATTATGTAATATTTGGCCAAAAACGACATAAAATTTGATGTTAATTAATAACGCTTATTATAACATTAACAATTTGAAAACAGTCAAGACCGTTGTTTGACTCTTCCATTATCATTCGATTATATATTTAAGTTGTTGCCTTAAAAACTTATCCATATTGTCTAATAAACGATCATTGACCAATGTCTTAACATTGGAAGATATTAAAAAGTCAAAATGATTGAATTTTGCCGTCGTTATGCGATAGACGCCCTTAATGAAATCCAACATATGTGAGTAGATGTGGTGCACACCTTCGGCGGTGGCCAAAGCATCGGTTTCACCAAAATACAGGATCATAGGAGCTGTTATATTCTTGAGGTTATAAATTAAGGGTTCAATTTGTCGATAATGTAAAAGATTTCCTTGTGGCCCATAATCGTAGGCTACAAAGTCGCCCGATTTCCAGATTTGCTGTAAATGCTGAATTTCTTTTAATGAGCCACCTTGTATTAGTTGTCCATAGAGCAGGGTGTTGGATAACTGTTTGGGAATGGTTAATGACAATTATTTTGATAAAGATTTCTGATTTGTTCCATTACTACCTTATCTTGTTGTCCTTTGCCGGCCAATAACTGAAACCATTTTTCACAAACTTTTCTTTCGGAAGATCGTAAGCATTTATCACGCATATAGTTCTTGGGCAGTAATTCATATTGTTGGGATTTGGATCGGGTCTATTCGAAGAGAATTAATAAGCTTAAAATATGTCTCTACCTTTTTCCCCATAATTACCTTAACGAACTTCATTAACTGCCGGACATCTTCCGAGCCAAATTTAACTTGATTCTTCAAAGACACCGGTGGAGCCAAAGCCTGAACAAAATGTAAACGTTCGTTGTATTGTGGCATTAAGGAGCACATTACCAAAACAGCATTCAAGGCCTTTGGAGAAAAAAAAAATATAAATTCCACGGAGAATAATTTCTGCCAACGAACCTGTGAATGTCCAATTAGTAGAATTTGCTGAAACGATGATTCATTACGTATGTGGTCAACAATGGCTGGTAGGTCATAATAACCCCATTCGTGAAAACTATAACTCCAAAAATCACTATCCTGAAGGGTAAAACGTGAATGATTACGCGACCAAGGTGAACCACGCATGTTGGCCAACCAGACGTCATAGTTTTTGTTAAACAGCAGAAAGGCTAAATGGAAAAAAATTTTATCTAAATATTTATTAATGACCAGCTTATTCATTTAATTTTTACCTAAACTTTGGCCGGGACCCATTATAACCCAAGCCAGCGAAGAACTTAACAAACCATGCACCAGTAGTATGGGACGATTACCCGGTCTGGGTAAACGATGTAATGTTAAATTATAACCATCTGCTGTTATCACATAGTGTTCTTCCAATGTATAGTTGTTGCTTTCTATCCAATCACTCTTTTCAATGGAATTTTGGGAATCTTATTTAGGTAACTTAACAAATATTTCCACTTACCGTTGTCCATTTAAGTTTCTCATTGGCCTTTGCATTTTCATCGATTTCTCGGGAAGTCTCATCGATATCTTTGCCCACATCATTTTTGCCAAAAATATTCCAGAACAAAGGTTTAGCCATCGACGGTGCCACCCGTGGTATGCAGGCCTTGGCTTGAAATATTTTTGTGCCAGTATTATTGAGTAGTATTAATACAAGCAAAAATAGAATTAACATTATTTTATAACTAAAACATTTATTTTAAAATAATTTTTTCATTTTGTTTTTTTAACTGATTTTTGATTTATGGAAAACAATTTTGTTAATTGCCCTAATTACGGCTCTATCAAATATTTAAATCTTAGTCATATTTATTTAGTAAAAAGCAATGTCGAATTTCAAATAAAAGCTGAGCTAAGGTTTGTACACGAAAAGAACTAAAATATACATTTTAATTCAATTGATTAATTTTTTTAAATCATGTTAGCTTTGCAAAATATAGTGAAATATGTTTTTCAATATTTAATAATTATTTTACTTTAAAATGGACTTTGGACGAAAAGTACAGTGAAGAGATAAAGTATTCGTCGATTTATATTTATTTTAAAAATCATTCACAGCCAGTCGGCTTTTCTTGTATTCAAGACATTTTTGTACCCTCCGCACCTGTTTGTCATTCCGTTTGTAAATCATCTAAATAAATTCCAGAGACCCCATAAACCGTATATTTTCTTGATTCTTATAACAAGGAAAGTTGATTTAGCGTTGATCGTCTGTCCGTCCGACTGTGGTAATCACGACCACACATTAAAAACTAAGCTAGACTCTCCGTTTTTGCATGAGGTCGTTTAATAACATCCCGAGAGAGACGTTATTTAAAATCATTAAAATCGGTCCAATCACTCAGGAGATATGAATGAAAATGTGAAAAAAAACTCTTGAAAAAATAAAAATGTTCAATCTGTTTGTTGTATTTTTTAAGATAGGTACATGTTGTAGTTCTATTTAGTGTTGCTCTAGTTGTGGCATTTGCTTCATAAGGGTGTGTGTATGGTTATACCTTTTTTAAAAAGCTACCCTTTTTAAGAAATACCCTTTTAAAAAGAAAATTTTTAAAAGATTTAAAAAAAATGCTTTTTAAAAAGTACCCTTAAAAAATATTTTTTTTTTAAACTACCTTTATTAAAAAAATTATATTATTTTTAAAAACCACCCTTTTTAAGGACTCACCCTTTTTTAAAAAATGTGCCTTTTTTAAAAGTGCCCTTTTTTTCAAAGTGCCTTTTTGAAAAGCACCCTTTTTTAAAAAAGTACCCTTATTTTAAAGGAACACTTTTTTTAAAAATACCATTTCTTTTTAAAAGTACTCTTTTTTTAAAATGTACTTAAAAAATACCTTTTAAAAATGTTCCTTATCTTAAAAAATACTTATTAAAAATTTACCTTTTTGCAAAAAGTACCTTTCTTAAATAAGGTAAATTTTTTAAAAAAATTACTTTAAAACATACCATTTTTTTAAAGCAAAATCTTTAAAAAGTACCTTTTTTTAAAAGAAGTACCTATTATTTCAAAAATATATTTTTTAAATACCTTTTTTTAACAAGTGCCTTTTTTGAAAGAAGTACCCTTTCTTAAAAAACTACTATTATAGAAAAAAAGTAATTTTCTTAAACAAGTAGATTTTCTTAAAAAATTACCTTTTTTAATAAAATATTTTAAAATTAGCTTCTTTTAGTATTAATTTCTGGACATTTTTAGCGAAGAATCATTTGAACTGTTTTTATTATTTTATTATCGTATGATTTCTAATGTCTCAAAACGTTCTTATAAGGATCAAGCTTTGGGTATTATAATTCACATATCACGAGAAGGCGGTCAAAAATCCATAACTTTTGATTGGATTGGAATTTTTGTTTGGTAGGTGGGACTTTAGTTATGGAGGGTTTAAAATACATTTTTATTATACCCTATACCACTATGTGGTTTATTATATCCATTAATCAGTAGTCCAGAAATAATCCCTATAGGACAATTCTTAGTCATAACCCCATATAGTGCTGCTCCCCGATCTTCACTTAAATCTATCAAAAAACAAAAATATTGCACAGATTATTTTCAAATTTGGTATGTATATATTTTTTAAATATATAAGTGACTACCAAATATGATCAGCATCGGTCCATTTTTCGACCTCGTCCTCATAGAAATATAGCATCCGATATGAACTTTTTCATATCTGCAGGCAAAAAATCAATAACAAATTTGGTTTATGCTTACTTTCTTTATCCAATTAGTTGAACCGAAGAGATAGGGTCTCCAAACCACGGTATAGGATATAGTATCGTCGGTCTAGACCGACTATAATTTTCTTACTTGTTTTTAGTTGAAAAGGTTAAAAAAGGTTTTTTTATATGATGTCTTATTTTTTCAGTTAATTTTACAACTAATACTTTTTAAAAATTTTGTAAGTTAAATTTTGTCAGAAAATGTCAAACTTTGGCCCCCGTAAACTATTTATTCCTTGTGATCAGGTCAAAGGTTGGCTTTTTTGAAAGGGGCCGATGTAAAATATAATTGGTCAAGCAGCGAACGTAAAAGTTACCTGATATTGGTTCAAGATAGAGAAGTTTCAATGCAAAAGTCGCACGTTTTTAGTTTATTTAAAATTTTTTTTATTGTCTTTTTAAATATTTATATATCAATTTTTATTGTAGATTTATAAATTAGAAGTATAAATGCAAAAAATATTCAAAAATTCAAAAATAACGATTGTTTGTTTGGACAGAGTTGTATCTTCTGAAATTAATACAAAGTAAAGCTGTATGGTACGAAAACTGAAACTAACCACACTGCTCGTAGGCCAGACTTTAGGTGAGTGTGTTAAAGCGCTGGCCAAAAAGTGCAAGTACGAGTGTATGTGAAGGTTCATGGTTCAAAACCTCACGGCCGCCCTAAGTATAAAAAATTTTCATATAGAAACAATCTATTCAATTAAAGAAAACATAACAATTATCACAATGTTCAATAAATCGCTGATGAAGGCTGAAATGCCAGAAACCGGTCCGATTAAGAATACAGTGCAGTTATGAATTTTTGAAATATATGCTTTCTTTTTCTTTACCACGCACCATTTAAACATAAATTTTTAAATCAAGATAAATTGCTAACTATATAAAAAAGAGTATAACTTATTGTTAGTGTACTGAAAAACTACTTTAAATCAAACAATTTTAGTAAATATTTCATCTAAATAGCCTTGATTTTCATCTTCTAGAAGTTGTTTAGCTTCTTCATCTAATTAAAAAGAGGTAGTTTTCCATTATTGACGAATGTTGGACATATATGGATCTGAAGTGCCCAACAAAATAGTGATAAGGACTTCATTAGTACAACATCTGGACATTATTCTTGTGTTGTGCTCGCGAAAGAATCTGTAGTCCTTGTTAATTTTTTCTTGCACTTCTTCAGATAGATCTCCTGTTGGTAGCATATTGTTTTGAATTTTTTGTTCCCAATGGTACAACATTTTATGAACTGTGGATGCCAAATATCTCCAAGAGTATTTATCGTTATAAAGTATAGTGAGTTTATTTGTTTTTTATACTGACAGAAAAAGGAAACGGTAAAGCTGACACGAGTTGTTATATACTTAATGGTTAAATTATATTAATGGGTAAAATATCTTTTATTTTGACAGGTATATTCACATTGGTACTTTTAAAAAACAAGTCGGAACTTGAGTTATATATGTAGCTTAAATACTTGACAAAATGGGGGAAAAAATTTAAATAACAGGCTTACAGCCGTCAACTAGTAGAGCAAATGAAATTCCTTCTTCAACAAATTTGCATTCAAATGTCATAACTAAAGAAGTTAAAAAAATAAAAGAAAAAATTACAGAACTTCAACCAGTAATATTTAAATTTATTGACCAAGTTTTTGAAGTAAATTTTAAAATGTGTCTCACAATGATTGATGAAAAAGTTGCACAAGCTTTAACCGAAACAAAGTCGTCGTCAAGCTGCATTATATGCCAAAAGACATCAAGTCAAATACGCCAACCCCACCACAAGACGATAGTTTTAAGGAAGCCTACGAATTTGGAATGTCCCTTCTTCATGCTAGAATACGTTTTATGGAGCATATTCTTAAATTGGATTATGATTTAGAATTTGGTCCGTTAGGCGAAAAAGTGAGAAAATCAAAGAAAACGAAGAAAAAGAAAGCATCAAAAAAATCAAATTCAAGAAAAATATCTACAGCTAGCCCTCATAATCGACCAACCAAAACAAGGAGAAGGAAACTAAAATTATGGAAATACTGCAAGGAGATTTCTTCCGATCCAGAAACTGCAGCATCTATCATAGATGTAGATCATGAATTAATAAGACTATTCAAAATCATATTACAAGTTCTAGCATGCAGCAGAAAGATAAATGCAAAAAAATTTGGAGAGTACGCCAATAAAACAGCTATACTTTATAATGAAAAATACTCTTGGAGATATATGCCATCCACAGTTCATAAAATTTTGTACCATGGGGAACAAATAATTCAAAACAATATGCTACCAATAGGAGATCTATCTGAAGAAGCGCAAGAAAAAAGGAACAAAGACGCGAGCACAACACATGGAAAATGTCCAGATGTTGTACTAACCCTACGATTCATAACCGGGTACCCGTGTACCTTTTTTGACTTTAAAGTGCTGCTGTGCCTATAATTTTTGAGATATGGACATAAAACTCCGAATCATAAGAGATTTTGGCTAAACTAAGATTTAAATACGAAAAAATTCAAAATATTTTCAATATTTTCTTTAAAAAATGATTTTAAATGTTTTACCCCCATAAACACACAACCGGGTCCCCGGGTACCCTAATGCAATTCCTATGTAAATGCCTGACATGTAAATGAAAAAACGTTTTTTGTGTTGTTTTTATTGGCGCCGCTTTGTCTTGACGCTGCCGCTCTACCCATGTTCTGGGGTCGTCAAACCGCATAAAACGCAGCAAATCGAAAAACCTGTTTATTCCCATGGTGGCGCGGAATATTGGGTGAGCCTGTGACGTCCACAAATCTCTTGCGTTTTCGTCATTAGAATGATTTGTGCCAGCCATCAAAATCATTCCAATGAACGCATAAATTTCGTTGATTGTCGTGTCTTTCCACTTCAACTGACGTCTATTGGGATTCGCTTCATTGTACGCATTATATGTGGCATGCGCTTTTCTATTTGTGTGGCGCACTATTATATCCACCATTTCCACTGTGAGGTATGATTTGAAACACTGCAAATGCGTCATATATTCAGTAATCCGCGCTGGACCACAGCGGTCTCTGAATATATTGTGGCTTCTCACTTGTTGGCAACTACGTGGTGTTCGCTGCCATTGTGTGCCGTCACGTGCAGTCATGTAGGCTGCTGGGTTTGTTGTTGGTGCATCTTCTTGCATATCATCATCTTCACTTACATCATCAAAGAAAATTTCCTCTGGTGCGTCAATAGCAGCTGCAATTTCGTTTGCGTTGTCAACATTCAAATCTTCATTCTCTGATTCCGAAACTTCGCCAGTATAGGACACATTTCCTTCATTTTGGTCTTCCACAGGGTCCACTTCAAGGTCCTCATCTTGAGTCGCTTCCTCAAATAAACGTTGAATATATGTTCTTCTTGCTTCATCACTCAAATTCCAGTATTCCCTTGTAGACAAATATCGGTCGTTGCGGCTTATTTTTCACCAACTTCACTGTTCAAATATTCAACACAGACTGGCGAAGCAAATGAAATATTTCAATTTTACGACACAAATGAACATCTGCTATCTAATTCAAAAGCAATTAAGTAAGTAGGTACCGAAAATAAGCAAAATAAGCAAATAAACAACCCTTACATAAAACCAGTTTCTGCCTACTTGTGTCGCTTTTGTTACTTATATACGAACAGAAACCAGTTTTTTTTTTCCAAATATCAAATTTCTCAACTGTACAAAATATAATCAACAACAAAAATATTTACAGGAAAATATTATTTTATTTCAATAAACGCAAAACAACCTACTTCGGGTACCCGGGTACCTGGTTATGAAATTAAAGGAGTTTTGCTGGTTATGAATCGTACGGCTAATAAAGACCTTATCACTATTTTGTTGTGCACTTCAGATCCATATATGTCCAACATTCGTCAAAAATGGAAAACTACCTCTATTGAATTAGACGAAGAAGCTAAACAACTTCTAGAAGATGAAAATCAAGGCTATTTAGAAGAAATTTTTACTAAAATTTGTTTATTTTAAAGTACTTTTTCATTACACTAACAATAAGTTACACTTTTTTTTATATAGTTAAAAAATTTTCTTGATTTAAAAATTTATATATTTTGTAAATTTACAATAAAAATTGTTATATTTCATAAATTTACCATAAAAATTGATATAGAAATATTTAAAAAGACAATAAAAAAAAATTTAACTAAAGCAAAAACATACGAGTTTTTCATTGAAACTTCTCTATCTTGAACCAATATAAGGTAACTTTTACGTTCGCTGCTTAATAAATTATATTTTAACTCCGGATCTTTCAAAAAAAAAAAAAAAACAACCTCTGGCCCTTGTGCACATTAGGACTAAAAAGTTTAAGGGGGTCAAAGCTTGGAATTTTCTGAAAAAATTAACTTAAGAAATTGTTAAAAAGTATTAGTTGTAAAATTAACTGAAAAAATAAGACATTATATTAAAAAAAACCTCTTTTTTACCTTTTAACACTTCACTTTTGTACTAAAATTCAACTACAAATGAAAATGTATTTTAAACCCTCCGTAACTTATTTTTATTTTCGGTCGAGAATTACGTTTTAAAGCTAAACTTAAAGGCTAAAGTCCCACCTACCAAACAAAAAAAAAACCGCATATCAAAATTCCGATCCAATCAAAAGTTATAGATTTTTGACCGCCTTCTCGTCAAATGGTCCACTGTGCGACGTATGTCAACCTACGTTTGATCGCTGACAAATTATTTTCTCAGAAAACGACACATAGCGACATACGTTGTTATTATTAAAAAAAAAAAAATGCAAAATAATTTTGGATTAGTTTTCAGTTTATAACAACTTGTAAAAACTTGTGTGTTTATTTCCGTTATTTTTTGTCACTATTATTCTTGCTACGTTGTTATATTCTCATCCTAAGTCCCGTTAACTTTTTGTTGACAAACAAAAAAAAAACATTTTTTAAGCAACAAACATCTTATGTCTACATGGGTGGTTGCATTGGTAGTTTTCTTGTTCAAAGAAAACGACGTTTGTCATACGTTATTTTATCTGCACACACTTTAAGTGTAATTTGAATATTATTTTTCGTCGTTCTCTAGGATCTATTCCTCTGAAGATTTTTGACTCAAAATTTTTTATAAAGTATTTATTGCCCATATCTACAGGACTGTTAATAAAAAGCTCTAAAATCTTTATATCGAGCACATAATTTTAAATATAACGTTTTTTTGGCTCCCCTCAACATTTTGATTTTATGACATACGCGGTTATTCTAGAAAACCACAGATATATCAGTTTGTCATTCCATTTATGACGCATCGAATAATGATTTCTTTCTGTTGAAATCATGCTCATTCACAAAATAAACCATTTTCCTGGGAAAATGTAGAATAATAATGCTTGTCATTACTTCGAGTAGGTTGGTATTTAAAATGGGGTAAATAGGCTATCACTGTGCTAAGATATGGCGTGAAATATGGAGACACCTCTAAAAATTCTAAAAATTCTGTGTTTGTTGTAATAAGTTACTATTAAATTTATCCAATAATATATTTTTTTAATATTTTTTTACGTTTATATTTGTTATAAATCGTGCAATTGGTCCAGATATTAATGTAAACACAAAACCCATGTGTGGGGTATCACAGATTCGACAGAGCTGAATTTCACACTCTTACTTGTTTTTTTTTTCTATTTTGTTGTTGATTAATTCAAATATTTAATTCTAAACCAAATGTTTTCTTTTAAGCATATATTTAGGCTGAATTCATTATAATTTATAAAATTTTTTTGTTTTGGAGGTTTATACTCTTAAAAGAATTTAATATACTTCTCACAATTTTTTTTATTTTTGGGCAGTTTTTTTAAAACGTCCTTTTATTTGTTCTTCATAAAAAGCTCATAAAAAAAATCCCATATTGCTCTTGAAGTTTATTTATATTATAAACTTATTTATATTTTTCCACTCACGTCTATATTTAAAAAGCAGTTAACGTTATGAGTATGAAATAACAACAACAGCAACCAGCAGCCAACAACCAAAAAATTCGTGAATGAACCTCTTATTTTGTTGGAAATGAAAAACAAGAAAATGAATGTTGGTTGGTAAGGGCACACGAATATGTTTGTGTACATATTTATCTGAAGGCAGATAAAAAAAAATTTAAATATAAACACGACTATAATAAAAATAAATCCAAAAGAAAATATGAAATAAAATGATTTTTTTTTAAATAACAGCCTCAAGGCAGTCTATATTCAAACAGTCCAACTCATGCAATATGACACACTGGCTCAGAAAACTTTTAATCGAACTGCTTTATTTAAAAAAAATTTTTATAAGGCAATCAAATTTCCAATAACTGGTTCTCGAATTATTACAAAATTTTCACTATACACAATAAATAGGTCTTACGACGTAGGAATAGTCAAAATAGTGTACTGACTGTGGGATTTTTTCTCGGTTTCGAATATTTTTAACTGGATTTTACTTTATTAAAATAAACATAAAATAGTGATTGATAATTATGTATATGTTCACTCTAAACAGCTTTCTGGTCCAAACAGTAATTTTTTTAATAAATAAAATAAAAGTTACTCTAAAAAATTTACTCTAAAATTTTTGTTTTCTTGAAGTTTTTTTTACTCGAAAATACTTTTCTCTAATTTCTTGTTTTAATTTTTGATATTCAAAATAATTAGTTACTGTTTCAAATGAAAAAAATAAATAAATAAATAAAAATTATAAATAAATAAAAAAAAAAAATGGTTTATTGGAAATAAAAAATTTTCATTCAGAAAAATTCTTGATCTAGTAATATTTTTTTCTAATAAAATTTTTCTGTTTTTGAAGTTTTTACACCCTCCACATCAGTTTGCAGAATTTTTCATCCTATGTGTAATAATTGGAGAAAAAAATCTGAACCGCCAAAAATATATACATTCATATATTCTTGATACTTATAACAAGCGGACCGATTTCCATCTGTCCGCCTGTGGAAATCATGATCACGCCCTCAATTTTAGTGAAACCAATTGACTGACATCCTGAGATGGTCGCTATTTAAAATCCTCAAAATAGGCTCCATAGCTCCCGAGATAACAATAACACTGTAAAAAACCCTTTTGTGTGACGTTGTTGTAGCATATACATAATGATCAACAATATGAAAGAAAAATAATAATAATAATAAAGTTAATTTTCTTCAAAGATTACCTCGTTACATATGAAAACTTAATTAGCTATTAATAGATTTTAGAAAAAATAAAAATTTAGAAGCCTTTAGTGCGAACTCTGTATTTCCTTTGGACGATTTCGATTTTTTATCGATATGTCGATAAATTTATAATTTCCTGTTAAGAATTAAAAAAATATATTGAAAAAACGTCTTTCTTCGATTAGTTTTATATGACAGTAGCTTTTATATTTTCAAAATCCAAATCATATTTTATGGGCGGAGTTTCCACAGTCGAACATAAGAGTTCTCTTCAAGAAAATTTGGCTAAAACACGAAGTAGCCTCTATATCGAAAAAAATCTGAAATAGATCGTCCCTAAATCGGAACTACGAATAATATTGTGAGATTTGTTTCAAAATTTATATACAACAGCCCTAAAATTTTAGGGCCTTTAAAACGTTTCACATTATGTCCAATTCTTATATGGTTTCGGCTGCTTCCTGACTGAAGATAAAACATAATAATTTATTAACAACAAAAAGGTCGACGAAAACACAATTATTTATTATAAAACATAATATTTTTATTGGGATAATATCTTGAACTGTTGAGTAAGACTCAACAAAAATGCCAAATTTAAACTGAAAGGAAGCAGGAGAGAAATTTAATGAAAGTTCATGCAACCTGCAGTTGATCCCTTATTTCTCTGTGGTAACTGGGGCAGTTTATGTTTTCATTTTTTCAATGCCCATGTGGCATTCTTCTCAAATCAAGGTATGATTTTCCAACTTGTAATTTATTCCCACCTTTCGAATATTGTAAACGAACCATCTTTTCCTTTTTACTTTAATAGTATGCCCCACTACTGTAACTATGTACTATAAATATGGAAAAAAAGATATATAAATCCCATGCTCCTAAACTTGCGAATAATTTATTCTTAATTTTGGACAAATTTTCTTCACAAAATTTACAAATTATTTTATTTTCTTTCAATGGTGCCTGGTAAAGAGCAAGAAGAAAGCATATATTTCAAAAATTCATAACTGCACTGTAATCTTAATCGGACCGGTTTCTGGCATTTCAGCCTTCATCAGCGATTTATTGAACATTGTGATAATTGTTATGCTTTAATTGAATAGATTGTTTCTATATGAAATTTTTCTACTTAGGGCGGCCATGAGGTTTGAACCATGAACCTTCACATACACTCGCACTTGCACTTTTTGGTCAGCGCTTTAACACATTCACCTAAAGTCAGGCCTACGAGCAGTGTGGTTAGATTCAGTTTTCGTACCATACAGCTGTTACTTCGTATTAATTTCAGAAGATAAAACTCTGTCCAAACAAACAATCGTTATTTTTGAATTTTGAATATTTTTTGCATTTACACTTCTTATTTCCACTATTCTCAGTTTTCATTGAGTGAAATTTTAAATACTACTTGGTTAGACAACAATTCGGTTTTATTTTGGAATTATTCATTGGATAGCGACATTTATGTAAATACATATATTTTAACAAAATTTTTCCATATTTTAGTATGATATACAGCAAGTTATATTGTTACCGACTTTTATTTATTCGATAATTTAAAAAAAAACTATACTTTTTATACCCTCCACACCACTGGACAGAGCACATATATCAGTATATTATCTCGATCCTTTAACAAGAAAAGTTGAGTAGCCATGACCGTCTGTCTGTCTGTCTCTCTGTCGAAATCAGGATTACATCCGAAATTACTAAGCTAGACTCTTCGTTTTTGAAGACAATCGTTTACTAGCATCCCGGATTACATCCGAAATTACTAAGCTAGACTCTTCGATTTTGAAGACAATCGTTTACTAGCATCCCGAAATAGTTGCTGTTTAAAATCATCAAAAGAGGTCCAAAGGGTCACGAGATATGAATGAAAATGTGAAAAAACTATTGAAAAAATAAAAATTATCAACGTGCTTGTTGTTTTCCTAAGATATGTATACGTTGTAATTCTTCTTATTGTTGTAGTTATTGTAGTTGTGGCATTTGCTTCATACTTGCTTAAGCAAGTATTGCCACATTTTTTTTTCATGTTTATTACGGTATAATAAAGAAAATCGCCACTATGAAAGAAAGAATATAATTCATTTTAAAGTACTTATTTTAAACAAAGTGCCTTTCCATAAAAAGTACCTTTTTCAAAAAGTTAATTCTTAAAAACCTACCCTAGTTTTTAAAAAATTTCGCTTTTTTTTTACAAAATTGCGCTTTTATTAAAAAAAGTACTTTTCCTAAAAAAACCCTTTTTTAAAGTGTCGCTTTTTTAAAGTACCGTTTTTTTAAAAGTACCATTTAAAAAAATACTTTTTTTAAAAAGTGACCAATTTTTAAAAAATTAGCCTTTTTTCAAAAGTAACCTTTTTTAAAAAGTACCCTTTTTTAAAAATACCCTTATTTTTGAAAAGTATCATGTTTTTTAAATGTATCCTTTTTTAAAAAAATGCTCTTTTTAAAAAGTACCCTCTTTTAAATGACAAAATTTTTATAGACGCGTTCCCTTCTTTAAAAAAGTACCCTTTTTAAAGTACCTTTTTAAAAAAAATATCCTTTTTTAAAGTACCTTTTTTTGAAAATAAATACTCTTTTTTAAAAAAAGTACTCTTTTTACCCTTTTTAATAAAAGCATCCTATTTAATTTTTTTTTAATTCTTTACTAATGTACCCTTTCTTAAAAAAAAAAAAAACTTTTTAAGAAAAATTAATTTTATTTTAAAAAAGATAATTTTTTATAAAGTAAATTTTTTTTAAAAAGTTCCAAAAAGTAGAAAATACATTTTCTTAAACAATAGAGTTTTCTTAAAAGTACTTTTTTTAAAGTACCATTTTTTTGTAAATGTGCAATTTTTTAAACAACTTTTGCTTTTAAAAATTACCTGTTAACAATTTGCGAGTGGGGTAAAGCGAATAGGGTTGATTTTAATACGCTGAAGACTCATTAAGGCCATGGATTCAACAATATCATCTGTATATATGGGAATTCGTTTATCAGTTGAACTAAACTCTCTGCACAGGTCTCCTGACAGTTATAATCTAATAAAATGTAAGTCAAATATCCGCAAATACTACTCCCTCTTTCCTCCTTCCCATGACCTATTTTCCTGAGATCAATACAATGCACTGCATCTGTAGGGGGCATCCCCTGAGTGTTGTTTAATAACAATAAAAAAAAGTACATTTTTTAACGTACGTCTTTTTTAAAAAGTATGTTTGTTTATTATATCCTTGTTAAAAAACTAAATTTTTTTAAAAAAGTAAAATTTTCTTAAAAACTTACCGTTTCTTCAAAAATTGAACTTTTTAACTCTACCTTTGTTCAAAAATTACTTTTTTTAATAGCCCCATGGGTAAAAAAATGTACCATGTTTTAAAAAATATGTTTTCTTCAAAATATACCTTTTCTTAAAAACTACCCTTGTTTTAAAAAATACCTTTCCATAAAAAAGTACCTTTAAAAAAATACTTTTGTTTAAATTAGGTAAATTTTCTTAAAAGTATAACTTTTCTTCAAAAATACCTTTTCTTAGAAAAGTAAATTTTTTTAACTACCTTTTTTTAACTCTTTTACTTAAAACCTTACATTTTCTTAAAAAATGGCATTTTCTTAAAAAATTACCTATTTTAATAAAGTTCCTTTTTTTAAAAAATATTTTTTTTTTAAACCGTACTTTTTTTAAAAAAGATCCTATTTTTTGAAACTTTATTTTTTTTAAAGCACCTATTCTTAAAAATTAAAGTACCTTTATTAAAAAAATTACCTTTTTTGAACAGCACATTTGGATAAAATAATTTTTAATAATTTTTTTTCTATAATATAATTATTAGCAACACTTGCGAATCGGATTAAAAATGTTTAAACTTATTTTGGGTTTTCAAATTGGCAACACTAATCTCATGTACACTAATGTTATTGTTAATGATATATTTAATTATTTGGCGGATAGCTTCTAATTTAATAGAATAGAATGTCAATTGATTTTTAAAATGGTTTTAAACATATAAAAATCATGTTATTTTATAAATTATTTTTTTTTGTTTAACTATATACATTTTATTTTTTAATCTACTTAAAATTTAAAACTGTCTCTATGTGTCTTTTAAGTTAATTTTAATTAATTTCTTATTTCACAAATATTTTAGGCCAAAATTGTCCAAAATAAAATTTGTTATCAGTCCATTGTGCACAACAACAAAATGTATTTACTTTTTAATTCATAAAAATAAAATCATATTTTATTGTACAAAGGAAAGAAATTTTTCCAACAAAGTGTGTTTCCCCACCCGCCATTCAAGTCATAACAAATATGAGCATGAAATTTTAAATAGGAACATTGTGTTCGTTAACTCTTATCAGTTTGCCATAAAAATATTTTTAATAATGTTGCATGGTACTTGTTCCAAAAATTGAAGAGCACGGTACGTAGTATGTTAAATTTTTATATGAACATATTTCTTTTTATTTGACCATTACCCAAAATATTGTTAAGTCCGTATTTTATTGTTACCTGTTTGCTTAAAATATGTACGAGTACGTTTACTTACCATTTATCAAAAAAAAAAAAAAAAAAAAAATAAGAATAATAATAAAAAAAATTATGGCAATGTTATGGGGTTTACGCTGCATGATTCGACACATATGTTAAGGCTTGATTCGGAATTTTTGTATTTGACCGCCATAAAATTTGTTTTTAATTTATTGTTATTATTAAGCTAAAATGGCTTTTTCTTTGAGTGTTTTTGGTAGTGCGTTCAAAATTGTTAAGGCTGATAAATATAACCGAAGAATTTTTTATAATTTTATTTGTATTTTAAAAAGCAAATTTTTGCCCTTAACTTTTTTTTTATCAAATTTATTAATTTTTTCTTTTCTCTTTTACAGATTTTATTAGGTGAGTAATATTATTTATAACTTAAACTGAGAAATTATGCATTATTGTTCAAAATTTTGTGAATGGAACAACAAAACAGACAAAAATAATTTTTAATAAAAAACAAAACATGAAATTATTTTTAATTTTTTGAAAATAAGCATTTTGATGAAAATATGTAAAAAAAAATATGCAACTACAAATCGATACTATTTTATTGCAATATTATTGATAGATATTTTGTCTATATCTAATGCATTTATAAGGAACTCCTTGCTCTACTCATAATTATTGATTGTCTCTAATATGAAATATTGCCCATAATTATAAAATTGGTCTAAGTCAAAATAAAAAAAAAAAAATCAATTTATTATTTAAAAACACATTCTTTTACGCTAAATTAATTTTATGATAATTTTAAATTTTATTTTAAAATTTATTAATAACTGATTTTTAAAAAATTAGTAGTTCATTCAGTTAACTTGGATGGTGGTGTAAGTCAATTCAAACTTAAAAAAACTATCGTCTCAGATTTACAAAATGTTTCTATTCAAATGGACCATATATTTAATTTTTCACATTTAGAAATATTTATATTAGGGCTATTCACTAAGCAGTTTTTTTTTTTTGAATGTTTTGTTGCAAATTAAAAAATATATATGTATATATCTCGGGAAATGGTCTAATATTGTCTTTAAAATGAATCCATTAGATACATCTTCATAATATCTTTCATTTGAAGTTTGTAACGAGGCTTTAATCGTCGGCTAAGGTAATTAGTCGTGTCCAGGGTCCACGTAATAACAAGACGGTTGATTTACCCTTTCCTGGGTTTTAGTTGCAACTGTTTATCTTAATTTATCTTTTCAATATATTTATAATTCAACATATAATATATTATAATACCTTCGTCCCCACTCGGCTTCTCTTCGATTAAGGTAATAGGCAACAAAAAGTTCGTATCGGTTAATCAGTAATTGGTAATAATAAAAGTCGATAAATATCAGTACATCGCGAACTTTGTTAATCAGTAAGCCGAAGCTGCTGGATTATAGTGAGCAGTCCGCCGAAGCTGTTGTATTATTGGGAGCAGTCAGCCAAGGCAGCTGGATTATCGAAAATAGTTGCAGGATTATTGGGAACAGTAAGCCGAAACTGTTGGATTATCGGGAACGGTCAACCGAAGCTGTTGGATTTTTGAGAGCATTCAGCCGAAGCTGGTGAATTAGACATATTTGTGGCAACCGGAGTCGATCGTTGTTTTCAATAGTGCATGGATTCTTTATTTGACTGTAAAGTGATCCTACACCGTTTCTTGCTAAAACAAAACTGACATTTACATACTAAAAAGCACCGCTATTTTACAAGCATTAGCGAACAACAGTGCATCCGAGGCTCCACGACATATTTCTATGTAAAAAACACATTTTAATAATAACTAGGCTCAATAAGAACAAAAATTACTTCATTTACATAAAAAACATTAAAACATAATTCAAAGAATAAATATGTATAAACATAACTACATATACAATTTAACAAAATAACCCTGCAGGAAATGTCAATAGTGAAATGTACTGATTCACTATTGACTTTGTCACCAGTACTACTGACCAACTATGCCCCAGACAATGTAATTTTCTATAGACATTTAACATGTACCTGTCATTGCAAATCACTAGTGACATTGGTACTATTGATTGGGTAGTGACTATGTAGTTCTCGTGAAACCATATGTAGACATTGGAACCAGAGATTCTTGTACAAATCTGATTGTTCTTTCACTTTTCTTTTACAACTTCGTTTACTTATAATGTTTTTTTCTTTGACTTATTATAAAATGTAGTTTTATTTACCTTTTATATTCAATTTTTCTATATCTTGTTTTAAAACCTTAGTTTTTCATCCAACCACGTGTTTTTCAAACAAAACTATAGAAATCGAGAAGCAGGACTCCCAACTTCTCTATGGAAAAATTTTTTCATAGATAAAGCAAAGTAAATAGTGTGGACGCTTAGCTGACAATGTCAACAAAATAGTAGACAAAAGCGGTGACTTGGGGACACTTGGCCCCAAGCTTCCTGCAGGGAATATCTAGTTATTTTGGCATGAGGAACAATTTTATTTTTGTGTGTTCATTGGCAATTATCGCAGCATTGCTTCTGCATTTTGGATTTGGCATATGGACATAAAAGACACCGTTTCCTTTTTCTGATACTTTCATTTGAAATGGACGTTGAAGGTCTGGTAGAAGAACTTTCAGTAGTCAAAGCTTCAAGATATATTTTTATTGCACTTTGGGACGATTGGTGTAAGCTTTAAGTATTTTTCCTTTTTCTTATGTAATGTTCGACTAGATATTCGCCCAATTCTCGCAGGAATTAATTTCGTATGTTGGGTTTCTGTTGATTCCAATAAGGAATTTTTTAATCCACAGCATATATCCAGCTATTGCAGCGACATCGAGCATATTCATAAAAAAAGCTAAGGGCCAACGTACAGTGGGTTGAATGATAGTCAAAATGAGGGCTAATTCGGGGCAGCTGAACATGTTCTGTTTTTTTAGCAGTACACGTGCAAGAAAACGAACTTAAAATAAAGCTACATTCGAATCTGTGTGGTTTATGTGAGTTCGAAACAAAAAATACGTGATAGAAAAATGTTGGTGTAAATAACGAAATATTAAAACGAAACACAGTCATGATTGTGTTGGGCACCGTACAAAATTTAGAAACACACATAATTGATATGAAAATAAAAATATATGTTGGCAGCTTTAGAACATAACCTTGTGTGTTTCATGTGTGTATTTTCTGAACCTTGATAATTTTGCTCCATATAAACAAAATTTTCATTCTTGTAATCACCATTACATCATATTTCACACCCATCATAATTTTCTACACTTTCTAGTCATCATATTATTAATTACAACGAATTACAATTACTTATCAATAAGTATAATATAAAATTAATTTCAATACAGGAATCAACAACTTCTCCATTTATAATTACAACAACTCCAACTCATATGGTGGTGTATCCCTCCTAGTCCATAATTCCATACAACACAAAATTATACAAATGAACAATGACTTTGAAGCAATATGCTTAGAAATCCAATCGAAAATAAAATTTAATATTATTTCGACCTATATCTCACCGAATGCGCAATTCAATTCCAACAATCTACAAAATGTTCTTGGCAACTTCAATATACCTACACTTATAAATGGTGATTTCAATAGCTGGCATCAAAATTGGGGGTCGAATAAGAACAATAAAAGAGGTAAAATTTTGGAAAAATTTATAAACAACTCCAACTTCATATTATTAAATGTTAAATCCCCTACACATTTTTCCACTTTAAAAACCTTTACGCACATTGACTTGACTTTCTGTTCACCTGAACTTCATATCCATTCCAGATGGGC
This sequence comes from Cordilura impudica, assembly GCA_963682025.1. Classification (NCBI taxonomy): domain Eukaryota; kingdom Metazoa; phylum Arthropoda; class Insecta; order Diptera; family Scathophagidae; genus Cordilura; species Cordilura impudica. The sequence goes on along the minus strand of OY821518.1, from coordinate 86,683,887 downwards.
TATTGAACAAGATTTATGGGGAAGTGACCATTTCCCCATTATTGTTTCCCTATTTCATGACAACCCTGAAAACTACCAGCTTATCAAACCCCGTTTTAAAACTGACGCAGCCAACTGGGATCTTTACACTAGTAAATGCATCACCAATGAAACGACTAGAACGATTAACACAAACATTAATAAGGAAGCAGCTAATATTAAAAAAATTATAATCCAATCAGCGAATGAATCCTTTCCACAATCAAAACCTAGTGCACGCACCCCAGTTCGATGGTGGAACCAACACCTTGAAAATTTGAAAACCGAAAAGAAAAAGTTATGGTATATATTTAGAACGTATATTAATAACGAAAATATGATCAGATATAAAAGAGCAAACGCTTTACTTAAAAAAGAAATAAAAGCTTCTAAACGTAAATCATTATATAATTTTACCTCTGAAATTAATCCGCATACGCCACCTAAGAAAATATGGAACAACATCAGAAGGTTTTGTGGCTATAAAACCTCGTATAATATTCATGCCATACAAAGCGATAACTCTCCTTCTAACGTTATAACTGATCATGTTGATAATGCAAATGAATTAGGCCATTTTTGGTCTGTCAATTCATCTGATCAAAAATTCCCAGCTAAATTCCAAGAAAACAAAGAAAATTTCAAAAATCGCTTCGTAAATATTAATCCCAACCATAAGGCAAAACTTATTGAACAAGACATTAACAACATTGAATTACTTTCCACTTTGCATAGACTCAAAGGTAAATCTCCTGGCCTAGACAGAATATCATACAATATGATAAAAAAACTCTCCAAACATTATTAAAAATGGAATTTTAAACCTTTTCAATAACATTCTAAAGACACATATTCCTCAGCAATTTAAAACCAGCCTAGTAATTCCCATCCTAAAAGCTAACAGTGACCAGACTAAAACAACATCTTACAGGCCAATATCTCTTAATTCGTGTGTTGGAAAAATTTTAGATAAAATTATTGCTAATCGAATTTGGTGGTTTATCAATTCCAATAAACTCCTTAACATCAATCAGATGGGATTCAGAAAAGGAAAAGGTACAATGGACACTCTACTGTTTATTGAGCATTTGGCTGCTAGAAGTTTAACTTCAAAAAATCACCTTACGATAGTTTCACTTGACTTTGAGAAAGCATATGACAAAATAGGAATCCATACAGTTGTAGACCAACTAATTTCATGGAGCTTTGGACCTAAAATCATAAATTATATAGTAAATTTCATGACCAACAGAAAATTTATCGTCCGCCTAGGAAAAAAATATTCACAAACGTTTAACCTATATAATGGAGTCCCACAAGGATCACCATTGTCCGTAATTCTTTTCCTTGTAGCCTACAATAGACTTTGCGATATCATCTCTATACATAAAAGTGTCAACTTTTGTGCTTATGCTGATGATTTCAATATAATAATAAAATCAACTAAGGAAAAAAACCCTACTACTAATATTAGTAACATAATCGATGATATTCTGAAATGGTGCGAAGAATCAGGTGCCGTACTATCTAGTACAAAATGTCAATATATGCATATCTGTAGAAAACACGATTGCACATGTAACATGACTTCAGGCAACATTCAACTCACAGAAACTAATGCATTAAAAATATTGGGCATATTTTTCAATAAAACTCTCAAATGGAATACCCACATCGAATATCTAACCCAAGCTTTAGTAAATCGAGTTAACATCATAAAATGCTTATCATATTACAAATTTAATCCTAACTCAAATATCCTCTTGAATATAATACAATCCTTGATTATATCGAAAATCAGGTATGGACTGTTTCTATATGGTAATGCATCCAAAACATCTTTGAAAAAAAATTAACACAGTTATAAACACAGCCACTCGATGTATACTTGGTGCACCTCGAACCACTCCAATTAATAACATAATGGTAGAAACCAATACTTTAGATATAAATCTTTTATGCCAACTTGAATCAAAGAAAGTCTTAAAATCAATTGTACTCTGTCAGGATACTCCGTTACAAAAGTTTATCGCAAACTACACCAAATTAAAAACAAGTAAGAAACAAATTACCATGCGTTTAGAAACCCTATCTCTTAGGCCCAACTAACTGGACATTGAAAATAAGCAAAAACCAAATTTGAGTGGGATTTTTATTAATTTTTTTGGCTGCAGATATGAAAAAGTTCATATCGGATGCTATATCTATAAAGGGACTAGGTCCAAAAATGGACCGATCCTGATCATGTTTGGTAAAGTCTCCTGTATTTTGCAAAAATATGTACAAACAAAATTTGAGAAGAATCAGTGCAATATTTTTGTTTTTTAATAGATTTAAGTGAAGATCGGGAAGCAGCTCTATATGGGGTCAAAGGCATCATTTTTGGACTACTCATTAGTGGATGTAATGAACGCATACAAACCCAATTTGAGTAAGATCTATATGACAATTTGGATCTTATGGCAATGTATGTCGATTTCATATGGGTAATTTGTATGGGGGCTAGGTCTGAACATGGACCGATTCTCACCAATTTCAATAGCGTTCATCCCATGGCCGATAAAAGCTTATATACCAAATTTCATCAAAATATATTCATATTTGCGACCTGCAGTTTGATTACAAGTTTTACATGGACACACAGACGGACGGACGGACGGACATTGTTAAATCAACTCAGAAAGTGATTCTGATTCGATCGGTATAATTAAAGATGGGTCTAGGTCAAATATTTTTGGTTGTTACAAACAGCAGCACAAAGTCATTATACCCAAACCACATAGTGGTATAGGGTATAAATATTAATTGAATTATAACAAGTAAGAAAATTATAGTCGGTCTAGACCGACTATACGATACCCTATACCATGCGTTTAGAAACCCTATCTCTTAGGCCCAACTAACTGGACATAGAAAATAAGCAAAAACCACATTTGAGTGGAATTTTTATTAATTTTTTTGGCTGCAGATATGAAAAAGTTCATATCGGATGCTATATCTATATGGGGACTAGGTCGAAAAATGGACCGATCCTGATCATGTTTGGTAAAGTCTCTTATATTTTGCAAGAATATATACAAACAAAATTTGAGAAGAATCAGTGCAATATTTTTGTTCTTTAATAGATTTAAGTGAAAATCGGGAAGCAGCTCTATATGGGGCCAAAGGGATCATTTTTGGACTACTCATTAATGGATGTAATGAACGCATATAAACCCAATTTGAGTAAGATCTATATGATAATTTGGATGTTATGGCAATTTATGTCGATTTCATATGGGTAATTTGTATGGGGGCTAGGTCTGAACATGTACCGATTCTCACCAATTTCAATAGCGTTCATCCCATGGCCGATAAAAGCTTATATACCAAATTTCATCAAAATATATTCATATTTGCGACCTGCAGTTTGATTACAAGCTTTACATGGACACACAGACGGACGGACGGACGGACGGACGGACGGACGGACATTGTTAAATCAACTCAGAAAGTGATTCTGATTCGATCGGTATAATTAAAGATGGGTCTAGGTCAAATATTTTTGGTTGTTACAAACAGCAGCACAAAGTCATTATACCCAAACCACGTAGTGGTATAGGGTATAAATACTTCTAAAATTAAATCGGCTCTATATAAAGCAATTAGTTTTTCTTCAGAATTCGATCTTCCAGTTCAAATGCCCATATTAAACAATTCGACACATCCTCCATGGCATTTACAAGCTGAATCTATTGACTCGTCCCTCTCAATACATAAAAAAGAAAACACTCCACCCTCCCAATATCGAATTCTATTTCATGAAATTCGCAACAAGTATCAGGACAGAACATTTATTTATACAGATGGATCTAGATCAAATGGCACAGTATCCTAGAGGACAAAATAATTTCAAACTCGCTTCTTCCTAAATTCAGCTCTATCTTTTCTGTCGAAATAATAGTAATATATAAAGCAATTGAACTCTGTCAGAGATCTGGTGAATTTGCTATATGCACAGATTCACTATCTGCAGTCCACGCCATCACCAACATTAATAACAACAATTTTTATGCAAACAATATTAGAAACTCACTGATTAAACTTTTCCCAAAAATTGTCATAGTTTGGATACTCGGTCACTCTCTAATCACAGGGAACGAACACGCTGATTATGCTGCAAAATTAGCCTACAAATCATCTTTAACTATGACCATTAATATAAATTTTTCTGACATAAGGAAATCTGTTAAGAAACAAATACACAACAAGAATCTCAACATCTGGAATTATACAAATAATTGGTATAAATCAGTTAACCCTTATAAAAATAACATTTACTCTTGGTTGCCCGATAACAATACTATCAATCGTAAATATATAATTATATTTGTAAGATTACGACTAGGTCATACCAAACTTACTAATAGTCACATCATATCAGGTTGTGATCCCCCTATTTGTGATTGTGACAACAATAGCCCACTAAATATAGAACACTTCCTTCGTGTTTGCCCCAAATTTATAAACCAAAGAAATCAAATATTCTCAGGAACAAACCCGCTCACCCTATTATCCTCACCTTCAGCCACCTCCATTAAACAAATTATAAGTTATTTAAAAAGTATTAAATTGTATAATCATATTTGAATTATTATTATTAATTTCACTGTAAATTATGGCCTTCTTTAAAAGTACTACCATTAAAAATTAAATCCAAATAATAACCTTTTTTGTAAATATTAATAAAAATTGTATAACTATAACTACTATATGCTTAGCTTAAGGCCTAGCTGCTATAGCTAATAATAATAAAAAAAATATATATTTAGTATGTACATTTATGTAATAACTAAATTTTTGAATAAATAAATAAATAAATAAATAAATCTTCATATTCATCATCATTAACCTCTTCTTCACCTGTTGAGTTTTGCAAGATTATTAAATCCAATGCCAACTGTGGATCTGTGGCGGTAAGTAATGGATATGAACTGAGTAGAAACCTATTAAATATGTCTTCATTTGACGCATAGTGTTCTCTATAATTTTCAAAATCTGTGTTTCGAGCTTCCTGAGCTTCATCAATAGTTGGTCAATTGGCAATAATGCGTGTGATACTGTTTCTAACCCGTGAATAAAGAATTTATATATTGTGGGAGGAATATAAAACCACGGGTGGAACTTAAAGAAATGCCTGGCCGTGTTGTGATTAGAGTTTCTAAACTTTTCAACTTGAATCTCATGTCCACAGTATACAACAACAAGTATCGCATGCAAAAATTCATTTCAAGTATGTTGAACTAATAAAATGTTATTCCACAATTTGTAATATTGAGACTTACTGTTTTATTTATTATTTTATATCAGGAAAATAGACCAATAGCTGAAGTTGAAGCCTCCCTTTAAAAAAGTTTTGAGTTAAGAATAAACAACCCAAAAAATATACTTGAAATTCGTAGTTTTTTTACTTTTTATCACTTCCCACTTAATTGGCGAAAATTATTGAACTTTGAAAGAGTATAACAAAAAAATTAAGCAACGTGGAAAATGGCGAATTTTATCTGCTTTAACCCGGTACCAATATATTAAATTAAACTTTTGAATTAAGCCTCACTTTTGACACATTTCAACCCAATGTGCAACGGTTAGTTTTCCTCTTAGTCATGTACTCGTGAATAAGTTGATCAAATGTTTCAACACCTCCTTTAGTTAAGTCATAATGTTTATTTATTTCCGACATAACTTTATCTTTTTTCAGTCATCTTGACGTCGTGGTGCGTTGATGACAAAAAATTACTGCTTGGGTACATGCGATGTAATAGTAATATTTTTTTAAAAACCAAATAAAGTTATGCGTGTTTCGCGGATTTTGTTTGGCTGAAATTTGGGTGGCATACAGGCCTTCTTTTTCCGCAGAGCACCTAATAAAGTAAGACCATTAGACAAAAGACTTTCGGCCAATTCTTTACTTGTAAAGTAATTATCCGTAGTTACATTGCAATTGTTCCCAAAATGTGATGCACTCAGATTGTAAACGACCTCTCTTCTAAGTCCAACTGATCTGCACTTACCCACTATCAGAATCGCATAACCACCAAATTTTTATTGCATATATGTCTTTATTCCATATAGGTCAGGAAGAACAGCGGCTGCGACAGGGCACAAGCTATTCATCTACAACAATATTTTCTCCAGCCATACAATATTTTCCTAAATTATAGTTTACCATTTCCCAAATAGCTTTAATTGGCACCAACGTATCAGCTTTTCGTCTATTGCTTCTAGCATCTTTATTACCAAAACGCATAAATCTTAGCAACCCATTGTTGCTTTGAATTATTATTATTATAATTTATTCAAAAATATTCGGTAGTTTTGAGCATTTGATTTCCTATGACCAGCTGTAATAAGTAACCCAAAAAATGCATGCATCTCTGTTGGTTTCCACTTTTCTGATGGACCATATATTGTTACTGCTTCTTTGCTCATATATTTTAAAATCTGTTCACAGACGATCTCATCAATAAACATTTTGAAGCTACTCTAGGTCAAACTTTTCGCTTTCATTTTCCGATATTTCATCTTCTTTATGTGACACCTCCATCAAGAGCTCGATTTAAAAATCTGATGCTTGATTAGCTTCATCTTCAAGTAAGTCAATTTCATCGTCAAATTCTTTTGCTTTTCTAAATATTTTCTATTTATATATAAAAATGCAAGCTTCGAAAATAAAAACTAACTCAACAATTTTATCAACAAACGAACTTATAATAAAAAATTTATTCAATTTATTCAAAACACTGTTCAGCTTTCTTGATTCAAGCGATAGCGGTGCTGTGAAATTATCGAGATCACTATTCACTCTATCCACATGTAGAGCTCGATAAGCACACACAGAAAACGGATTCGTCGTAGCAACCGAATTTGTTGCCAATCGAATTTTGGTAGTCACGTGTACTATCAAATATTTCTGTTGTAATTACTGAATTGTATAATACATATTACCGTGAAATGGTAAAGACAATTGAAAATATATATAAATTCTATTGTATGAATAGTGAAATTTAGTTGATACAATGGAATTATTAATTTGAATTATTGATTGTTAAAACCATTAATCGGAATTTTTACTAATACGACATATGAAAAAAAAAACACAAAAATTTTTATTATTATTTATTTGTTTTTAAATAATTTTTACATTAAACTAAATAAAATATGTCTGATAAGATAAAAAAAAAATAAATAGCTATCCTAAATGATAAAATGGATTTTCACCAATTTAAAATCATACTCGCATCATGATATTCGTCGGATGTCTCAAAATTCTGCTAACATTTCTAAAAGAATAAATATTACTATTATTAATAATAAATAAAAATATTATTATTAAATAATTATTATTATCAACGCTGTGTCCATTTGTAATTTGGTTTTAGGTTAAAAAATGGTTAGAACCTAAGGGCAGGCAAATAGTAGTTATTGCTACCTAGAGAAATATCTAGATTTATAATGGATGTGAATATAATATGGGGACTAGGTAAAAATGACATCTATATATTCCAAAGACATTTACTGATTTATGTAATACATATTACATCCAATTTTTTACACATTAATGCGGACTATCGATCGGTCAAGCGGCAAACACCGTTTTATTTAGAATTAATAGACTTTAGAAAAGCTTTTGACTTGATAAAAGGTACTGCACTATGGGATACATTAAAAGAAAACAAGTAAGAAAATTATAGTCGGTCTAGACCGACTATACGATACCCTATACCATGCGTTTAGAAACTCTATCTCTTAGGCCCAACAAACTGGACATTGAAAATAAGCAAAAACCAAATTTGAGTGGGATTTTTATTAATTTTTTTGGCTGCAGATATGAAAAAGTCCATATCGGATGCTATATCTATAAAGGGACTAGGTCCAAAAATGGACCGATCCTGATCATGTTTGGTAAAGTCTCTTTTATTTTGCAAAAATATGTAGAAACAAAATTTGAGAAGAATCAGTGCAATATTTTTGTTTTTTAATAGATTTAAGTGAAGATCGGGAAGCAGCTCCATATGGGGTCAAAGGGATCATTTTTGGACTACTCATTAGTGGATGTAATGAACGCATACAAACCCAATTTGAGTAAGATCTATATGACAATTTGGATCTTATGGCAATTTATGTCGATTTCATATGGTTAATTTGTATGGGGGCTAGGTCTGAACATGGACCGATTCTCACCAATTTCAATAGCGTTCATCCCATGGCCGATAGAGGCTTATATACCAAATTTCATCAAAATATATTCATATTTGCGACCTGCAGTTTGATTACATGCTTTACATGGACACACAGACGGACGGACGGACGGACGGACATTGTTAAATCAACTCAGAAAGTGATTCTGATTCGATCGGTATAATTAAAGATGGGTCTAGGTCAAATATTTTTACAAACAGCAGCACAAAGTCATTATACCCAAACCACTTAGTGGTATAGGGTATAAAGATGACCAACAAATTTGATAAATATGATTAAAGCTATGTACAACAATACCACACTCCAAGTTACACATATGACATTATCAGCGAATCTTTCATGAGAAATGCTCCAGTAAAACAAGGTTGCCCTCTATCTTCATTATAGTTCGCCGTTTTTTCGACGAGATTATGATACAAGTATGCAGTAAAAGAAGGGGTACGGTCCGGGATCTTTAAAACCATCTAGAAGATTTGGAATTTGCTGGCGGTATTTGTCTCAAATCGCACAAGTTTAACAATATGCAGGGCAAAGTAAATGATTTGGTCGCGTTGGCCAATAGAGTTGGCTGAATGTAAATATTGCCAAAACACATGGAATGCGTATAAATAACAGTACTGATAACCACTTTGTAGTATAAGACTAACGCATAAAATATGTTAAATGCTTAAATGCGGAAGAATGATGTTGGCCTAAACATTATCACCAACATTGAACTCTGGAGACGAACAAACGAAGAGCTCATAATAGTAGTAATAGCTTCATTTGAACCGAACTCGTTTACAAATTTAAACATATCTTCGTATGTAACATTATTTATTTTTGCTACCTATAGTTTTATTACAGATGATGGATAACTGATTATGTATCGTCGGTAGACAATATAAAAGCTGTATCTAGGTCAAATATATTTCTTAGCACAAATATCAGCACAAACCCATTACTTACCCAGTCTTACAACAACATCCACGTCAATTGATTGACTTTGCAACAACGACTGCCTTCGTTACCTTCTAACCGGAAAAAGAAGCAGTGCTAAGCATCTTGAACACATCTTGGATTTGGTCAGCTCCTTGTGCTGATCACAACGTGATAATAAGGTTTCAGGTTGTGTATATCCTCACAAACATTTGTACCGTTAATACTGACGTAGGAGGAATTTTCATATACTTGACGATTTGTGTTGCTAAATCACGAGTTGCTGCCGAAATAAATGCCTTACAATAGCGAAGGGAAATATTTATTAATTGCAATATGGTAATCCAAAATTAAGTACCTTATATTTATATCTACGCGACAGCGTTCTGGGCATCTCTATATATCTATCATTAACGCAGGGAATGATAGTGCGCTCCTGAATGGCACATTGGTATTCTAAATTATAACCATATATACAGAGAAAAACACACAAGCCATGGGAACTGGATAACATCTTCAGGTTCCATAATAAACAGTATTTCTTGCTGGCCATTCTGTTATCCATTTTTTCATATAATTTTGCACTTTTTAACATTTTATGATTTTCAATTATAAAATTACATAAACTATCACAATATACATTATTATTTTTTTATTTTATTTTATTTGACATATGACAAATTAAATCAACAATTCGGTCTACCTAAACATATTCTTATCTTTTTTTTGTATTTACAAAAGAAATTGATTCATAGAGTTTCCTTTCGGTTAGAAATACCAAAAGAGCTTAAAAATTTATGTTTCTTTTGTTACAACCGATAAACCATTCTTAATACAAATTTTATATGTAGTACTCTAACCAATTATTTATTACAATATCTGTTAAAACATTTTCGGTTTAAAATATATTGTTATAATAGAATAAGTAGTTGCAGTCGCCAATATTTAGTACTGAAGCATGTTATTCTTTGTTTTATTAGGTTGCCTCAATTAAATTAGTTTAGAAATTTACATAAAGACATTGATTGGTAAACGTAACTAATACTGTTGTTGTAGATTTATTAATTCTAAATGGATTGTAATTATGCGATAGTTTTAATAGAATATCTTAACATTCAAGCATTACAATAAAAGTTCTAATTACTTTAACAAATTTTTCTAGTTGTAACCGAATTCTAACCAATCTTTTTTCTGTGTGCACTGTTGTCCGTTTGTGCGATTTTTTAATGAAATTAAATTGTATTACACTACCGAGTTCAATTTTTTGCCCTGCTTTGATTATTATACTTAAGTATTGTGAATATACAAATACAAGAAATTTTTGAAAAAATTAATAAATATCAACAAAGTTGTTAGCAATTTTATTTCAAATAGAAACTGGCAGTCTCTGTTGAGCTTTTTAGGGTTAACTATGATGGATGGTGTCTAAAAAACATATTGTGGCGACAAGTGTCAATCATATAAAACTGAAGTTTGAGGATTGAAGGCATCAAGTTATTTATTGTTGCTGTGGCAGTCACCAAAAGTGACTGGCGTGGTATTACACTCATCAACATAATGAACAGCGCTATACAGAATGGAGAGCCCCTCCATACCTAGCCTTCATCGACTTTGAAAATGCTTTTGATACCGTCGCGGCTAATAAATAATCGTAGACAATATTATAAATAGGCTAGAGTATCTCACTTACGCTGATGACATCTGCCTACTCTCACTAAACAACAACGATTTAGCAGCAAAGATCAAAGTAGTACAGAATCTGGTTTAAAAAGAATCATAGCAAAAACCAAGAAAATGAACTCTTTCAAGAAGGGAACGTTTTTCATAACTGTTGTGGAATTAAAATTTGTTTCCAAATTCATATACTTGGGTGGTGTTTTAACTGTAACAGGAGGATCCATTGGCAATGTACAGAATCTCATTAATTTTGGCAAGCGATTATTTGACATCTTAAATCCAATCTAGCGGTCTCTTCATATAACAAGAACTAAAATTTATATTTTCTATGGACGTGATTCTTGGAATGCAGCTGCTGCAGATATAAACTCGTGTTTACGAGTATAAGAATTTTCTTCGCAAAATTTACAAATTATTTTATGATTTTTAATCATTGAGTGAAATTTTGAATTATTTTAGTAATCAACCAGAATAACAATGTGACTTTATTTGGAATTGGCAACTAAATACTACAGTTGTATTTGCACAAAAAACAATGTTGTGACTATGCGTTTTTGGTGCTATTAAAATTTTTTATATTTTAAATTTAATAAAGACATTTTTTCCTAAATTTACTACAATTTCTTTGCTTGGTTGAGTTGTTATAAAAATTTTAAGAAGTCTTTCTCTTTTTTTAAGTCTTGAGAATATCTTATCTCATGTTCAACTCATTGGGACACATTATTTCATACACTGCTTTTTCGGTTCCAGCATTTCAATTGAAGAACCGAATTCTTCCTTTTCTTTTGATATTTACAGAAAATAACATTTTTATATATTTTCTTTAAAAATAATAAATAATATATATTTTTCTTACAATTCCAAATAAATTATCACTATTATTCTCCATATCCGTGGATGTTGTCGTACGTAAATTCTTATTTAAATTTCCGCATAATTGTCTGTGATTTATGCGAATTGAATGTTTGTTTATTTGTTGGCTGAATGTGATTATTGTGGCCTCCAGACAAATGTGTGTGATTTCCTTGGACAGTGAACGCCACCATTCATTTACAGAAATACACACATACAGACCGACACACACACACACACACTCACATTGCAATTATTTTCTCTTCTCGGCTGTCGGAACATTCATTCAATGGATTTCATTGTATGTTTTTACTTTTCGCATTAATATCATTGTGATCCTTCTTTTGTTTAAGGGATTTCGTTAGAATTTACGAGGTAATACAGCAAAAGTTTATAATTATTATATTGTTTTCAAAGGAAAATTGTATATTGGTAAGTGTTATGAATTGGTACTATTCATTGATTTTGAACTATAATCACAAGATCCAAAAGTTGCGTACCTCTTAGTAAATAATAATGACCGAACGGAGTATTATCGGTGGTTGGAAAAATTCTAGTCAGGTAGAAGTTCAGCAATTTGTGGCCCCATTGTATTAATACGATCAGCGTTTCAGGAACAATACTGTGGCACCTCGGTGTTGTCTTAAAAGACAATTAGCTCCAGCTGTCAGTCTAAGCCGCTGGATTAACGAGAGTAGTCAGCCGAAGGCGCTGGATTAGAAAGAGCAGTTAGTAGAAGCTTCTTAAATATATTTATTTGTACCAAAACGTGTTTGAATTCTATACTTACTGTCAAGAGTCTCACACTCTGTCTTGCCGAAACAAGACTGACTCTACTCACACTAATTGCTTCCTTCTCCAATTGAGAATTGTAAGCGTTGTTTTATGACTGGTAAATTTCTTTTACATGTGGAAAATCTTTGTTCATCGTTTCGCGGCGTCAGTTCATATCGAAAACAATTCCCTTATTTTTGAATTATTTCGAATGATTTAAAACGATGAGAAGTTGTATCTTGAGTCAATCCATAAGTGCTAGTTCTTACTGCGTTTGACACGAATCTTCATCCAGTAGTACTTCCTATTCTACGTCTCCGTACACTTTCGGTCTCCTGCTATGTTTTTAGATGTCAAATTGACCGTCCTTAAACTTCTGAAACCATTCACAGTAACTTATCTTGCCTAAGGCAGACTCATCGTATGCTTCTTCACGGATTCAGTGCCCCGCAGCTGTAAAATTTCTCAAATGAAGGAGTAGTTCCCAAGTTTCCGCAAATGATGCTTATTTGGCTCAAATCTGGACATTTTCGTAAGAAAAACATGTAAGAAAATTATATTATACGATACCCTATACTACGCGTTTAGAGACCCTATCTCTTAGGCCCAACCAACTGGATATAGAAAATAAGCATAAACCAAATTTGAGTGGGATTTTTATTAATTTTTTTGGCTGCAGATATGAAAAAGTTCATATCGGATGCTATATCTATATGGGGACTAGGCCAAAAATGGACCGATCCTGACCATGTTTGGTAAGGTCTCTTGTATTTTGCAAAAATATATACAAACAAAATTTGAGAAGATTCAGTGCAATATTTTTGTTTTTTGATAGATTTAAGTGAAGATCGGGAAGCTGCTTTATATGGGGCCTATGACCAAGAGTTGCCCCATAGGGATCATTTTTGGACTACTCATTAATGGATGTAATAAACGCATACAAACCCAATTTGAATAAGATCTATACGACAATTTGGATCTTATCGCAATTTATGACGATTTCTTAGGGGTCATTTGTATGGGGGCTAGGTCGGAACATGGTCCGATTCTCACTAATTTCAACAGCTTTCATCCTATGGCTGATAGAAGCTTATATACCAAATTTCATCAAAATAGGTTAATATTTGCAACCTGCAGTTTGATTACAAGGTTTACATGGACATACAGACGGACGGACGGACGGACGGACGGACATCGTTAAATCGAATCAGATAGTGATTCTGATTCGATCGGTATAATAAAAGATGGGTATAGGTCAAATATTTTTGGTAGTTACAGACAGCAGCACAAAGTCATTATACCCAAACCACATAGTGGTATAGGGTATGAAATATGTTTGTGATAACAGATGTTCAATCCGAAGATATACATAACTTCCTGGAATTCGGTATATTTTATCAAACGACGAAAACTTGTGTTCTTGTCAGAGGTACATGCTAATATGCTCGAGAATTCAAAATATGCTTAAATATTTTGATTTTTCTCTACTTTTCCAACATTAATATTGGTTTCAAAAAATCAATTATGTATTTTAGTGTTGGTGCGATCCAATCTTCTCATCGTCTAGGTCAGTGTTCCACAAACTTTTTGTGTTCAATGTACACCTATCAAACCAAGAAGTTTTAGATGTACACCACGCAATGTTTATTTAATATTTGTTTATTACTCAAATCATTATACATAATATGAAAAGATGTTTAGTGAGAAATGTGAGAGTGTTTAACTGAGCACTGGCGATCAACATTTGGAGCAGTCGTTGATAAGGCTGCTCTCATTTCTTCATTGATCATCCTCAGGCGTTTTCTTTTTTTTTTCAATTTAATAGTAGTGGGAGTGGAAAATCTCAATTCGCGTAAGTAGGTTGTGGCAAATGGAAATAGATATTCAACAGCACGCTTTGAAAGCAGTGGATACTCATTTTTTATATGCAGCCAAAAATGTACCTAGTTGTACTTTGGAAAATTTTAGTTTTAATGTCCGATCAGTTTTTAACTCTATGAATTCTTCCTGTTCGTTAATCAGTAAGTGCCCAAGGGAAATATTATCCAAAAATGGATTTCGTACCCAGTCCATAGATTGCAGGTCACACTTAGGAAAATAACAATTCATTTTTTCTGCTAATAGCTCCAAGTGTTTCACTATGAAAGCCTGCAGTTTTGTTTCTAACAGGATATTTGGAAACATTTCATTACTACAATTCACAGCGTGGCTGATCCATAACACCTACTTATCGCGACGGCTTTAAATTTTGTCCGAAGACGTTAAAATAGTAGAATTTCTGCCTTGGATGTTTTCTGTTGACCTCATTTAAATGAGCGAATATGTCCGCTAGATAAGCAAGTTTTACCACTCATTCTTCTTTTTTAAACACAGAAGCATAATGTGAACCCTCCGCCTCTAAAAACGTCTGGGTCTCAATTTTTAGCTGCTTTTCAGAGCTGGGCATACAAGCTAACGGAACTGATCGTCTTTAACTTGGTAAGAATCCAGAATCAATCCTTGTCCTTGTACCCAACTAAGAAGACTCACGACCTCCCGCTATGATGTTAGCTAGTGTGAGCAACGTTACATCTGTTTGAGCCCACCTGACTTATTCGGGGTATTGGGCAATCAGATTACTGCGCTATTTTGGCAGGATAGTGCAAAAGAGATGGTAGCGGATGAACCTACAAAGATCAACGGTAGCGCCCATAAGCTTCCAGGAAGCCTACGCCTGTGCTTAGGCAAATAGGCAGTGTCAGACTCCACTAAGCTCTTCTTTGTCCTTACAAGCATTGAATCAATCGTGACAAATCAGTCAAACATATAACATGAAGAAAGCGCCAATACATATTGGAGGTCAGAGACGTTTGTCAAATCCCCTGCTTTGGTGGCAAGCTCCATGTGTCTGGGAGGGAGTAACTCATGTTTCGACAGTATTTTAGAAACCTCTACACATAAAAAAATCAAAAGGGATATGCGCGTTTAAAAGACGTACCAAAATTGGCTGCTGGAATGTCAGAACACTTTATGAGTGCGGAAAACTCGCGTAATTAGCGAAGAAACGTGACAAATTTAAATTAGATATTGTAGGAATAAGCGAATGCAGATGGAATGGAATAGGAGTGCACATAATGCAATCCGGGGATAAACTACTTTACTCAGATCGGGAAGACAACGATATACATAGCGATGGAGTTGCAATTTTCCTTAGTCGTAACGCATCTAAAGCCCTTATCAGTTGGGATCCAATCAATGAACATATAATAACAGCAATACTTCACTCCAGAATTCGCAACATCACCATTGCTCAAGTGTACGCCCCTACCGAAACTACGTCATTAGATATAAAGTCACAATTTTATAGTGAGCTAAAGAAAGTCCTTTCACCTAAAGAAGACATACTAATATGTATGGGAGATTTCAATGCCAAGGTGGGAAAAGATAATACCTTAGACTAACATGTTATGGATAAACATGGAGAAGGGATGCGTAACGAAAACGGGGAATTCTTTTTAGCAACATGTAGCCGACATAGTCTCGTAGTAGGAGGAACACTATTTAAGCATAAAGTTAGCCATAAAACGACATGGGTCTCTCCAAATAAGAGGACTGAAAATCAAATCAAATTGACCGCTATTCCATAAGCCGTAAATCGAAGCATAACCTCTGCGATCTTAGAGTAAAACGTGGCGCCGATATTGGATCTGATTATCACTTGGTTGCTGCTGTCTTGCAGATGAAAGTCTGTGCCTTCCGTAACGTCCATCAACAGTTGTCGACATGTAAGTTTGATGTCGCAAAATTAAAAACACCCAGATAACTACAAACGGTTGAAAACGATATTAACAGATTAACAGAACAGGAATTCTATCCAAATGATGAAGTGAAACAACGTTGAAATCAAATAAAGTAAAATCTCTTACAAACATGTGAGCAAATACTGGGACAAGACCCCAAGGAAGAAAGGAGTGGATGAGCTCCCAAACATGGTCGTTAATCGAAGAAAGACGATCTTTGAAAACATCAAAGAACAATGAAAAGTCGCTTATTAAACGCATTGAACTAGAGGGTTTGTCAATAAGAGCGCTACAAAAGTTTTTTTAAATAAAACAAAAACGGTTTTGGGTATCAATGAAACTCTTTATTCCTGTGAAAGTACGTTCGATGCCATTATGTATGAAGATCGATCTCTTTTGCATGGCCACCACGGGCATGCTTGCAGAAGTCCAGACGCTGAACCCAATTTTCGACGGTTTTCAAGCATAAATCGGCCGATACTGCTGCAATTTCACGTTCGATATTCGTACGAAGTTCATCAATCGTCGCTGGCTTGTTGGCATAGACCATAGACTTGACGTAGCCCCAGAGGAAATATTCCAACGGCGTCAAATCGCACGACCGAGGCGGCCAATCGACTGGACCATTTCGTGAGATAACACATTCTCCAAACTTGGTTTCCAAAAAATTGATTGTGACATTCACTGTGTGGCTTGTGGCGCCGTCCTGTTGGAACCACATGTCCTCCAAGTCCATATCATCCAATTGGGGCCAAAAATATTCGGTTGTCGTTGAACGGTAGCGATTCCCATTCACAGTAACGTGCCGGTCTTGATCATCACGGAAGAAGTATGGCCCAATGACGCCGCCGGCCCATAAACCGCACCAAACCGTAATTTTTTCGGGATGTAATGATGACTCGTGGAGAACGTGCGGATTGCTGTCTGGCCAATAACGCATATTTTGTTTATTGACGAAGCCATTCAGCTAGAAATGAGCCTCATCGCTGAAGATGATTTTTCGATGAAAATCCGAATCCTTTTCAAGTTGTTGCTCAGCCCAATTCACGAACATACGACCCTTCTGGTGGTCAAGCGGCTTCAGTTCTTGCATCAATTTGATCTTGTAAGGATGTAGGCCAAGATTTTTTCGCAAAATTCGCCATAACGACGTCACAGAGATGCCCAACGCTTGAGAACGACGTGTGAGAGACACATTTGGGCTTTCTTCAACTGAAGCCTCAGCGGCAGCAATATTCTCGACACTACGGGGACTTCTTTTTCTCACTGGCACGGGAACATTTTGTACTGTGCCTGCAGATTCAAATTTTTCCACTAGACGCTCAATTGTTGATCTGCTAGGACGATTATGACGAATTTGACGTAGCGTTCTCAACGTTAAGGCCACTGACACCGAATTTTGGTAGTAACTTTTAATAATTTCGACTCGTTTTGGCTCGTATATCTTTCCATCATGAGAAATGTCAAAAGAAGAGAAATAGCAAAAGAGCGGCAAGAAATATGGCGTCGTTTGCTGTCCCCGTCTTTCTACTTTTGTAGCGTCCCTGTTGAAAAACCCTTTAGAAAATGCATATTCAATGAAGAATAAAGAAGTAAGAAAAGCTTGTAGGGGAGACAAAAGGATATTTACCGATGAACTTGCGGCCCAGGCAAACATTGCCACAAGCAAAAACACTAAAAGTGTTTATGGGATAACGAGAAGACTAACTTGTAAACACAAAGCACCTGACAGCCCCATCAAATCCAAAGATGGAACTCTACTAACAATCGTAGATAAACAATTAATACGATGGAGGACACCACTTTATGGAAACCCTCAACAACAGCTCACCATATCCTGAACCATCCAATGACATGTTCGCTCCAACATTTGTTTAACTTAACACCAGCCCTCCATCTCCAGACGAAATGGAATCAGCTACTAGAAAACTAAAAAACAACAAATCGCCAGGTTTTTACCAGATTCCACCTGAAATTATAAAATACTGCCCAGGTAAAATGGCAACGATATTTCATAACTCTTCGAAAAAATCTGGTACAAAAAAAATTACCAGATGACTGAGTTCAAGAGTCCCTATAAAAATACCAAAAAAGTGGGCCTTTCGCAATGTTAGAATTATCGCGGAATCTCACTTCTTTCTATACCATCCAAAATACTTACAAGAATCCTCCTAAATAGAATAAATGATACAGAAGTCTCTTGAGTTTTATGTGCGCTCCTGTCGTGTTGACTTAACCACACCGTGTGCTTAGCACTGGGTGAGATACAAGGCGTCCACCTGCTCCCCTTCCTTAGATGGTAGCAAACTAGGAGAATTGATTTGGCACAAACTCCTCCCCTTGCTATTGGGTTGGCCCGATCTAAAAGCCTTCTACTCTATGGGTCGTAGAACCCGGTTGAAATGCAACTCCACATCGAACTGTGTTCTTCCCGCGATTTTGGGCCACCACAACCACCACGAAACTCCCCGAAGGGCCGTTCCCAAAAAAGCTATTTAAGGGTACAACACATTGTCCTCGGTCATCAGCAGCACCTTCAAAAACACATACTTCCAATAACCGTCCATTTGTCTACGACGTTCGTTCTTACTAGCTGTTATTATCAGGTGGCCCTGATATGTACAACGTTCCGTACCAACATTTCAACCGATATCCGTCTCATCCGCGAAACACTGTATTGTCAAATGACTCAAGCGTTCTTGGACTCATCTTCCATCCGACCCTCTTGCCTACTTATTCTACTGCAATGGCCATCTTTGCTAGGACTGGTACTAGCTCATCCATTCACAGCTTCGAACTTTTCGACTCATGCCTTCCTCCGTTAACTGCGCTCCGAACTTACTAATCGGCGCCATCATGCTAGATGATGCTTATGTCAACTTTCGGTAATTCGCTTTTCAACTGGTCACCGACTTGTCTTCGACGCTGTATTGACATGTGCACCTGTCTCAAACGCCTTCGACTTGACTTCGACCCACACTCTCGCTCAATTCCTCCGTCGTGGTATCTTGTCAGGACAACTGACGCACCCACACCCGGTCTCCTTTCGCTCATGAACCATCTTACCATCTTACCAACATTATCTTCATTGCACCTTGGGACACCAACAAAATTATGGGATGTGACAACCATTTCATCTCGTAGGTTTTCACACCTCCAGTTTTATGTTTTTGCTTGTGCTGTCTCAGACCTTGAAGACGCCGTGAGGTAACCTTGGGCTTGATAACTTAACCGTGGTACCTATTTATAGCTTCAGGTAAGGCTTCGTAGCCAGCCTGGCCACATACTAGCCACTACCAAGTTATTCTCCAAATAGAATAGTACTTGGTGGACCTGACCTTAACCTTTAGCCGCTAGGAATAATCACCAGAATTAACTGGCTTTGCCTAGCGTTGCCCGGGAGCACCACGTGGAGGTAGGTTATAGGCATGGGCGAAGTATCAACCGTCACTGGCGGACCAGTAACTTTATGATACAACTTTGCTCCCAATAAATGATACAATAGAAATGAGATTGCGTAAGGAACAAGTTTGTTTTCCTGTCGAACTGGTCATTTGTTGACCACATGAACACACTAAGCATTATCGCTGAACAAGTAGAAGAATCGCAAAATAATCTGCATCTCACTTTAGCGCAAAATCATACATCGAGCATAGGATTGGTAAAGCAAACAGTGCGTTCTTCTAACTGCGAAATATCTGAAAATCAACCATTATATTATTCAAAACTAAAATAAACATATTTAAGTCAAACGTTATATCAGTTTTGCTTTATAGCTACGAAAAGTGGCTGACAACAATAGCACTGAACTGTAAACTACAAGGTTTTACAAACCACTGCCTGCGTTACATTTTGAAAACCTGGTGGCCAAACGTCATAACTAACGACGAACTATATAGAAAATGCAACATTGAGCCTATCCAAAATATTATTAAAAGAAGAAAGTGGAAATGGATCGGGCATACTCTTAGGAATGATCCAAATGAAATAAGCCGCCAAGCCTTAGATTGGAAACCACAAGCAGAAGCTGGAATGAAATAAAAGTACTTGGGAATGATCGAATAACTTGGAGAAACTTTGTACAGACCCTATGCTCCACAGGGAGTTAAGCGGACGGAAGAAGAACAAGAAATCCGATATGGCACTTTTCCGCGAGAAATCCATCGGTGTTCTGTATGAAACATAAGTGACTGATAAGCTGCTCCCATTTCCTGATACACTGCAATAAATAGACGAGAGTTCAGCGGTCGCGACAGACAAAAACAGAAAAAAGTCGACAAATAATCGACGAAACGTCGGGACAAAATTGTGAGTTAAATTTGTTTTTTATTTACATAATAGATTTAGGCCATATTCGCTTATGAAAGGAAATACAAAACAATGTACACTTTTAATATTAGTGTTTTTTCAGAAGCCCTGATTACAAAACCCCTAATTTTTCCCATCATAGCTGCTGTTCCGTCTGTACAAATGCTTATGCAGTTGTGTCATTCCAAAAGAAGGTCACTGAAGTACTCGTCTTTACCTTTGAATATTTCTTCTCCTGTGGTATAACCAGGTAGTGACAGACAAAGTAAAAAGTTTCCTTTATTTCACATCCGTCAGCGTGAATCATAATCATAACAACTTTTTTGCGATCTCGTAGCTTGCTTTTTGCGTTTTGTCTGATGTTTTGAAAGACGAATTCAAAGAAGTTACCTGTTTCTTAGACTGGTCAAACGTTGAAAAAAGTCTTTGTCTTTTTTAGCTATCGAGTTATTGCCAAAAGTTTCTCCACAAACAAAACATTTTGGAATTGGGTATGATTCGTCTCCGCAATATATAAAGCCATAACTTACATAGCTCTCATCATATTTTCGATACACAAGCTTAGGTTTTTCATCGTTCTGTGTGCTTCTTCTTGGAATTCATTAGTTTCACTTGACAAATTTGCGGTACGTTTAACAAATTTATTCTTACTAGCAGATTCCAGCACTCGAAATTCGAGTGCAAATTCTAGGAAATTTTAATTTTTCATTTAAAAAAATAAATGAAGAAAACAAACTAAACACATTAACACAAACGCATTAACAAATTTAATAGACACAACATAGGATTGTATAATTTAATTTATGTGTTAGTAGCAACTTTAAACGATCATAACTCCAAAAAAATATTCCGGACGATGAAAATCTGTAAATCTGGGTAACAGCTAAAATGAAATACCTTTCAAATGATAAATTTTTTGTCAAAACCGGGGTAAAACTGTGAAACTTACATCGGTCACAAGAAATCGCCTTGCCTATTAATATTATAGATATACACGTATTATGGGCAATTTATGTGATATTAAAAAGTCTATTACGCTGCGACGACATAATCACAAACTAGGGGCTAGTTACTGGCGAATAAAGATTTGTTTAACGGCTAACTGGCGAAAAGCGACGCTACGCCCAGTCAGTCGAGCGCGATAACGACGACTGAGGACCAGCGATGAAACGATACGAGTAAATACACGTACTTATTTGATACGCATGAATACTGCGTTCGTCAATAGATTGTGAGCGAGCAGTTTGCCCCGCCCATCGCACAACAAAGCGCCTCGCTCTTATAGCTCTCAGTTACTTTTAGGTGTGTTATCTTCGCAAAACCTTTACTTTTTTCCCCGGGACACCAACTGATGACTACGGTATACCAGTGTGTTGTGGCACACACTTTGCGGAACAGTGATCTAGGTCTTATACGTCTTGAAAGTCTAAATTTTTTCAAATGTTCAATACTACTTAGCAACATTTTCATAAATTTAAACTTAAACATTTTTTAATTGAAAGTGATTTCCCAAAAATAAATTCATCGAAATATTTTCACGACTTTACCCAACATTTAATAAAACCTCATGAAATGTTTCTCCTCTATCCCTCGTATATTTTGCAAACGTTATGTTATCTTTAGCACATAATATAATGGCCTACAGGGCAGTATGCCTGTAGTAAATATCATAATTATTCTCATGCAAAAGTGTTTACGCATCACTTAAGCATGAACATTTGCATAAAAACACTGACCGGAACCGAATTGTTCCCCAGTAAAAATATCAGTTTTAAATGAACTTTTTATAGAATAAAACTGAAATCTTTTGGTAACATCCTTCTGTAAGTATCATTGCAAAATGATTTTAATTAAAATGTTGTTGTTTTATTCAAACTATCTTTTATTGCTCAAATCAAACCCAAATTTTGTTTCATTCAATTTGTGTAATCGCATCTCGTTTCCACAAAACAAACAACAAAAAAACAGAATGTTCTCATAATTGCAGTCTATTCATTGCTTACACTGAAAATGCTCGAGACTTGTGTTTTTTTGTTTGCCATCATCACATCATTGTAGAGGTGCAATTTCTATATGTTCATAATTTTTTGTTTTGTTTTTCTTTGTTGGCCCTCAAAAATCCATTTATTAATTTCATTTAATATTTGCACATTTCATTGAATTTAGCCATGATGGCAATTGACGACTGTTTTGCCGCATTCCTATTTCCTTTTAATATTTCACCTCATTTTGTATTTACATTTCATACAATTCAATTACGATTGTTTGGCTAAAACGTTTCGTTTTTTTAATTTCCACGTTTCATACCCTACACATCAGTATGTTGGCCATACGTTTTTCGGTTCATTTGTAATTAGTTGAGTGCATCTAGCAGCATACATATATCTGCCGACATCTCGTCCATAATAGGTAAGCAAGGTTCTTGTCTTTCGATAAAAATGTCAACAGACATCTAAAATTGTCAAACAAATCTGAACGATTTCATATGTTAAACTTTCATCCCTGATCGGTGCTCTTTGGGATAAAATCTGATGAAAAAAGCTGATGCAAAAATTACTTTTTAAAAACTGACCTTAAATCATTATGCTCCATCTTCTAACCAAAAATTTTCAAATAGAAAAAGAACCTGTAGTGATTTTTTGTACACAACTGATGCTTATTAAATAAAAATTTCAATTTATTTGAGATAATTTGTAACTGTCTAAGTGGAAATATAAATAGGGTTATGGCTTTTACTAACAATATTGTTTGTCCCTAAAAAACATCGTTCATATTGTTGTCACAACAATCAATTTTATTGATTACTTCACTACGTATCCAACAATAAAAAAGCAATTTATGATTGAAACACTTACTCTGCAGCACAGACATACCAAATAACCTGGAGTTGGCTTTTTATGACGGGTGCTTGCGTTAAAAGGGATTACATTGTGGCAACAAAATTTTTGTTTTTCTTTTATATTATAGGTGTCATAAAAATTTTGTATTCAGAAATTCTAAAAGGATTTTCTTTTTATTTAAGCAATGTATAGCATAACAATAACAACAGTTGTCAAAAGTTGTAACAAAATATTTCTTTAAGAAAAAGTAAATTTTTAAGAAAAGTCTTTTTTTTTTAAAAGGTACTTTTTAAAGAAAATGCAATTTTTTAAGAAGAGGTACTTTTTAGAAGTTGTACGTTCTTAACAAAATTTACTTTTGTAAGAAAATTTATACTTATTTAACAAAAGGTAAAAGTTTAAAAAAAGTTAATATTTTACGAAGGTATTTTTTTAAGAAAAGGCCCTTTTTAGAAAAAAGTACTTCTAAAGAAAAGATACTTTTTGAAAAAATGTTCTTTATAAGAAAATTTTCTTTTTTTAAGAAATGTACTTTTTTAATGAAAGATTTTTTTGTAAGAAAAGTAACTTTATTAAACTTTTTTAAGAAAATGTACTTTTTTTGAAAAAGTACTTCTTTAAGGAAACGTACTTTTTTAAAGAATATATACTTACTTAACAAGAGATAAATAAGTCTTTAAGAAAAAAATGTTTTTTAAGAAAATTCCATTTTTTCGAAAAGTCACATTTTTATTATTTTCCTCGTGTTAGGAAATTGTACTCTTTAATAAAATTTACTTTTACAAGAAATTATACTTTCTTAAGAAGAGGTGCTCTTTTTGACAAAAATATTATTTATTTAACAAAAGAAAAGTTTTTAAAAAAAAAATTTTTTTTTGAGAAAATTAAATTTTTTGATAAAATTAACTTTTTTAACAAGAAGTAATTTTTTAAAAAATTTAGCTTTCTTTACAAAAGGTGCTTTTTTAACAAGTTATTTTTTTAAGAAAAGGTACTTTAAGAAAATTTACTTTTTTACTTTTTTCAGAAAAGGAATTTTTTTTATAAAAGGTACTTTTTTAAGAAAAGGTATTTTGTTTATAAAAGGTACTTTTTTAAGAAAAGGTACTCATATAATAAAGGGTAAATGTTTTAAGAAAGTTCTCTTTTAAAAAAATGCTTTTTTTAGAAAAGTCACTTCTTTAACAAAATCTACTTGTTAAGAAAATTTACTTTTTATGAAAATTTACTTGTTAGGTAAATGTACTTTTTGAAGAAAAAATACTTTAAGAAATTTTACTTTCTTAAAAAGAGCATTTAAAAGAACATTTTTAAAAGATATACTCCTTTAAGAAAATGTACTATTTTAAGAAAAAGTATTTCTTAAAAAAAATGTATTTTAAAAAAGGTACTTTATTCAGAAAATTTACTTTTTTAAAAAATGTACTTTTTAATGAAAAAGTCCCTTTAAAGAAAATATACTTTTTTTTAGAAAACGTACTTTTTCTAAGAAAATGTGCTACTTTAACAAAATGCCCTGTTTTACAAAAGTCACTTTTTTAATAAAATCTACTTGTTAAAATTGTAATTTTTAAGAAAATTTACTCTTTTAGGAAAATGTACTTTTTTTAAGAAAATGTACTTTTTTTAAGAAATTTTACTTTTTAAAGAAGAGGAACATTTTTAAAAGAGGCACTCTTTCAAGGAAAGGTACCTTTTTTAAGAAAATTTACTATTTTACGAAACGGTACTTTTTGAAGAAAAGGTATTTTTTTAAGAAAAGTTAATTTTTAAGAAAAAGTACTTTTTTAACAAAAAAGTACTTTTTTAACAAAAAGGTAAATTTTTGTGAAAAATTACTTTATGAAGGAAAGTACTTTTTTAAGAAAAGATACTTTTAAGAAAATGTTCTTTTTTAAAGTCTCTTTTTAATAAAATATGATTGTTAAGAAAACTTGCTTTTTAGGAAAATTTTCACTTTTAAGAAATTTTACTTTTTTAAAAGAGGAACATATTTAAGAATATGTTCTTTTTTTAGAAACGGTGCTCTTTTAAGAAAAAGTATTTGTTTAAGCATAGGTAAGTTTTTAAGAAACTTTAAATTTTAGAAATGGTAAGAAAACGTACTCTTTAAGAAAATGTACTTTTTAAGAAAATTTACTTTTTTATGAAGAGGTACTCCTTCAAGAAAAGGAACTTTTTCAAGAAAATTGACTTGTTTAAGAAAAAGTACTTTTTTAAAAAAAGGGTAATTTTTAGGAAATGTACTTCTTAAGAAAAGCTCCTTTTTTAAGATAAGGTACTTTATTAAGAAAATTTACTTTTTTTAAGAATGGGGACTTTTTAACAAAACTTATTTTTTTAAGAAAAGGTATTTTTTAAGAAAAGGTATTTTTTAAGTAAATATCCTTTTTTTTTGGAAACGTATTTTTTTAAGAAAAACTACTTTTTTGAGAAAAAGTATTTTTTAAGAAAATGTACTTTTTGAAAAAATGTACGTTGTGAAATAAAAGTACTTTTTTGCATAAGAGGTGAATTTTTAAGAAAATATCCTATATAAGAGAAGGTAAATTTTTGGAAGAGGTCACTTTTTAAGAAACAGTACTGTTTTAGAAATAGTACTTTTTATAGACAAAGTACTTTTTTAAGAAATTAACCTTTTAAGAAAATTGTAGTTTTTGCAGATTGGTACATAAAAAAAACACTACTTTAAGAAAATGGACATTTTTAACAAATGGTACCTTTTTAAGACGAGGTACTTATTTTACGAAAAGCTAATTTTTTAAAATGAAATTTAGTTTTTTAAGGACCTATACTTTTTTAAGCAAATTATCTTTTTTAAGGAATATACTTTTTAAAGAAAATTTACATTTAAAAAAATTTGTTTTTTAAGAAAAGGACTTTTTTAAGAAATAATCCTTTTTTAAAAAATAAACCTTTTTTTCAGAATATCTTCGTGTTTAAGAAATTGTACTTTTTTAGAAACGGTACGTTTTTAAGCAATGGTATTTTTAGACAAAAGGTACTTTTTCAGAAATTATTTTCAGGAAAAGGTACTTCATTTAGAAAAGATACTTTTCTTGCAAAACGTAATATTTGAAGAAATTGACTTTTTTTTTTTGCAAAAAGTACTTTTTTAAGAATATGTGATTTTTTTAGGGAAGCCACTTTTTAAGAAGAAGTACGTTTTTCTTAAAGTTACATTTTAAGAAGATGTACTTTTTGTAGAAAAGGTACTTATTTAACAAAAAGCACAATTTAAAGCAAATTTAATTTTTAAAGATTTTGGTCAAAAACCTCCTCCGATTCAAACTATTCGCAAAATTTCAGAATTAACAAACAAAACTCAATACAAAACTACCCCTCTACTACACCATCTCCAGAAGCACTTACTATAGAAGGCAATATAAACTTCATCGAGCTCAATTCAACCTTGAGAAATTTAAAGGGTAAAACCCCAGGATTAGATAGGATTTCATACCCAATGCTGAAAATGCTGCCATATACATTGAAACTTAGGGTGCTCAGATTATTCAACAATATATTTTTAAATTATATCCCTCAGCAATTCAAAAATAGCGTAGTCATACCAATCTCTAAGCCCGGAACGGATAAGACTATGGTGAAATCTTATCGTCCTATCTCCCTAAATCCCTGTTTATCTAAGGTTTTGGACAAAATTGTAGCTAATAGGTTATGGTGGTTACTACCAACAAACTACTGAGTAACCGACAATTTGGTTTTAAAAAGGGAAGCTTGACAACTGATAGTCTACTTTATCCAGACTATCAGATTGCAAATTGCTTCTCGTTACGGAAACATGCAACAACAATTTTGCTGGACTTCGAACGAGCTTTTGACAAAATAGGCATTCATTCAATTCTCAATCAGCTAATCGAGTGGAAAATGGGGCCTAATATCATTAGATATGTAATGAATTTCATGAATAAGAGAAAAATAATTGTTCGAGTAGACAATTGTTATTCTAAATCTTTCCCACTATATAACGGTATCCCATAGGGTTCGCCGTTATCCGTCATTCTTTTCGTAATAGCTTATAACAAACTATGTTCAGTCATATCCATTCATAAGGAATTTGATTTCTGTGCCTACGCCGATGACTTTAATTTAATAATCAGATCTAACAGAAGAAAAAATTCTGTTCTCAATTTGGACGATCTCTTCAACGATATTGACGAATGGTGTGACGGTTCTGGTGCTACGCTTTCTTCCACAAAGTGTAAATATCTACACGTCTGCAGATTAAAGAACTGCAATATTAGGATACACACATGAAACATAGCATTAACCCGAGTTGATTCCTTAAAAATACTGGGAATATTGATCAATACAAAATACAAATGGAATGACCATATAGACTATATTACTTCCTCACTGACACAACGGCTCAACATTATAAAATGCCTGTCCAGCTCTCAATTTAATTGTAACTCCATCTCCCTCATTTCGATATTAAAAACCCTTATACTCTCGAAGATAAATTATGGTCTACCAATTTTTGGATATGCTCCTAGATCCCAACTCAGGAAAATTGACTCTATAGTAAACTCGGCAATGAGAACTGCTCTGGGTGCAATTCGTTCTACACCAAGCACAAATATGCTTTTCGAAACGAATATCAGGCCCCTTTATACTCAGAGGGAAATTTCAACGACAAAACTTTTTAGAATATTTTTATACAACACAAACTCATGCATTTAGCGAAAAAAGTGAAACGATCTAAAAAAATTCCTAAAGTGCCATCGATCATTTACAGGATTATTCAGAATTGTAATGAACTTGACATACCTTTACAAAATAACACTTTTAAAGCGAAACAACTCCCTCCGTGGTCGCTTGAATCAACGTCAATTAATACTACCCTACATGAGAGATCTAAATCCGATACCAATTCATCTCAATACAAACTCATGTTTGCTATGATTAAAGATGAATTGAGAGACTACAAATTCTTATTTACTGATGGATCGAAAACCGACTCCTCAACGTCATATAGCGCTACAACGCAAAACAGTATAATTAAAGTTTCAATCCTTCCTACCCACAGCTCCATATTTTCTGCAGAACTCATAGCTATTCATGAGGCAATTTGGTCGGCCTCTCTCTCCGCATTGAAGGCAATACAGAACATATTGAACAGCGGGTATTACATTTCTTATATTAGGAATGCTCTTACTATAAAATTTCCAGACTTAAAATTAGTATGGGTACCTGGTCACAGTGGAATAAAGGGAAATGATTTTGCAGATTTTTCCGCCAGAAATGCTGCAAAATATCCCCTATGTTCCACACAAAACTTTTATCGTAAAGATCTAGATTTGTTAGTGGAAAGTAAGTATTCAGAGGAAGATAGAAACAATATTTACAACTCAACTCCTTCATGATACAGAAGAATTAATGGAGAACATAAACATAGTTTACGACTTTAGAATGATGAATAAAAGACTAGATTGTACCAAATTTGAACGACTTCGTCTAGATCACACTATCACATCACTACACATGAACCAGTATTCAATCCCAATAGTACTTCATTTTGCAATTGTGATATTTCATATCCAACAAAACCTTCCCACTTTCTCCGTTATTGCCCAGAAACCAGTAACTCCCGGTTGAGTATTTTTCAAAACTCAGATCCTATATATACACTGTCCTATCCTTCCATCGAAAACATAAAACTATTAACAAAATTTCTCAAAAAATCAAATCTGTATAATGTAATATAAATAAAACCAACTTTAAAACTGTAATTATAACTCTACCTAAATAATGTAAAGCATATTGAGC
The DNA here is from genome assembly GCA_963682025.1 of Cordilura impudica. Lineage (NCBI taxonomy): Eukaryota > Metazoa > Arthropoda > Insecta > Diptera > Scathophagidae > Cordilura > Cordilura impudica. Next base: position 86,654,693 of record OY821518.1, on the reverse strand, counting down.
TGAAGGCCTACGTTGCTATTGCTCATAAATAGTTTTTATTTTATAATTTGTAATTATAAGATAAAGTGTGTAAATAAATAAATAAATAAATAAAGAAAATTTGCTTTTTGCGAAAATGTACTTTTGTCATAAAGCACTTTTTTAATATAAAAATTTTTTGCAGAAAACGTACTTTAAAAAAGTACTTTTTTTAAGAAAATGCGCTTTGTAAAGAAAATGTATTTTTTAAGAAACGGTACTTTTTTTATGAAATTTTTGCTTTTTTAGAAATTTTACTTTTTTAAAAAGATGAACATTTTTAAAAAATATATGTACTCCTTCAAGAAAATTTACTCTTTTAAGAAACGATATATTTCAAAAAAAGTATTTTTTTTTTAAAAAGAAACTTTATTAAGAAAATTTACTTTTTAAGAGAAGGTACTTTTTTAACAAAAGGTACTTTTTTATGAAAAAGTCCTTTTTAAGAAAAGATACTTTTTTTTAGAAAAAATATTTTTTTTAAGTTAATGTGCTACTTTAATAAAAGGTAACACTTTAAGAAAAAGTACCTTTTTAAGAAAATGCCCTGTTTTAGAAAAGTCACTTTTTAATAAAATCTGCTTGTTAAAAAAATTAAATTTTTAAGAAAATTTACTCTTTTTTAAGAATAAGTACTTTTTTTTTTAAGAAAAAGTACTTTTTTAAGGAATTTTACTTATTAAAGAAGGTAAGAAAAGGTACTTTTTGAAGAAAATGTATTTTTTAAGAAAAGCTAATTTTTAAGAAAAAGTACTTTTTTAACAAAAGGTACTTTTTTAACAAAAGGTACTTTTTTAACAAAGGTAAAAGTAAAAAGTATTTGTTTAACCATAGGTAAGTTTTTAAGAAACATTAAATTTTTAGAAATGGTAAGAAAACATACTCTTTATGAAAATATACTTTTTAAGAAAATTTTCCTTTTTTAAGAAAAAGTACTTTTTTAAGAAATTTTACTTTTTTATGAAGAGGAATATTTTTCTTTCAAGAAAAGGAAGTTTTTTAAGAAAATTGATTTTTTTTTAAGAAAAGGTACTTTTAAGAAAGGGTAATTTTTTTGGAAATGTACTTTTTTAAGAAAAGCTCCTTTTTTAAGATAAGGTACTTTATTAAGAAAATTTAGTTTTTGAAAAAAAAAGGTACGTTTTGAAAGAAAGGTCTTTTTAGGAGAAAATGTGAATTTTTAAGAAAATGTCCTTTATAGGAGAAGGTACATTTTTGGAAGAGGTCCCTTTTTAAGAAATGGTACTGTTTTAGAAAAAATACTTTTTGAAGACAAAGTAGTTTTTTAAGAAATTAACCTTCTATGAAAATTTGAGTTTTTGGAAATTGGTACATTAAAAAAACACTTTTTTAAGAAAATGTACGTTTTTAACAAATGGTACCTTTTTAAGACGATGTACTTATTTTAAGAAAAGGTAATTTTTTAAAAAGAAATGTAGTTTTTTAAGGAGTTATACTCTTTTAAGAAAATTAACTTTTTTAAGGAATATACTTTTTAAAGAAAAGGTACATTTTAAAAATGTCATTTATAAAGAAATAATCAAGAAATAATCCCTTTTTAAAAAATAAACCTTTTTTAAGAAAATATAGATGTTTAAGAAATGGTACTTGTTTTTACAAAGGGTATGATTTTACGTAATGGTATTTTTAAACAAAAGGTTCTTTTTACTGAAATTATTTTTAGGAAAAGATATTTCTTTTAGAAAAGATACTTTTCTTGCAAAACGTAAATTTTGAAGAAATTGACTTTTTTGCAAAAAGTACTTTTTTAAGAATATGTGCTTTTTTAAGGAAAGTTACATTTTAAGAAAAAAATACTTTTTAGTTACTTATTAAGAAGACGTACTTTTTGTAGAAAATGTACTTATTTAATAAAAAGCACATTTTAAAGGAAATTTACTTTTTAAACAAAATTTGCTTTTAGCGAAAATGTACGTTTGTCATAAAAAACTTTTTTAATATAAAACTTGTTTCAGACAACGTACTTTTTAAAAAAATACTTTTTTAAGTAAATGTGCTTTGTAAAGAAAATTTATTCTTTAAGAAACTGTACTTTTTATGCAATTTTTGCTTTTTTAGAAAAGTTACCTTTTTAAGAAGAGGTTCATTTTTAGGAGAATGTAGTTTTTAAGAAAATGTCACTTTTTAAGGAAGGTCCTATTTTAGGAAGAGATATTGTTTGGAGAAAAAGTTCAGAAAATATTCTTATTTAAGATAAGCTTAACTTTTTCGATAACTTAGTTTTTTAAGTAAAGGTACCTTTTTCAGAAAGAGCACATTTTTAAGAGAGTGTATTTTCTAAGAAAGAATATTTTTTAGAAAATTTTTAAGAAAACTTACTTTTTTTAAGAAAATTTTGTTTTTTCAGAAAAGGTACTTTTGCAGAAAAATTTTATTTTTTCAGAAAAAGCACTTTTTGAGAAAATTAACGGTATTAAGAAATGGTGCTTTTTAAGGAAATTTATTCTTTAAGAAAATGACCCTTTTAAGGAAAGGTACTTTTTAAAGAAGAGATACTTTTTTAAGAAAAAGCTTCCTTTTAGAAAAGGGATTTATTTAAGAAAAAGTACTTTTTCTGCAAATTTACTTTTTTAAGAAAATTTACTATTTTAAGGAAATTTACTTTTTTCAAAACTTCTACTTATTAAGAAAAAAATATTTTTTGAAGAAAACGTAAATTTTTAAGAAACTGTTTTTTTTAAAAAGAGTTAGAACTAGATAGATTTTGAGTTAAAGGTACTCTTTTAAGAACATTTATTTTTGAGGAAAACGTACTTAAAAAAAAAATACTTTTTTAACAAAGTTTAAGAATATAGACTTTTTAAGAAAAGGCCTCAGAATAAGGTTTGAATGGTACTAAATTTACTATAGGTTTAATAAAAAAAGAACTTCGAAAAACGAAAAAGACCGATTTTTAATTCCCCCGCATCCCTCTAGAAGTTATAATGCGCCCCTTAAATATCTACGAGGCCGTTGGTTATACCTCATTTGTCACATCCAAATAGCAACGCTTTATAAGAACACCATCCATTAGAGCTTTCTTGTAAGTATTTATATTTTTGTCAGTTCTGCTGAAGCAGCAGAATATGTCACTAGAAATTTTTCAACATTTCGTCCATGAATTCTCTATTAAAAGTTTTTATGCATATCAGATGGTTGTATTAAAACCTGTTTAGAATTTTGTTTTTTATTTTTAATAATGTCACTGTTAATTAAAAAGTTTTCTGAATTTCTGTTAATGAACTAAAAACCCCCTATAATGTCTTTTAGATTTAACTGTGTTTTATTTACAAAAGAAAAGGTTCGGCCTGAACGATTTCTTTTCTAAAAATATAATAGTACAATGTAGATGTGTTTGGTTTTTCAAAGTATATGTTCTCTGTATAAAATATGTATATCGAATTTTATTTTAAAATCTTATACACGTTATACCCTACAACAGGGTATATTGAGTTGGGGCTAATGTTTACTTCACTTTTTATTAAACAATCATTTTCTCTTTTTGTTTTTCAATATTCATTATATTATTGATTTTTTTTTATAAATTTCAGGAAAAGTTTAATAAATTTAATAAATTTTTTACTGAGTACTGTAAAATTTTTCTTAAATACTATAAAATTTTTCATAGAAGATTATAAAAGAGGTTACGACAAGAGTTTCGTGACAAGTTTCTTTGTTCCTCTTATTATTGAAGTTTTTTAATTATATGAAAAGTTTCATTAATTCCACACAGAATGGTTTCAGTATTTGTCTTATTATATACATCCTTTGGGCGACCTTGCTCATCTATTATTTTCGTGGTTGATTTCTCATTCCTTCCTGTTACCTTTATTGTCAATAATCGTCTGTTTCTTATTTGCATTCATTACTTTTCACTTCATTTAGTTCTGAGCAAAAACCATTATGATTATTGGTAAACAAATCACACTTGTCATCAATGAACATTAACAACAACAACAACAGCAACAATAGCAGCATTATCTCAATTACAAATCAATGGCGTCATTGTTGTACGAGAACAGAAGGAAAAGTTCAAATATGTCATTAACTTTTTCCCTTAAAAAAGCAGGAATGTCAAACATATGCCTCAATAGGGAAGTGAAATGATTTAGCTCTCCTTGGACATGTCAGAGGTTAACAAAAACAGAGATTCTTAATTAGCGATTTTCTTTTAATGCAGAGCTTAATTTTTTATCGCTATAAATATTATAAATCCTTTGAAGCGATTGTTTGTTTGTTTTTTAAACTTTTTTTGTAATATCTGGAAGAAACTATAGGCTGGCTATACTAGGGCATGATTGGACAAAGCGGCTTGGCTCTAATATAAACATAAACAAGTAAGAAAATGAAAGTCGGTCTAGACCGACTATACGATACCCTATACCATGCGTTTAGAGACCCTACCTCTCAGGCCCTACTAACTGGATATAAAAAAGGCATAAACCAAATTTGAGTGGGATTTTTTTAATTTTTTTGTCTGCAGAGATGAAAAAGTTCATATCGGATGCTATATCTATATGGGGACTAGGCCCAAAAATGGACCGATCCTGACCATGTTTGGTAAAGTCTCTTGTATTTTGCGAAAATATATACAAACAATCAGTGCAATATTTTTGTTTTTTGATAGATTTAAGTGAAGATCAGGAAGCAGCTCTATATGGGGTCTATCACTAAGAGTTGTCCCATAGATATAATTTTTGGACTACTGATTAATGGATGTAATAAACACATACAAACCCAATTTGACTAAGATTAGTATAATAATTTGGATCTTATGGCAATTTATGTTGATTTCATAGGGGTCATTTGTATGGGGGCTAGGTCTGAACATGGACCGATTCTTTCAACAGCGTTCATCCTATGGCCGATAAAAGCTTATATACCAAATTTCATCAAAATATATTCATATTTGCGACCTGCACTTTGATTACAAACTTTACATGGACACACAGACGGACATCGTTAAATCGAATCAGATAGTGATTCTGATTCGAGCGGTATAATAAAAGATGGGTCTAAGTCAAATATTTTTGGTAGTTACAAACAGCTGCACAAAGTCATTATACCCAAACCACATAGTGGTATAGGGTATAATTACAAAATGTTTTTTTATTGCTACCGGTAATTTCATACATTTTAAAACAAAATTCAGCTCATCATTACTTACGATTTCCCAGCATTACAAATCTTAAAAAAAATGGAGTTGTGTATGTTTGTTTGTCTGTTTGTCTGTCTGTTTGTCTGTTTGTTTGTTTGTGGTTTATAGGAGACTACACCACTGGACTTATCGTCTTGAAATGTTTACAGTAGGTAACTGCCTATCCGGAAGAAAAAAAGGCTATTTTTTTCAAGTGGGCATGGCACCTCCCATCCAAAGTGAATTTTTAACATCTAATTTTAACAAATAATATCTGGAGTACTACGACATCAAGAGTGCTGAAACTATTTACATACACATATCTAAATAATTCGAAGAGTTGCCAAAAAAAAAAAAAAATTGGCTTGATCGGACCAATGGGCGTCGTCCCACCATACAAAGTAAATATTAAAGTAAATTAAAGTAAATATTAAAAAGTAAATATACTTTAATAGATAAAGTCTTGAGACTTTGTGTGAGTTAATAAGTTATCAACGTTAGTACTAGAAAAAATGGGCGGAATCCGATCAGTGGGCGTGGTACCTCCGAGACAAAGTAAATATATAAATATATATATATATAATCTGAAGTACTGCAACAGTAAAAGCCTTGGAACTTTGTCTGCGTTCATGAGTTATTAATATGAGTAGTCCCTTAAAAAATTTGCGGGATTGGACCAGTGGGCATAGTATCCCCCATACAAAGTAAATATTTAATATAATAAAGGGTGTCCCAACAAGAACGCAATTTTTAAATCTGGCAACATTCGAAGTGTCAATGTTTGACATTTGAACGATTGTTATTGTTTGCTAGTAGAAGGTACGAGGTTAGTAAAAATGGAGCGCTACACGAATGAACAACGCATTCTCATTGTGAAATTGTTTTACCAAAATGGTGAAAGTTTTGCGGCTACAGTTTGCAAATTGCGATCAATTTGGGGTCACAATAATGCTCCAAAAGAGTCAACTGTGAAGAGATTAATGGATAAATTTGCCGAAACTGGGTCTGTTAGTGATGTAAAGACAACAACGCGCCATCGACCAGGTCGATCGACCGAAAATGTCGCAGCTGTACGTGATGATGTCGCTCAAACTCCATCCACCTCAATTCGACACCGAGTTCAGCAAATTGGTGTCTCCAAATCCACTATGCAGCGAATTTTGACGAAAGATTTGCATCTTCATGCATAAAAAGTTCAATTGACTCAGGAACTGAAGCCAGCTGACCATGGACAGCGAAGGGAGTTCGTTAGTTGGGTATTGGAGAGACAACATGAAAATGCTGATTTTGCCGCTAAAATCACCTTCAGTGACGAGGCCCATTTCCATCTTGATGGCTTCGTCAATAGGCAGAATTGTCGCATTTGGGGCGAGGAAAATCCTCGAGTGATTCACGAGAAGCAAATGCATCGTCAACGTGTCACTGTGTGGTGTGGTTTTTGGGCTGGAGGAATCATTGGACCTTTTTTTAATCGCGAAATGATAACCAGTTTTTTCTTGCCTCGAATTGAAGAAATGAATGTGGAGGGCATGTGGATCCAACAAGACGGCGTCACATGTCATACAGCTAGAGAAGCAATTCAATTGCTGCATCAGTCATTTCCCGGTCGTGTTATTTTGCGTTTTGGAGATCAGAATTGGCCGCCTAGATCGTGCGATTTAACACCATTAGATTTTTTTCTTTGGGGTTTTTTGAAGTCGATGGTTTACGCGAATAAGCCGACGACTCAAGCCTTCAAAGAGGAAATTGGACGCTGCATTAATGAAATACCGCAGCATTTATGCAAAACGGTCATTGAAAATTTCATTAAAAGATTGCGTGCATGCCAGCAAAGCCATCTGCACGATATATTGTTCAATACATAACCTCATTCTGTCTACTTTACGATATAATAAAGATTCACGATTTTCTTTTAAATATCTGTGTTTTATTTAAAATTTAAAAATTGCGTTCTTGTTGGGACACCCTTTATAACTGGAGTAGTATAATAGTGAAAGTCTTGCGACTTTGTTTGAGTTCATAAGTTATTAGTGTGAGTAGTTGCCCAAAAATTGGCGGGATCAGATTAATGGGCGTGGCACCTCCTATAAAAAAATAGTTTTTTACAAAACGTGCTTTTTATTTCGTTACGAGGGTTGTAGTGAAGCGCATCGGGTTACTGTTTGTTTGATATATAATTTGGAGAACGCAGAGCGAATAAACTCTACTGACCCTAATTTACACCAATCCTCCGAAAACCACTATGAGTTGTTTTGTCGAGTTTTTCAAGCTCCTGCTATATACCAAAGTTCCTTGATGCACACATCTTAACACAACATTCAGCCCATCAATATATTACAATTTCCCAGCACTATAAAGTTGGTATTTAATTTGGTGAACGCAGAACATTCTACTGACTTTTATTTATACCAATCCACAGTCGTCAAAAGCGCTCAAAATTAAATTTTTTTTTTGTTATAATTCTCTTAATTTTTTGCAGTTATCGACAGATAATACATTAGATAAGACGATTTGAGCATTTTCTGGGTTGTGGAATATCTATTTTTTATGCTATAATGGGCCAAATTTGAAGTTTTTTTAAGAAAACTTCAAACTTAAAAATCGGAATTTTTTATATTCGGAAACTAAGTAGGCAAACCCTACTTTTTTCGAGGATTTTGTTTTATAACTTTACAGTTATAAAAAATGTATTTTGTTTTTAATCACATCATGTAATTTCTTGGACATTTGAGTGACTATTTCATATAATTTTTAAGTGGCAAAGAAATAGATTTAAAAAAAAAAATGAAATTGACCTATTTGCATAAGCTGCAAAAAAAAAAATAGCTGCTCTCAACCGCTTAGCTATAAACGGTGTTTAATACACCTAATATGTTTCTACCTAAGTGCATTATTATGCAACTTTTAATTTAGAGCATTTTTAAGGTACCCTATTCGTAAGTGTATTTTAAAAAAATTCATACGATCTCAATAGGGAAGTTTTTCAAACGGTTTAAAAATTTCTTCATGCACTTCACAATTGTGATAGAGCATGAAAAAAACGGACCAATATTTTGGTTCTTTGGGCGGAACCCCCAATTTTTGTGAGATATAAGGCATACGAAAATAGATGTTTTTCGTTTTTTAACTTTTTGCACGCAACTTTTAAATGAATATGTGCATACTGTATATCAAATGAGAGGTATTTGAAAGGGCTATCGATCCGTTTTAGTGCCTGCACGTACATAACAAATTTAAAATTTTGATGAAAAAATTAGCTTAATTTTAAGTTAATTTATATATATATATATATGTATAATATTAATGCTTAAACTGGGCCTTATAAATTTGAAATTAACTAATTTTTTTTTTACAAAATTTAAAATGTACCATGTACCTGCATACAATTTTTTGTATACAAATTTTTAAGTTAATTATTTAGTTATTATCATACAAATATAATGATATGATAAATGGTTATCTTATCCAGCCGCCGGTGGACAAAAATTTCACATCGGCTTCGTTCTCTGGTGTTTATGTGATGAACTTGGTGTTTCTTTAATTGAGTGGACTAATGAAATATTATACTCCAGAATTATCACCTCGTTAATTTTTCAATCAATGGTTGCAGGACATGAAAAGGAAAATATATTAAGGAATCTGACTTCTCCTTGATATGAAAAGACCTTACCAACGTTCTTGTTCAATGGTTGTTCAAAATGTGATTTTATTTAGTTAAGCAAATATAATAACAAGTTTAAATATCGTAACTTAAAACTACTTTTTAAAGTGATACGTTTGCGCCATCTATATTTCATTTACAATAATTCAATTAGTATGATTTCAGATTATTGGCATAAACATCTGGAAATAAGCTTTTGTAACTGTTGTTATTCTTTACTTTATGTTGTATTTCTTTACTTTCAAGTGCATAACTCTTCAAAGATTTCAGCAAATAAATGAAAATGACAAACTTAAAATTTTTAAAAATTGGATTTATAAATATTTTAATTCAGCAAGGAGTGAGAAAATATGCAAAAAGTTCACACTATTTTTTGCTATAATGTTAAATTTTTTTTCATGTTTGGTGACGCGTTTTCTTACAAACGGAGACGCCCATCTTCTATTAGATATTGCAGACCAATAAAATTTGTGTTTGTTAAGGAAACAAAAGACATGGTTAAAAAAGAGTATAAGGATATTTGTGACCAAATTTAACATTTAGTTCCAACAGAAATAGAGTTCTCCGATTCTTTAAAGTTTGAAATTACATATAATCTCTTATGTACAATGGTTGATGGTAAAGTAGTTAATATTCTTACGGATCAATATTCATCTAGCTGCTGCAATATATTCAAAGCATTTCCAAAACAAATGAATAAGCTTCAATATATAAGATCATTTAAAACGAATGAAAATAATTTTAGTTTTGGATTAAGCACTCTTCATTGTTGGATCAGATTAATGGAATGTCTTTTCCAAGTAGCTTATAATCAAGATTTTGAAAAGCCATTTGCATCTAAAGAAAACAGAAGTCTGAAAAAAAAAAGCGAAAAGAGAGAATTCAAAAAGAAATGCGAAAGAGATTAGGAGTATGCGTTGATATGGTTCGAACTGACTCAGCTAAATCAAATACTGGTAACGAAGGACAAACCTTGTTACATAATTATGAGGTTACGCAGATATTTTGAATATTAATCAACAACTCGTAATTTCATCAGGAAGGGAAATTATTACGAAAAATTTTAAAACATATTGCATCGAAACAGCAGAACGGTTTGTCAGCCTATATGTTTGGTATTATATGCCCCCCTCAGTTCATAACGTGCTGATACATGGAGCTGATATAATTAACCATTTGGGAGTCACAATTGGTTCATTATCTGAAGAAGCTCAAGAGGCATCCAACAAAATTTTTAGATCTGTAAGGCTAAATATTAGCAGAAATGTATCAAGAAAATTAAATAATGAAGACGTATTTCACTCCCTTTTAATATCCTCAGATCCGTTAATAATAAAATTAAGAATGAGAAAAATAACACCGAGTTGCTTCCAGAGGCCTTAGAATTAGTTTGGTTTAGTTAAAAAAAAGCTGTTATCTATACAAATATGAAATAAATTTATTTTAAATATGTGTTCAGTGATCCCAAAAACCCCCGAGTACCAAGTTTCAAGCCAATCCGAGCATAAAGAAAAAATTTTTCCGCCATATTTGATCCGCCATTTTGAATTTTAAAAATGTGATATCAGATTCGTGTTTACCGACCCCAAAAACCCCCGGGTAACAAATTTTAAGCCAATCCGAGCATTAATAAAAATTTGGCCGCCAAATTGGATCCGCCATTTTGAATTTTTTAAATCTGATATACGATTCGTGTTCAGCGGCCCTAAAAACCCCCGAGTACCCTGTTTCAAAAGTTCCGGTGAAGAAAAAAAAAAGTTATAGATTTTTAATCTATTTTGACCACTGTGCAATCCTCCACTATGACGGCTTTCTTTGAATTGTGATGTTTTGACCTGCTATATACCAAAGTTCCTTGATGCAAGAAGTGGAACACATCTCAAGAAGAATGGAGGCTATGAGAAATAGGCACACTGGGTCGGTTTAAAGTAGAGGACGCCCTCGTCCGTATGTACATATTGCATGTCTCTAAATTAGAGTGTTATTGCCTTCGCATGCTGCTGAATGCGAAACATTTCCCGAAGCCTGCAACTACTTGGTGTTCAAGGAAAATGACACAGAGTGACACCTAGCCCTTTTCTATTTTAATTGGCATGTGCGGTCTATCCAAACCCCAAAATTCTGAAAATCTCGGCCGTTTCAAAATTTATTTGTGGAAAGATATTTCACAAAGAAAACAAATGTCAATTTCGGAACTTACTTCTGATATTACGAGCCTCTCACTGTTATCGAGGAGAGATTAATCGCAATGGTTGCAAATAGTTTAAGATAATTTGGAATTCCAGGACCATCTGATGATTGGTCGACGAATACGAATTACGATCCTCCAATAATAAATGCACATATAGCAGGGCTATTTTCTTTTTAATGTTCCAGATGGCAAAGACAACACGTTTCTTTAGAAATCTGTTGTTAGCTCAGATCTTTAAAGATACAAATATTACTCTGAGTAGCACTCTCAGGCATAGCATCGACTCTACAAGGACGTAGGCGGACTTCATACTCTGCTTAAAAATTACCACTTAATTTAGCACTTGCAACATCTGCAAAAACAGCAGCGACAGTGATCATCAGTGTACGGGATCAGTGTACCATCTCACCTAGCACTAAAATATTAAGGGAAAAAAGTTTCGCTTTTTTCTGTAATCAACTGCACTCGAAATAATGCAATACTATTATTTGCTTCCAATTTTAAAATAAAACTGTCCAACTATATCATTAGGAATGGAAAATGAAATCAAAATCGAGTGCTCCGAATTCGAATCAATTATTGATAGATTATCCAATTTGGAGCTACAAGTTTTAAAATGCAATGGTAATGTTGGTAAATTATGTGAGGATCTTGATTAATATATTAAGGTATTGGGAAAGAGATACTATGATGATGACGACACAGCGTTTCTCTCAATACCACCATCACCAGTACAACAAGTCTTATTCAATATAAATTTAGATTTGAAATTTATAACAACATCACTATCAGCATCACCACCAGACTTTGAGATGGATTCTAATGAGGAATTTGAAAAATTTTGTCCGAACAATAAAGAGAAATTCGACAGAAGCTGTTATTCACTTGTAGTTATTGAACTTCTTCAAATTGGAAATGGTAAAATTGTTGGAAAAGAACCGTTGTTCCCAAAAGGATTTTGTAATTTATTTCCATCAGAACAAGAACCAAAAGTGTAAATGTATCAAAAATGTTTGCCACGGTTTTGGATGAGTCCATCATATACACGTCAGTATTTGGTTATGGACGTGAGTATTTGGTTATGGACGAAGTGCATTGCACCACATACCCAACGGAGCTTCGTAACTCTATCCAGTTGTCTAGACTTCCATACCACAATTTGCATACCTGTAATTTGCAGCCGTCATCTTATACAGGGTGTGCCATCTTTTGTGACAAGTTACCAAACTTTATTAACTGACATTTGCGACACGTGTTTCTGAAACGTCAATTCATTAAAATTTTTACCATTCATCGCTTTAGACGAAAATAACGCGCCGAAATATTGACGTCATTTACTGAAAATACTCGTGTAACTCAAAGAGTATATCGCTGAAAATATCGTGACCAAGAAGCACCATCTGACAACACTATTCGTCCTTTGGCGTCGAATTTTGTTGAGCACGGGATAGCGAGAAATCGTCCACATGTGTTTTACCAAAGACGTTAAGTGAACTAGTTGAAGAGCGGTAAGAGAGAGTATTGCAATGAAACTAAATGAGTCATGTCTCCACCGCCCTTAGCATTTCGGTCTCAGTGGAACCATTTTGCAGCGAATTTTTAAGGATGATTTGAATTTGTTTCCGACGAAAGTGCAGTTAAATGAAAGAATTTTGCTGGCAGAACATCCTCAGTCGCTCGAATGGTTGACATTGAACCAGACTTTTAGAAGGAAATTTTGATGACCTATGACGTTCATTTTGCACCATGTGGTGTCGGAGAATTCGCAGAAGATCCAGAAAATGCCATTGCATGACCAAAAAGTGCCTGAGCCGGCGTTTGTGCTAAAATGAGATCACGATATCGGTGGACGTTGGCTCATTATGGCTGCCCGAAATGCGTAAAAAAGGTCTGGACGGTTACTGACTTCAAAAAGATGGTGCACCACACTGAAAATAAATCAATGCAGTTTCAGCTTAAAAAATCCCTGTGATATAAAACAAAGGCGACATTGACTGGCCACCCAGATTTCCAGATCTGACCTGTCAGGACTACTTTTTGTAGGGTTATTTGAAAAGCCAAACCAAGCCGAGATCATCTCTATTCCGCCCAAAAGTCTCGAAAAGGCGGCATATATTTCTGTGACCAATAGAGGCGGCCATTTCATTGATGCTGTATTCAAAAAGAATTTTAAATGAATTCAGAGGAACCAAGTTAAATAAAAATATCCGACACATGTGGAAATCGGTTTTTCTAAGTTATTCAATATTCACTTACCGACATAAAAGATATCGCAGCCTGTAGGAGCATTGGCATTAACAGGAACGAGAGGAGGAAATGTTTTTATTTCTCACATACCTCTACAACATATTTAACTGGTTGTGATTCTAATAATATGGCTGAATATTTTCGGTAATTTGGAAACAATACGTTTTTCGTAACATGTTTTCTTTTAAAACTTTTTACAGACATTCTGCAATACCACCCGTGCAACGCCGGGTACTAAAAGCTAGTAACGAAATATATTTCTTCAAAGATAATTATTATGTTATTATGTTACTGATGGGCTTTAGATTGGCTTTTGCTGTTAATTGCTTTTATTGATATTAAATAGAGCCAAAATAAAAGAAATCAAATTTGTATAGAAACAATTCTAATAATAAAAAATGTATTCCATTATAAAAATACAGATTTATTAAGTGTTCACAATTGTAATAAAACTTTAGGTGTTTTCACACAACAGCCATACAGTCAGTCAATATAGTTTGTATGCAAACTGTAAATCAAAATTCAATTAAAAATTTTTCGATCTGGTCGGCCAACCACAATCACCCCCAGTGAAAAACGAATTATCGTGCGCAATATGCAAAAAAATCCGAAAATTTCTACACCAAAATTACAGATGGAAATTAAAAATGAGGTGGGGAAAGTTTGTATTTCAGCAGCAATTCGCAATGTATTCCATTCGGCTGGATACCATACCATACCGTCAAATTTGCAAAAAGCCGTTCGTAAACCCAATAAACCAAAAAAGAGACTTATTCGCAAAACCATATGGTACAGCCGCCGCACAGTGGACCATTTGACGAGAAGGCGGTCAAAAATCTATAACTTTTGATTGGATTGGAATTTTGATAGGTAGGTGAGACTTTAATCTCTAAGTTTTGCTATAAAACGTAATTCTCGACCGAAAATACAAAAAGTTACGGAGGGTTTAAAATACATTTTCATTTGTAGTTGAATTTTAGTACAAAAGTGAAGTGTTAAAAGGTAAAAAAAGGTTTTTTTTTAATATAATGTCTTATTTTTTCAGTTAATTTTACAACTAATACTTTTTATTTTTTTAAGTTAATTTTTTCAGAAAATGCCAAACTTTGGCCCCCGTAAACTTTTTAGTCCTAATGTGCACAAGGGCCAAAGGTTGTTTTTTTTTTTTTTTTTTTGAAAGATCCCGAGTTAAAATATAATTTATTAAGCAGCGAACGTAAAAGTTACCTTATATTGGTTCACGATAGAGAAGTTTCAATGAAAAACTCGTATGTTTTTGCTTTAGTTAAATTTTTTTTTATTGTCTTTTTAAATATTTCTATATCAATTTTTATGGTAAATTTATGAAATATAACAATTTTTATTGTAAATTTACAAAATATATAAATTTTTAAATCAAGAAAATTTTTTAACTATATAAAAAAAAGTGTAACTTATTGTTAGTGTAATGAAAAAGTACTTTAAATCAACCAATTTTACTAAAAATTTCTTCTAAATAGCCTTGATTTTCATCTTCTAGAAGTTGTTTAGCTTCTTCGTCTAATTCAATAGAGGTAGTTTTCCATTTTTGACGAATGTTGGACATATATGGATCTGAAGTACACAACAAAATAGTGATAAGGTCTTCATTAGTACAACATCTGGACATTTTCCTTGTGTTGTGCTCGCGAATGAATCTGTAGTCTTTGTTCCTTTTTTCTTGCGCTTCTTCAGATAGATCTCCTATTGGTAGCATATTGTTTTGAATTATTTGTGAACTGTGGATGGCATATATCTCCAAGAGTATTTTTCATTATAAAGTATAGCTGTTTTATTGGCGTACTCTCCAAATTTTTTTGCATTTATCTTTCTGCTGCATGCTAGAATTTGTAATATGATTTTGAATCGTCTTATTAATTTACGATCTACACCTGTGATAGATGCTGCCGTTTCCAGATCGGAAAAATATCTCCTTGCAGTATTTCCATCATTTGTGTTTCCTTCCCCTTGTTCTGATTGGTCGATTACGAGGCCTAGCTGTAGATATTTTTGTTGAATTTGTTTTTTATTGTGCTTTCTTTTTTCTTCATTTTCTTTGTTTTTCTCACTGTTTCGCCTAACGGACCAAATTCCAAATCATAACCCAATTTAAGAATATGCTCCATGAAACGTTTTTTAGCATGAAGAGGGGACATTCCAAATTCGTAGGCTTCCTTAAAACCATCGTCTTCTGGTGGGGGTTGGCTTAATTGACTTGATGTCTTTTGGCATATAATGCAGCTTGACGTTGACTTTGTTCCAGTTAAAGCTTGTGCAACTTTTCCATCAATCATTGTGAGACACATTTTAAAATGTACTTCAATGTCTTGGTCATCAAATTTAAATATTACTGGTTGAAGTTCCTTAATTTGATCTTTTATTTTTTGAACTTCTTCAGTTATGACATCTTTGGTTTCCTTTTTGAATGCAAATTTCATTGGTCTTCAATACTTTGTTGAAGAAGGAATTTGATTTTTCCATATATCAATTTCTGTTGCTCTACTAGTTGACGGCTCTAAGACGCTATACCTTTTTGTTAAGCGCAATGGAACGAAAATTACCATAAATAAATTAGCATCTGATGAATTTTCGACATTAAATTGCTTGTATTGTTTCTGACCAGAGGATCCATCACATCCCCATTTAGAAATTAAAGTAATGCTGCCATTACCAATTTTTTTTAAATGATCAGTATCAAGCGTATTTAGCAATCGTTCTGCAGTATGTTCAAGGAGATCTTGCAATTTTATTTCTGCTGATGTTGAAGTGACACTAATAGCAGGTTGTGAAGGTAAGCATTCTTTTTTGGCAGAAATTAAATCTCGATACTCTGGAAAAATCCCACAATTCTTTTCATTTGGTCAATTTCAAATCCAAAAATAGGGCGAACGCTTCTTCCGGCGTAAATTTCTTATCTTGAATTGGTGTAGGAATGCTTTTCAAAATCCTCTTTGTGCGCCTTGGGCTCGCTTCTACTATTTTTTCAATTATTTCAATTTTATTTTTTTTATTTTGGGTTGGTTGAATTTGGTGCAAAAATGAATCCTTAATAATTCTTTGAGAAATTTCTTCATTGATATTCTCCAGCTTGCGCCTTCGAGATCTTTCACTACATCCGTCAATTGGTTTTGCTGGTCGACCCTTTTTTCCACTTTCGTTGGTAGTTTTAGATGCACCCTCAAAAATAAGTTCCTTTATTAACCAGTCTTGGTAAAGTTTGTACATCTTTGCCTTGCTATGAGAGCATTCAATGTACCGTCTTTTCAAATTCGATGCAAAATTAGAAATTTTTCCTTTGTGCATTTCAATGTCTTCTAGGTTACAATTCTTAAAGAAGTCGTTGCTCACTATGTGCAAAATTACATCGTCTACATTATTTCGTTGAAAATAAATATCTGCCAGATCTCTGTAACAGTACTTAGCCATTGCACAAATTGTAATGAATAATAATTGTGGAAACATTATTATAAATACTCTTTCTTGCAATTATGTAAAATAAAATTTTTTATCTTTTATTACCACTTTTAGAAGCATAAAAACCCCACTCCCTAACCCCTTTTAAAAGGTGAAGCATACCTGCTCATATCTTAAAGGGCTATGTCGCAATAGTTTTTTTTTTTACCATTTACCTGTTATTTAAATTGTTTCCCATTTTGTCAGGTATTTAAACTATATAACTCTAATTCTGACTATTAATGTTTTTGAAAGATACCTATGTAAATGTACCTGTAACAATTAAGCGCATTATATCTCAACCCTTTTTTATAAGTATATAATAACTCCTGACAACTCTACCGACATGCAAAAAAATACACCGCGGTGCACAGGTACAACCAACTTTTGTATTCATAACATTCAGACGGACGGACGGACATCGTTTAATCGACTCAGAAAGTGTTTTTGAGTCGATCCGTATAATAAAAGATGGATAAAGGTCCAATATTTTTGGCAGTTACAAACATCACCTCAAACTTAATATATCCTAACCACATAATGGACAACTTTTGTATTCATAAATTTTGCAGAAAATATCTAACCTTGGGTCAGAAAAATTGTTCTGTTGCACACGGGCGGAAACTGGCGGGTGGAAAATGGGGTATATGAGTATAGGGGAGGGTTCGGACTATAGAAGAGTGCAAGATTTTTTCTGACTGCTTTTGACTGGCAGGAGTTATGCTCTATTAAGTAGGAGATTTTCGGAAAATTTGGACCTTTATTAAAAATTTTTTTTTTTAAATTTTGGGATGACTCAGTGATTTTAAATTTTTAACATTAATATTACGGAAGCCACAAAATTATACAAAATTTATTTCACTTCAAAATCTTTTAACTCAAAAAATTTACAGTCATTCAAAAATAAAAATTTACAAAGAAATTTTTAATTTTAGCAAAATACCGAGAAAGCCCATTTTCGAAGACCCTGTTCGCTGTGATATAGTTGAGATAGGGTCGCAATTTTTTGGCGCCCGAGCTTTACTAGTATTTTCTTTCAAATGAATAACATAACTTTAAAATCGGTAACAAAAAAAATGATTTTTGGCCGCCTTCTCAAAATATGGTCCACTGTACGCCGAAAGCTTTTGGAACACCATTATTTTTTCGGAAATTCGAATCAGATGGACGAGCCAAGGTATTGCGAATACCCAATTCTGAGCTTGAGCCACATAACATGATGGGCACAGTCAAACAAGGTGGTGATCAGTACTCGTTTGGGGGTGTTTTTATAGATTGTAAAATGGATCGGTTTTTCTATTTAAATATTTTAAAAAATAACTTGCATATAATTGGTGCTAAACTTGTGGTCCAGCAAGACAACGATCCAAGCACACTTCGCTTATTGTTAAAGAGTGGTTCCTCTATAAAGTAAAAAACAACAATCAGAAAACACGACATAAGAGGCAAAGAAAACTTGAAAAATGCCCTTTTAGAAGAGTGGGAGAAAATACCACCGAGCGTTACCACGAAGCTGGTGTCATCGATGCAAAACCGTCTATCTAAAAGCAGTCATAGCAAATAAAGGCTTTCCAACCAAGCATTGGACACTGGATAATTAACTGTTTAACCTATATATGAAAAAATTAATTAACTTTTCTTGACTTAGATTTGCATACATACTTTTTTGTTATTTGAAGACGTTAAGTTTCTCTTTGTTTTTTTTTTTTTTTTTTGTTACGAAATAAAATTTCCAATATTTTCTTAGATTTTCTTTCATCGCTGTACAGCGAATGTATATTTTTTGATGTTATAAGGATAAGCTACTCGTTTGCATACAAACTTAATTGACTGACTGTACATATCGAGCCATGATCTCTAAAATAGCTTAAGTGCTTAAATGGAAGGTTTTTTAAATCAGCTTTGTGTTATCTTTATTATGTAGAAATATTAAACATGTCCACATGTCGTCGAAATTGCTTTCGCTGTAAATCGTAACGGTACCATTTTCATACTCATATATACCCTGCAGGAAGCCTGGGGTCCGGTGACCCCAAGACACCACTTTTGTCTACTATTTTGTTGACATTATCAACTAAACGTCTGCACTATTTACTTAGCTTTATCTGTCAAAAAAAAAATTTTCATAGAGAGGTTAGGAGTTCTGCTTCTTCTTGATTTCTATAGTTTTGTTTGAAAAACCGTGGTTGGATGAAAAACTAAAGTTTTAAAACAAAATATAGAAAAATTGAATATAAAAGGTAAATAAAAATATATTTTATAATAAATCAAAGAAAAAACATATGTTAACGATGTTATAAAAGAAAAGTGATCAATTTTGTACAAAATTCTCTGGTGTACAAGAATCTCTCGTTCCAATGTCTACATATGGTCCCATGAGAATTACCTAGTCACTACCTAATCAATAGTACCAATGTCACTAGTGATTTGCAATGACAAGTACATGTTAAATGTCTATAGAAAATTACATTGTCTGGGGTATAGTTAGTCAGTAGTACTGGTGACAAAGTCAATAGTGAATCAGTACTGTTTCACTCTTGACATTTCCTGCAGGGTATAATGAGTATATATGAGTAAGATCCATTTTTGATTATACCGATTGACTCAGAATCATTTTCTGAGTCAATTTAATGGTGTGCGTCCGTCCGTCTGTCTGTCTATCTGTCTGTCCATCTGTCTTCCGTATGTAAGCTTCTGTCAGCCATAAGAGAGTTGTAGCTATTAAAATTGGTCAAAATCAGTGAATGTTCAGAGCTAGCCCCCCTAAAAATGACCCCTATAAGATTGGCTAAAATTACCCTAAGTTCAATATTATCATAAAGAACTTTGTGAAATTTGGTATGTGTATTTCTATTACACCCATTAATGAGTAGTCCAAAAATAAGCCCTGTAGGACCTTTCTTGGGCATAGTCCCCATATAAAGCTGTTTCCCGAGTTTCACTTAAGTCCATCAAAACAAAAAGATATTGCGTCGATTTTTTTCAAATCTACTTTATATATATTTTTGAGAAAAATTAATATGGTCTAGATTCGTCCATTTTTTTACCTAAGCTTCATATAGAAAACGTTTCGGATATGAATTTTTTCATATCTTCGGCAACAAATTCATAATAATACCACTCAAATTTTTTTAATGCTAAGTTTCTGTATCCTATTTTTTTTTTTTTTAATTAATCAACACTCAGGGGATGTCTACAGATGCAGTGCATTGTGTTGATCTCAGGAAAATGGCTTAAGGAGGAAAGAGGGAGTAGTTAATTTTTTTTTTTTTTTTTGCAGCGACATACCAACGCCTCTGGTGGGAATAGAACCCACGAACCCCGCATAATAGGCGAGCACGATACCTACTCACCTACCTATTAGCTCGACATACGACCAATTCTCTAAAATCATGGTATAGGGTATCGTATATTCTGTCTCGGCCGACTATAACATTTTTACTTGATGAATGTGCGAATGGTTGAACTCAGTTTAAAAACGAAAACCGAATATCATCTCTCGTAAGATATTTTCGCAATAATGCCTTGATATTTGGATATTTTAAGTACAATGGAACTGCGCTAAAACGTTTCTATGGGACTTGTAAAATCCGCATCAATAGTTTTTTTTTCTTAGATACGGTACTGTTTTCAATTTGAATTGACTAGCTGGTCTACGAAGCAAAAGGGTGAAATTAGTTTCTGGTTTAAATCATTTTAACTGCTATATGTGTGTACGGCTGAAAGAAGATTTATCAATTTAAATTTTATTTCTTTAATTTGCATATTTTTTTATTTTTCCATTTATTTCAATGAATCAATTTTTGAAAATGGGCCTCGAAATACGCCGGAGAATATCGTGCTATATAAAATTTAGTTTTTTTTAATTTGCAGTTTGAGCTGCGTTATTATCGAGATGCATAAAGCAACGGCGTAGTTCCTTATATCATATTTTACCTTTAAAAATTTTCAAAAACTTGTGGTAGGTATTTCTAAAGGAATAGCAGCGACAACTTTTGCTCGTGTAAATTGAACTGACATCATTATTTTATTGTTGACATATGTTGGAATTGCATTTCGTTTACTCTATATCATGAACTGTAGTTTGGCTTACGGCTCCTACTTGAAAATCAAGTATCATAATCTATTACGATTTTATGAAAGTATTAGGAGCTCCTTTTTCCAAATTGGCTAGAGGATATTGAACTTCAATTAAAATTCGAGAAATACATAGTGTGGGTTTCTTGTTTTTTGCAAGATGGCGATACAGCCATCATCAACTACCATTTCCTGAAACAATCTGGTATCTTCACCAATTGTGGACTTTAACAAGGCCGTACTTGCATCGTTGAAAACAATGTAGGACGGCTATCATGAAGCTGACGATGTGGCTGGCGCATTCTCTCCATAAACAATTTGGAATTCATTAAAGATATCCACAGGCTTGACTTATGCGGAAATCCGTAAATCGTGGCAACCACGACTTTATTCCATCAACTTTATGTTATCTAATCTCCATGTTGACGTGGAGTTGAGTCTATGATATATTGTTTTGTTAAAAAAGATAAAAAAAATAAAAAAAAAATAAAAAAGTTATTAAAAGCCGTCTACTAAGTTAACTATTGTTAATTCTCTCGTATGTTTGCTAACCGCTTTTGCTTTATCATTCTTAAATCTGTTTTGTAATGTTTGCGCCGGCCAGCGTGAATTCAAGTTTGAATTGAAAACAAATTTTTTTTTTCTATTTCAAAATATTCTTGATGATGACCAGCAAACTTTTATTTACATTTGAACACATCTTTTATTTTAAACTCCGCATCAATTTAAAGCATTTTACGTGGGTGACTCAATATATCCGTGACAATATGTCCGAAAATGTCGAAAACATTCTATAATGGTATTGTCCGATCGGAGGGTGAAAGTGGAGAGCTGTCTGCGAAAGAGTGGTTCGATATTACTGGAAGATTGTTGCTAAATTTTAAATAAGCAACATTCTTGAACTCCATATCGTCCGGAATTACAGCAAGTGTTTCTGATTTATTTTCTGTGCTCTTTATTAGATGTGAACATGGATTTATCATTTCTGATGTACTTGGTCCACCTTCTTCAGAGTCTTGTACTTGTTGAGTTGTGGTATTAGTACATAAAAGTTTAGCGGCAGTAGGTGTAGGACCTGAATCTGGTTCTGACTCTGCATCTGATTTAACATCTTCATCCTTTTTTATACCTTATACCACTATGTGGTTTGGGTATAATGACTTTGTGCTGCTGTTTGTAACAATCAAAAATATGTGACCTACACCCATCTTTAATTATACCGATCGAATCAGAATCACCACCTGATTCGATTTAACGATGTCCGTCCGTCCGTCCGTCTGTGTGTCCATGTAAAGCTTGTAATCAAACTGCAGGTAGCAAATATGAATATATTTTGATAAATTTGGTATTTGATCTATTATCTGCCATGGGATGAACGCTATTGAAATTGGTGAGAATCGGTCCATGTCCAGACCTAGCCCCCATACAAATGACCCCTATGAAATCAACATATATTGCCATAAGATCCAAACTATCATACAAATCTTAGTCAAATTGGGTTTGTATGTGTTTATTACATCCATTAATCAGTAGTCCAAAATGATCCCTATGGGACAACTCTTAGTCATAGGCCCCATATAGAGCTGCTTCCCGATCTTCACTTAAATCTATCAAAAAACAAAAATATTGCACTGATTCTTCTCAAATTTTGTTTGTATATAGTTTTGCAAAATACAAGAGACTTTACCAAACATGGTCAAGATCGGTCCATTTTTGGTTCTATCCCCATATAGATATAGCATCCGATATGAACTTTTTCATATCTGCAGCCGAAAAAATTAATAAAAATGCCACTCAAATTTGGTTTATGCTTATTTTCTATATCCAGTTAGTTAGGCCTGAGAGATAGAGTCTCTAAACGCATGGTATAGGGTATCGTATAGTCGGTCTAGACCGACTATAATTATACCCTACACCACTATGTGGCTTGGGTATAATGACTTTGTGCTGCTGTTTGTAACTACCAAAAATATTTGACCTAGACCCATCTTTAATTATACCGATCGAATCAGAATCACTAACTGATTCGATTTAACTATGTCCGTCCGTGTGTCCGTCCGTCTGTGTGTCCATGTAAACCTTGTAATCAAACTGCAGGTCGCATATCTGAATATATTTTGATGAAATTTGGTACGAAGGCTTTCATTGGCCATAGGATGAATGCCGTTGAAATTGGTGAGAATCGGTCCATGTTCAGACCTAGCCCCCATACAAATGACCCTTATGAAATCGACATAAATTGCCATAAGATCCAAATTGTCATATAGGTCTTACTCAAATTGGGTTTGTATGCATTTATTTATTTATTTATTTATTTATTTATTTATTTATTTATTTATTTATTTATTTATTTATTTATTTATTTATTGGAACTGCTCCATACACAAGACTAAAAGTCTTATTTTGCAGTATGGAACTGATTGTATTTAAAATTATAAAATCGTTAATAAATTAATAACTAATTACAAATTTTCTTTATATAAAATGCAAAGAACAATAAGATTAAAATTAAAGAATAAAGTTGAAATATTTGAAATTTAATTTAATCAAATGTATTATAATATCAAATAATATTTAATGTTTTAAATTGTTATGCTGAAAACAGTTTAAAAATATTTTCTTTAAATTAATTATTACATCCATTAATGAGTAGTCTAAAAATGATCCCTGGGACAACTCTTAGTCATAGGCCCCATATAGAGCTGCTTCCCGATCTTCACTTAAATCTATCAAAAAACAAAAATATTGCACTG
Source organism: Cordilura impudica (assembly GCA_963682025.1). Classification (NCBI taxonomy): domain Eukaryota; kingdom Metazoa; phylum Arthropoda; class Insecta; order Diptera; family Scathophagidae; genus Cordilura; species Cordilura impudica. Next base: position 86,631,138 of record OY821518.1, on the reverse strand, counting down.
ATTCTTCTCAAATTTTGTTTGTATATATTTTTGCGAAATACAAGAGACTTTACCAAACATAGTCAGGATCGTTCCATTTTTGGGCCCAGTCCCCATATTGATATAGCATCCGATATGAAATTTTTCATATCTGCAGCCAAAAAAATTAATAAAAATCCCACTCAAATTTGGTTTATGCTTATTTCCAGTTAGTTGGGCCTAAGAGATAGGGTCTCTAAACGCATGGTATAGGGTATCATATAGTCGGTCTCAACCGACTATAATTTTCTTACTTGTCTCTTTTACATTTTCTTTTTGCGATTTTTTTTCCTAAGTATGATTCTATTATTACTCTTCTTCTTTTTGCTGTAGTTTTTTTTTTAATTCTGGGAACTGCTTAGTTTTTTATAACATATAACATTTAATATTTAATAACATATCATTTTTAATCTAAGCAGACGCAAAACTGAAAAATACACGCACAAAATAATTTAAACGTTAATTTTTCGGGTATTTCCCTAATTTGTTCTGGACTTCCACAACCTGTTATTGTTATCGTTATAAAATAACAAGCGTAAACTACATTGCGTTGAAGGAAATAAAAATTAATAGAGTTCTGAAAGAAAGAATGTTTGTACTTTGTACACTGCAAATATTTATTATAACATATTATTTTATCAGGAATATCTACCACACAGCGTAGATGCCATAAGGAAGTGCTGACAAACACAGGTCGAGTCAGCCCAGCCAGTAGAAAAGACGTGCCATTTCTATTATGAATATATTATTACATGTTCTTGAACGCGTACATCTAAAAATTAAAACATTATCCATCGCGATCGGAAAAATCTGAAACACCCCTATAATAACGATAACAATTGTTTCAACCAAATTTATTTTAAAAAAATCTAAAATAATTCATTAGCAGTTATATAAAAATAAAAAAAAAGATAATAATAAAGATAAAAATAATAAAATTAAAAAGATGGTAACAAAATAGAAAACAGAGAAATTTGAAGAACATGTTCTGTTTTTTTTAGCAGTACACGTGCAAGAAAACGAACGAAAGGTCCTCTCGAATCTATATGGCTTATGTGTGTTCAAAACAAAAATTTTCGTGATAGAAAAATGTTCGTCTAGATAACGAGATATTAAAACGAAACACAGTCATGATTGTGTTGGGCAGCGTACAAAATTTAAAAACACACATAATTGATATGAAAATAAAAATATGTGTTGGCTGCTTTGCAACAGAACATTGCGTGTTTGATGTGTATAGTTTCTGAACCTTAATGCTATGAAAACAATGAACATTAGCCAAGACAATAAAGTATAGATTGTCTTGGCTAAATGTTGATAATTAACTCATAACTCTTATTCAATCATACCAATTTTCAGTTTGTGCATCCTCTTATATGCATGATTCTTGGTACGTGATCAGAAATTTGGCTGTAATAAACAAATAATTAAATAATTTAACCGAAATTTTCAATTCGCAACTATTTTGTTTGTTTGTTTCCTTTCCAACTAAATTCGGTTGAGATCACCGACAATTTTTATTTATTTATTTTCTTTTTTTTTATGGTAAACATAAACAACAAAATTTTTACATTAACTATACAAGCCCAAATTAAGGTGAAATACCCTCCAGACATTTGCAAATTAATAAAATCTTCCAAACTTAATAACATTAATATTCAGGCAAATACCCCCCGTAGTCACGTACCTACGAAAGTATTAAATAATACAAGTTTTTTTTTTTAAATTATTTTTCTAAACACAAATGCAATTTGTTAACTCATGACAGTTTTCGTTTTTTGTACGAATCAGCTTGTTTGGGTTTCGCTTTTGCTACCAGTTTAAATAATTATTTTTTTATAAATTTTTTTTTTTTGTTGTAACTATCTTGTTTAGGAATATAAATCGTAATTTATGATAAACTATCTAAACGAAAATAAGAGAATCGAACAGAACACAAATTAACATATAGACACACCAACAAAGAAAGCTAATTTAGAAGTTGATATACGAGATGATGAGATATATTGTGGTTTACCCAGAAATGGTAGATTATGTCCGAAGGCAGTGCGATTACTATATAATCCGAGCTAAATGCTTCAAATCAAATCAGTAACAATTTATTGTTCAAAATGAAAGCGTTTATAGTTTTGGCGTGTTGCATGGCAGCAGCCTGTGCTGGCGGTTATGGAGGTGGTGGTGGTGGTGGCGCTGCAACTTCGTCTGCTTCATCTAGTGCTACATCATTTGGTGGCGGCCATGGTGGATTCGGCGGCGGCGGCCTTGGTGGTGGCGGCCATGGAGGTGGTGGCCATGGAGGCGGCCTTGGAGGTGGCGGCCATGGAGGTGGTGGCGGCCTTGGAGGTGGTGGCGGCCTTGGAGGTGGTGGCGGCCTTGGAGGTGGTGGCGGCCTTGGAGGTGGTGGCCATGGAGGCGGCCTTGGAGGTGGCGGCTATGGAGGTGGTGGCCATGGAGGCGGCGGCCATGGAGGTGGTGGCGGCCTTGGTGGTGGAGGTGGTGGCGGTTTCGGTGGCGGGCATGGAGGTGGTGGCCTGGGAGGTGGTGGCCTTGGAGGTGGTGGCCTCGGAGGTGGTGGCCATGGAGGCGGCAGCCATGGAGGCGGCGGCCATGGAGGCGGTGGCTATGGGGGCGGTGGCTTCGGAGGAGGTGGCGGTGGTGGTGGCGGTGGAGGTGGAGGTGGTGGTCATGGAGGCGGCGGCCATCTTGGAGGCGGCGGCGGTGGTGGCCATCTTGGAGGCGGCGGTGGTGGCGGCCATCTTGGTGGCGGTGGTGGCCATCATGGAGGCGGCGGCGGCGGTCTTGGTGGTGGACACAGCGGTGCCTCTGCTACTTCTAGTGCTTCTGCTGGAGCCTCAACCTATGGCGGTGGTGGTCATTATGGCCGTTAATCCAACAAAAAGTATTACCTGCAATACGAAACAATTGACTGATAAGGACTATTGATTAATACCGAATTGTAATGAATTTTTTTTTAATTTTATATAAATGACAAAACCAATAAATGCCAATAATTGCCCCATAGCAATCTGTGGTCGGAAAATTATAAGCTACCAAATATATATGATCTTACTTGCCCTTTGTTAAGCCGGTATACTTAAAACAGATTTTCTAGTTAATCGTTATGTCTAACTGTACACATAATATTTTATTACTACGAGTCCCCTTTGGAGTTCGAATATCCTAGCATTTGCAAAAGACTCAGATAATGATAGTAACACACGAGTTTGAGATATAAAATTAATTAATTTGGCTTATATGCTAATTATTACGCTTTTTGAGGGCTTAAATACGAAACCTGCTTTTAAAACAAAGCTAATTCCGCTTTTTTGTGTTTTTTAAGATTTAAACAAGATTCGAAGGAATTCTTGGCCAAAATTTCTTTAAGTATGAGATATACGAATGTGACTTTTTTAATGAAAACAAAAATTGGTGTCCTAGCTCAATACACAAAGTTTTGTCCATTTTTGTTATTCCTTCCAAATATTGGGATTTCTCAAATATTTGATCAATAATTTCATTTCTGTAGGATTTGAAATAGAAAATAGTTAGTGGGATTTCAGTCGGGGGAATATGGTGGATAAGATCGCAATTCGTAGGCCAATTCATGGAATTTTACCGTGCCTGATAAATGCTTACGTGTTTCTTATCCAAATGCGTCCGTTTTCTTTTTGAAATTGTCGTTGAATCGGACCAATAACTTGGCCTACAATTAACCGTTTAGTGCTATCTTTTTTGAAGGTAGTCAATGTGGATTATTCCGCTTTCATCCTAAACAAAAAAAAATGTTGTCGTGGAATTGCTAGCTGATAAGTCCACCTTGACCTGCTAAGGTGCCGGTTTGTCCGCAGAAACCCTTTGTTAAGACTTCAGCTTGATCTCTGGTCCATATATCATCCACCGTTATAAAATGGCGCAAACACTCATCCGGTTATAAAACGCCAGCCTTCTAAAATCTAAGTGATCATTGAAAATAGAAATGATTGAGCCATATGATAAGTCCATGGTATCAACAGTACCAACGCTATATCGTAATTTTTTCCGACATTTTCGGACTTTCTGGTCCGTCATCATATATTAACATCTTCTTCCTCAGATTTTTAGCCGTATTTACTCCAATGTTTATTAGGTATGAGAAAAAGCTGCATGAGCCAAAAATGGGAGCGAGGACGAAGGAGAAGTGGATTCTCATCGAGCTGAAAGTAGGGCAAAAGGAAAAGAATTAAAAAAAACTCGATAACTGCCACAGAGTCACACCTAGAGGGTTAAAATGTAAGACCCCCTAATTTTTCCTCCCCGACATTTTTCTCCATTTGTTGAGGAAGCTCCCATACCAATAGTAAATTTTATGAAATTTAAAAAAATGGCCCCCACAGTCCCTAAGATGCCTCGACACGGGCCAAACTATGATCGACTCCCGTTAGTGTTCCAAGCCAACATTTACATTACAAAATTTACATTACAAACTAGAAATATATGGAAGAAACCATCCCGTAACTGCCTAGGACTCCCCCTAGATGGATAAAATGTATGACCGACCTCCATTGGTTTTTTTCATTAATATTTTCTCAAAACATACCTGCCCCTTAAGGGGGCTCCCACACAAAGATGGTGGTTTTATGAAATTGTTAAATTTGGTCCCTCGGCTGTCCCTAGATGGGTCAAGTGTATGAGCGACCCCACTGGGTTTTCCTCTTGGATATTTTTCAAACATACGTAGCCACTATATCGATTCCTTAAGGGCGAGGTAGGGTTTTAAAGGTGAAAAAGGGGAATTTTCAGGATTTTTTTTTTTTTTTTAAGATAATGTTGGATTATTTATTTCACATACGCGTTATATAATATTTGAGGTATCCTTGAAAAAATTTTCAACTAAAAATGTTAATAAATAAGTCCGTGACAGCGAATCTCCGGAGGCGCCTCAAAAAAAAGTTGTTATGTAGTGAACATCACAACTCGTTACTGAATCATGTAAAACAAAAAAAATCGAAATAAGTTTAAAATATGAAATGTTTTTCAATAAGAGTTTTTTCTTTTTTTTTCATCATTTTTAAGTGAAAACCACGATTTTTGTTATAAAATTTTGGTGAATTTGTTATTAAATAAGGGAAAAAAAATTTTTAAAAAAACTTCCTCTGATTACCTAATTATTTATGTGTAGAAATAGGATCCATCAAGTAGATTTTGAGTTACGATGTTCACAGACTTCCAAAATATTGTTTGCAAGAAAATTGATTTAAAGTGTTTAACATACACGATCTACCGTATAAGGGCAGGTCGCTTGAAACGCTGTATCTTCGTGATTTTTCCCCGATTTAATTTTTTAAATTTTGACACAACACTCTCGACATGTTGTACATTCAGAAATAAAAATAATAGTGCAAAAGCAGTTTTAAAACCTTACCCGGCTCTAAGGGGCTTCCATACAAAATGCAAAATTTTTTATGAAATCGAAAAGTTTGATTCGGTCTTAAATTTGTTATATAATTGTTACTTTTATAAAGCATAAAAAAACATGTTTTTATATATCAAGTAAATTGTTGATGTGTAAACATCTATGCGCTCAGGGCGGGGGGGGGGGGGGGGTAAAATCCAATTTCACAATACAGTCACAAAAACAGCGTAAGGGAAAAACGATGTGAGGTATATATAAGTGTATTGGTGTATTTAGTAAGCAGAACCGCCGAGTTCGCTGTCTGTTTAGCAAAATCACAAATCTTTTTCGCTAATTTTAAATATTCAAGCTATTGACCGCTAGGTGTGCTGTGACTTTAACATGTTCACAAACTTACAGAGTTGTTTTTTTTTTAATATTCAAGTATATATTTGCTATTGACAAAACTTTTTAGTAAGCACAACCGCCGAGTTCGCTGTCTGTTTAGCAAAATCACAAATCTTTTTCGTTAATTTTAAATACTAAATTTTGTACATACTAGGAAAACTTTGAAGAAGTCGAAAATAAACTTAGGTGTTTTTTAAATTACTACTAAATTTATAATAATAGATATTCAAATTAGGGATGCCAAACGCAAAAAACCAAATGTCCCAAACATTTTAAATAAAATAATTTGTTTTCTTTATTTTCTGAAAAACTTCAAATTTTCATCCAAAAAAAATTGTGAAAATTTATATATAAAAAATAACATTCTCATAAGATTGCGTTTATTTATGTAACAGGTTTTATGTTCGCAATTATTAAATATCATTTGACGTTTTCTAAAATTCATTGAATTTAAATTAATGTTTTCTGTAGTGTGATTCTGTAAATTTCAACGATCCGACAATCGCAAAATATATCGACAGCTATTGTTGTTTGCACTAAGGATTAAGTGATTCACTAAGTACATACATCTTAACGACAGTCGACAAATCTATTTTTCTATTTTTTTAAATTGTAAACGAGTGGCATCTCTGTCAAAATAAGCGAACAACACAAAGAAGAATAGAAAAAAACAAATTACTTCGTGTTTGACAGGATGATTTTATGTTGATGTTTAATATCTTTATTTTTTTTACTAATATTTCTGTTTATTTATTTGAAAATGAAATAATGAATTGAATATGCTATTTAATTTTTTTATTTATATAAAAAAGTTTTTTAATTAAAGCAAAATATTTTCACTATTTTATGATTTTTATTTATGTATGGCGACATTTCAACCTAAAAATTTAAGTTTTTATCGATTGAATAAACAGCGCAGAAATGGTTGTCGTTTTGATGACAACAACAGCTGACTTTAACAATATCGTGTAAAAATTTTACTGATAATTTTGCAATTTTCTTTTTTTACTGAATCGCGGTACTGAAAAGCTATTAATTTCTCCTGAATGTTAAAATTTTTTTTAAATGTAAAAATTTTTTAAATGTAAACATAGGTATTTGCTGTTTTTTTTTTTTTTGGAATTTCAATTTGTGTTTAACGAATAAAATTTATATAATAAAGATGCAATTGATGTCTTCTAAATTTAAAATTATAATTTCCGACGTTTTGATATGATTTTCTGAAATTCAATTATTGTAATTTATAATTGGAAATTTTTAATTCCAGTTTTTAGATTTGATATTTTCTTAAATTTGAATGGAAAATTTAAAAAGTGCAATTTTGTATTTATGTGAATAATAATGCTTTAGTAATTATAAAAAATTTTTAAAAATTAGATGTAATCGCAATCAGATATTTTGTAAGTAAATCTGAATAATAATTCTATATAACTATGTAGAACTGTTTTGAAAGCAAAAAACTCATTGATGAACTCGGTAACTCTATTTTGTAAAGACAACAAAAAGTTAATATGCCAAACTTATGTTCATATTTGTAAAAGAAAAATGAAAATACGTATGAAATAAAAGACCAGCCCGCGTATACTCTTAACATTGTTCTATATGATATCCAGTTGAAAATATTAACATTCATGTTAAAATAGAAATAACTATTGCAAAGCTAATTAGAACAAACAAAAATTGTGGCGCCATCTACTGTGGCATAGTCACGCTGAGCAAAATGAAGTGACACTCTGTTAAAGCAAAAGAAATGTATTTTCCCCACAACAAAATATTGCAGAATTTTATGTAAATAAAATAATATTCCGATTTATTTCTAAGCTACAGTTATTATGGATATACATATATTATTTATAATATTTAATATGTGTATGTATTATGTATATGTAAATATTACACACAAAAATACAACATCAAACGTTATTTTTGTGTTTTTATACCCTATACCACTATGTGGTTTGGGTATAATGACTTTGTGCTGCTGTTTGTAACTACCAAAAATATTTGACCTAGACCCATCGTTTATTATACCGATCGAATCAGAATCACTTTCTGATTCGATTTAACGATGTCCGTCCGTACGTCCGTCCGTCCGTCCGTCCGTCTGTGTGTCCATGTAAAGCTTGTAATCAAACTGCAGGTCGCAAATATGAATATATTTTGACGAAATTTGGTATATAAGCTTCTATTGGCCATAGGATGAACGATATGGAAATTGGTGAGAATCGATCCATGTTCAGACCTAGCCCCTTACAAATGACCCTTTGAAATCAACATAAATTGCCATAAGATCCAAATTATCATATAAATCTTAGTCAAATTGGGTTTGTATGTATATATTACATCCATTAATCAGTAGTCCAAAAATGATCCCTATGGGACAACTCTTAGTCATAGGCCGCATATAGAGCTGCTTCCTGATCTTCACTTAAATCTATCAAAAAACAAAAATATTTCACGTATTCTTTTCAAATTTTGTTTGTATATATTTTTGGAAAATATAAGAGACTTTACCAAACATGGTCAGGATCGGTCCATTTTTGGGGCAAGTCCCCATATGGATATAGTATCCGATATGAACTTTTTCGTATCTGCAGCCAAAAAAATTTATAAAAATCCCACTCAAATTTGGTTTATGCTTATTTCCTATATCCAGTTAGTTGGGCTGAGAGATAGGGTCTCTAAACGCATGGTATAGGGTATCGTATAGTCGAAAATAAACCTAGGTGTTTTTTAAATTACTACACCTTTTCCAATTGTATTTCAGAAAACATCAACTGAAATTCAGAAAGTATCAATTGTGTTTCAGGAAACATTAATTGATTTTCAGAAAATATCAATTTTATTTCGCAAAGTATCAATTGTATTTCAGAAAACATCAATTGATTTTCAGAAAACATCAATTTAATTTCAGAAAGTATCAATTGTGTTTCAGAAAACATCAATTAATTTTCAGGAAATATCAATTGTGTTTCAGAAAGTATCAATTGTATTTCAGAAAACATCAATTGATTTTCAGTAATAATCAATTGTATTTCAGAAAGCGTCAATTGATTTTCAGAAAGTATCATTTGTATTTCAGAAAATATCAATTGAATTTCAGAAAATGGCAATTGAGTTTCAGAAATTATCAAATGTATTTCAGAAAATATCAACTTTATATCAGAAAACATCAAATGAATTTCAGAATTTATCGAATGTATTTCAGAAACCATCGAGTATATTTCAGAAAATTTTAATTGTATTTTAGAAAACAGAAAATGTATTTCAGCAATTATCTAATGTATTTCAGAAAACATCAAATGTATTTCAGAAAACAATAAATGTATTTCTGAAATTATCAAATGTATTTCAGAAAACATCAAATGTATTTATTATTAAATTTACTTCAGAAAATATGAACTGAATTTCAGAAAATATCAATTGAGTCTCAGAAAAATCTGACAATTTTTAAAAATATATATAAAAATATATTTTTTTAAGTATTACACTGGGTTTGTAATATATCTTGAAAACTACATATCGTCACCTAAAGTGCAAAACGCCGTAACTAATATTTTTATTTTTTTTACAGGAGAAGCAAAAAACATCATAAAACAAAAACTGCTTTAAACTTAATACCCAAATTTTAGTATCAACCTGAAATATAAAAATGGATTTTTATTTATGAAAACAAATTTATAGTAAAACTAGCTGTTTTTACCCGGTCTTGCCCGGGATAAAAAGGCCTTTGACTTGAAAAATGGTTCACCATGCTTACTAGGCGCTGAGTACTTAGTTCCCAATGAACATTTTTTTATTCCAATTAAAATTTTTTGGATTTTTTAATTTAGAAGTTTTTATAAGCTGCTGCAGCAAAAATGCTTCAAAAATAAGCTGCGAAACCGCTTTAAGTTTTTTTTAAGTTTATTTATAAACATCAAATATAACGGAATGGCTTGCAAGTTAAAGGAATCAGAACTTTTAAAAATTGAATTACTTCATTCAATAAGTGATCATCATTGAGCAGAGAAGTCAATTCATAGAAAAAATGAAAAACTAATGCGACGTTTATAATTGTGCCGCAAGGTTTCTTTAAGCAACTGCGTATAGTATATTTGTGGCCTATTTTGATCAACAGGTAATTATTTCCCATACGTAGATAAAATTTATCATAAGACTTTTCACTGAGCCTTGTTTCGCGAGCGAGTCGCGTCAGTTTCCGCGCGTTTGGCAGCCACACCCGTGCTGCCGCGCAGTTGTTGTCAACTTATTTTAATCGCCAAAATATACTATTCAGATCATTCCGATATTATAGCTGAGCTGTGTTCCGAGAGCGCGTCGCGTCTGCGTCCGTGCGCCGTACCTCGCGTTTGGCGGCTACACCCGTGCTGCCGCGCAGTTCTCGTTAACTTATTTTAATCACCAAAATATATTTTTCAGATCATTGCGATATTTTAGCTGAGCTGTGTTTCGCGAGCGCGTCGCGTCCGCGCGCCGCTTCCGCACGTTTAGCAGTCACACCTGCTATTTAACAAAATTCATTAAATAAAAATATGTAAAAATGTAAGAATGAATTTGGAGAGTAAGTTAATTTTTTATTTCGCTTTAAAAAAAATGGGGAATTTGTTCATTTCTTTTGGGGACCTTTTTTTAAATTTGGGGAATTTGTTCACCGTGAAGTTATTCCCGTGTAAACCAAATTTCAGAAAAATCCGTTGAAAAATACAAATTTGTATAGGGAAGAAATATACCACATAAAAAAATGAATTTTATATGAAAAGTGGACGTAAAAGTAGGCGTGGTCTGTGAAAATCATATGGCGACCTTCCCTGGGACATGTACTAAATTTTGGAGAAAGCCGTTGAAAGATAAAAATTACTATAACGAACAAATATACCAAAAAACAAAAAATGAATTTTATAAAAATCTGGGCGCAAAGGTAAGCGTAGCAAGAAAGATTTATAATGCAACCTTCGCTGAAGTAGAGAGATCCTGTTTTCCAAATTTCAGAGAAAGCCATTGAAAAATAAAAGTTTGTATAGCAATCAAACAAAGAAACAAATAAAAGGAAAAAAAATAAATTTTATATAAATAGAAGTGGAGTATAGAGCTCGTGTGTACCAAATTTCAGAGAAATACGTTGAAAAATAAAAAATTGTATAGTGAACAAATATACCAAAAAAAAAGAAATTGAATTTTGTATAAAAGGTGGCGTAAAAGTAGGCGTGGCCGGCAAGAATCATATGGCGACCTCCCTGGAATACAGAGATCGTGCGTAGCAAATTTCAGAGAAATCCGTTTAAAAAAAATGTGTAGCGAACAAATGTACCAAAAAATAACATGAATTGTATAAAAAAAGTGGGCGTAACAGTAGGCGTGACCGGTACGAAGGACATGGCGACGTTCCCTGGAGTAGAGAGATCATGCGTACCAAATTTCAGAGAAATCCGTTTAAAAGTAAAAATTTGTATAGCGAACAAATATACCAAAAACAGAAAACGAATCGTATACAAAAAGTGGGCGTAAAAGTAGGCGTAGCCACTTTTACGGAGATCGTGTGTACCAAATTTCAGAGAAATCCGTTAAAGAATAAAAATTTTTATAGCGGTCAAACAAACAAACAAACCAACAGAAAATGAATTTTATATATATAGATAGCAGTTTCTAAGTAAGAGGCCGTAACTACAATACAAAAATTTAATTTTTAACTTTTTGTTAGTTACGGCCTTTTGCATTTTAGGTGACGTTATAAACGTGTTTTTTTTTTTTTTTTTCAAAATGATGACTTCAAAATCGGTCAAAATTCTATCCTGGTGTTTATATTGTAGTTGATTAACAAATGAAGTCCTCATCTTCTTTCGATTAAAAGACCGCCCCTGATAGTTTATTTTCCTGTGCATAACAAATAAGTCCAAATATTGCTAAACATTTTCTGGTATTGTAGGGTAAACTACTTTTTAATTCTGAATTTCAACAGATATTTTCTGAAATTCAATTTATATTTTCTGAAATGCATTTGACAATTTCTGAAATACATTTGATGTTTTCTGAAATATATTTGATACTTCCTGAAATACAATTGGAAAAGGTGTAGATGTTTAGTTACACATCTCCCCTGTGATCGGACTCACATTGATTTTTTTTTTTCGTGGAGGAATATACAGTGCTCTATTAGTTTTACTCATCTTTCGAAAACGTCGTACAGTGGCGCCATTTGAGTTTTTTCGTTTAAACATATCTTTTGAATCAATTGAGATAATCAAATACGTTAAAAGTCATTTGATAGAAAATTGTCCAACCTATGAAATAAGTGATTTAACAAACTGCCACGCTTTCAATATACTTAGTTATGTATTACCAAAGCTTAAATTTGTTAATGGCATGAAAAAATTATCTTTATGTCAACCAAAAAACGTGATTTTTAACAATTTTATATTTTTTATGCTTCCTTTTCAAAGTTTTTTATCTTTTAAAATTATTATCCATAAATAAAAAAATAAGATTTTTCGAATCTATTTTTTCAAATTGCTTCAAAATAATTATCAGAATTTATAACAGAAGGTATATCTAATAGACTAATCATTTCTGAACTATAATTATTAGATTCTAACTCTTTTCATGACTTCACATGCCGCAGAGATGAAGATGCTGCCAACATGTTGAAGAGGTCCTCCTTTTGCCTCACCTTTGATGCTTTGAACGTGTTCGAGCAACTATATTTTTTATAAAATTTGTTGAGGGACTCTTGAGCTTCTTCGGAAAGCTCTCCAATTGACTGATATTCAATTATATCTTTGCCACGCACCATTATTTTTTGACTGTCGAGGTAAATTTTTTCTTTGCAATTTTAAACACTCAAGATCGTCTCCAATCTTTTATTGATTTGAGTGTTGATTCCAGTGATTCGAGTTACTGCCTCATAATTCTCAAAAAATCTCCGCGAAGTGATTCCATCGTTTGAGTTCCCATATTCGCACCTGGGGGTCGTCGAACTTATTTGAAAAACGCATCCTGTATTCGGTTCTTTCTGATCTTTTGCTTATCCTTATCCAATGTTTTTGCATCAAAATGTTCCTCCTTTTGTGGCAGGGTATACGCCAATTTTAGAAACACTCCATGCACCTTATCCTTGCGTAGAATCGTTCAAATTTTCGTAGTTCTTTTGCGTCTTCTGTAAGTCGGGCATGACACTATTGAGGTTGTATTTGTCTGTTCGTTTACAACTTTTCCGTCAACCATGGTGAGGTGGAACCCGTAACTACATTCAAGATATTCTCCTTCAGCACTGCGGGCTTATTCTTGTTAATTTGTTCCTGAATGTCCTACACTACAGTCCTTATGAGTTCCTGCAATTCCCTTGCAAACTGAAACATTATTGAGCGACAATAATGCACTGATGACGGCCGTGGATTTTTCCAGTGTACGGAAACATTAGATTTAAGCCGCAAAGGAACAACGGATGCCATAAAAATATTTCCTTCTGATATTTTAGCGTCATTGGAAGATATCCTTTGCTTATAAACGCTTCGTCCGGATGATCCATCGCAGCCCCATTTACTGATTAATGTCAGCTTCTCAGGAAGATTTTCAAACTAATTTTCAGGAAGATTATCTAAAAGCCGTGTTACTTTATGGTCCATAAGATCCTGCACATAGACTTTCACAGAATCTTCAGTAACCTCCGTATGCAGTGGTCCTGAATTGTTTTTGGCTGTTTTCAAAATGTGCTTGTATCCGGGTAAAATTTCAGCTCCGTGTCGCATTAAAGATGCCCGTAGTATCTCATATTTGTCCTTGGAAAGTTGTAAATTCAAAAACAAGGCCAATGCTTCTTGGGAACCATATTTCTGAAGGTATGCGTTAGGTGGCGTGCGAATACTCTCTTTAATCCTTTCACGTCGCAGTGGGCTTCTATCAGCAACAGATTTTACAATCTGCGACCTAACTTTGTCATTGTCATTTATATATGCAAGAGACAGCGATTCCCATATATGGTCCTTGGTCAATCGATGGTGGCATCATCAAGTTTCCTCTTTCTTGTGGCCTTTCTGTTGCCCATCCGGTTGATGTGCAATGTATCCAGGAAGGTATCCTCATTAATCCAATCCTCGCATTTGGAGTTGAATCTCTGAATGATTTCATTCAATTCGCCTTAATATTTGCATATGTCAGGCGAAGATTATTGGTTATACTCTCGCTTCTCTACAGATTATCGTATAAGCTATCAAGTTCTTCTAAAGCAGCTTCCACGAAATCCATTGGGGTGATTGAGTTCCTAAACAGATCAAACAATTTTGAGTTGTTCAACGCCGTGTTGTTAGAGCATCAAAAATATTTTTCCACACTAGATAGAATCCAAGGATTATGCCTATTTTTCAAATATATAGTCTGATCTATTACCTGATTGGTACCGTTTGGATTAAGGGTTTATGAAAGGATAATGCTCCCATGTCTAAAAATGTGCCTATATATACATGAGATTTAGATCGAATTACGCAATGTTGATATTGATCGTGTTCAAATAAGATGTATGTCTACCTGTGGCGACCATCCAGAAGTCAATTTTGTAACAATATTATTGTTCTGTGATTGGATGGTTGACTATATTTTTATTTTAACTGCGTACCTGCTTATCTGAGAGAATAGTTTATGTGTGCATCCTGTATCTGTACCTGAATTTACCTGGTACGCACGCCATAAAATTTCTGGAACAATGTCTTTTTAATCCTTTTCTTTTAATTTATACTCTTTGTCTGTCTGTCTGCCATAGGGAAACCCCATTCCCTCTCATCTAATTGATCTGAAACTTGGCCCATAGCCCTGTTGTGACTATAGATTAATTTTGGTGTAGTCACGCGCAATGCTCTAAAACCCATTTCGCCTTATCCGATCGATCTGAAACTTGGTCGATAAAAATTAACTTTGACATAGTCAAGCACAGTCACGTATAAACACGCACAGTCACGCAGAGATTAAAACTTCACTTCTCCTCATATAATCGATCTGAAACTTTGTCCAAAGATTAATTTTAAGATAATCACGCAGTCACGCAGTCATGCACAGTCACGGAGTAATTTAAACACCATTTCACCTCATCTGATCGATCTGAAAATTTGTTCATAGACTTGTTGTGAGCGAGGATTAATTTTAAAAGAGTCATGCAATGTGAAAATATAGCAGATATAAAAAATTATAAATTTTTTTATTTTTCATCAAAGTTGAAAAACAGTGAATAATAGACAGTTGGTAAATAGCGTTTTACCCTGAGAAACACGATGCAAACAGTAAATTTTTTTTTCTATAATATACTGAATAAATGCATAAATCAATAGAAGTAAAAAAAAAAATTTACGATTAGTTTTCTAGTTTTTTTTTTTATATTCTACCTGAAACTGGACCAAATTGCCTAAAAATTGTGTTCTTCTAAGCTAAAAATCTGATTTCATTGAAGGTAGCAAATCTGTAATCTTTGAACAATTTCCTATAAGAAATATCGTAAGCGTACATGAAATTTTTGATTTTTGCAACCTGATTTGTTCGAAGGGCTCCACTGTGCGTCGCATGCAGTATTTCTAGTGCTTGCTGCTAGTCTTCGCGCTCTTTCCATGTTTCTGGAGCGGTGGCAATAAAACCGGTTGTTAAGCCGAACCGTGCGAAAAAATTTGTTTTCTCTCAAAATATTAAATTAAGATCAAGTTATTTTGTTTAGCTCAATTGAAGGAAAAACCAAATAGTGGTTTTTTGGAAATAGTTATAATATTCCTTGGGGAAAATATTCCTAATCATAATTCCAGCCCACCTGGAATTTATGGAGTTGTTTATGTCAATTTTTTCCTTTTTGCTCCACTTTGAGCTCGATGCGAAGCCCTCGATAGCTCTTATTAAAATACCTTTTTTCAGCCCTGGTGTGTAGATTTTTGATCAAAATAGTTGGTTATGTTACCTAGAAATCATCAGAGGAAAAAATTATTGTAGGATATTTATTAATTTAAACTAGCAGATTCCAACACCCGAAATTCGAGTGCAATTTCTAGGCATTTCTATTGTTCAACTTAGCCAATTCACAAACCAACACTTTTGTGGTTATTGTGAATGAAGATAACAAACTCATTGACCACATTAACAAATTTAATAAAACACACATAGCATATGTATAATTTTATGTATGTGTTTGTAGAAACTTTAAATGTAATTTAGTCAAAATAAAAAATTTTAAAGTCTGTAAATCTGCAAAACGGCTAAAAAGAAATACCTTTCAAATTAGATACATTTGAATACATTTAATTTAATGGAATAAGCTCCGTAGCTAGATCAAAATAGGTAACTGCAAAAGTATAATTTTTTTGACACTTTGACACTTCCTAAACATTTGAAAATTCATATTGTGTTTTTTTTTTGTTTTTTGTTTAGTTTTTTCCTTATGCACTGCTTTCAAATAGCTGTCAAATAATGGTTAACAAACTGTTGCTATCATTGACAGCATTAAAACGCATGGGCCTAAAAGTATCCACCATTTATATATCATTTTTCTTTTAATGACTGAAATGAAATTTCGTGTAACTTTTTTATAAAACTTATAACTTTATTCAACAGTATACAATTTTATCTGAATTTAATTTATTAAATCAAAAGAATACACTCCCACCTTTCATTTTTATTTTTTTTTTTTTGCAACAAGAACACAAAGGTCGATAAAGCTCACCTTTTTTTGTCCAAGAAAAACTGAAAATACGGAATTTTTGAGTGCCATCACAAAAACCTGAATATTTTTATACCCTACTAGCAGATTCCAGCTCTCGAAATTCGAGTGCAATTTCTAGGCAGCTTTATTTTTCAACTTAGGCAATTCACAAACCAACACTTTTACGGTTTATTATTATTGTGAATGAAGATAACTAAGATAACTCATTAACAAACACATTGACAAATTTAACAAAACACACATAGCATATGTATAATTTTATGTATGTGTTAGTAATTTTAAGTGCAATTTACTCAAAATAAAGGAAAAAATTTAAAAATCTGTAATTCTGGTGAACAGCTAAAAAGAAATACCTTTCAAATAATATAAATTTGGTCAAAATCGGAATAAAATGGTAGAACAAAACATCGGTCACAAGAAATCGCCTATCCTATTAATATTATAGATGAGAAACTAACTAAATATGATTTTAGTCGTACAATTTTTAAGACTGAAGTAGTCACAATGCCCTTATATGGACAAGCGGTCAAAAATCTATATCTCCAAACCTAAAAAAGCTGCTGTCTTCAAAATTTGTCAGCTCATAGAACTTAAAGTTTGCACATTTGTAGGAAAAAATATTAACAACTGTAGCCACAGTAGCCATTTGATCTTTGAAGGGTTAATTGGCTTATAGATTTGTTTTAAGAATTTTTGAAATAAAGTATTTCAATATGAAAATTCGTTTGTTTTAAACAATTTTTGTAAATTTTTATTCCATTTTAATTCATTCGAAATATACACTGAAAAAATAAACTAAAGTAAAAAGTTATACAAAGTTATAGAATGCAATATGAGGTATTTTAAATAATACAAGGTAATAAGGTAAAATAAGATATTAATATATATCAAATATTAAGCAAATTTAAAACTCTTTGACTAAAACTACTTGTTTTCTTTGTTGGTAAGTTTCTGGCTCGAGAAATAAATGGATCTGAACTTAAAAAGAGCCTATTTAATAGATCTGTAATTGTAGCAATGCGCTATATTTTTCGTGTAAACTTTTTTATATCCTTATATTTCGCTTCAGCTGCTTCCTCCAATAATTCACCTATTGAAACTAATGCATGCTTGATGGCCTCAGCTCCATGGATCAGAATTTTGTGCACCTATCGAGGGAGGTAGTACCAGGGATATTCCTCAACAAGTTTTCTATCTGTCTCTACAGCAAATTGCTCAAACTTTTCGTCAATAATTTCAAATCCAGAATTTATAGCTTGGAGAATTGTGGCACATTTTTGCATAATGATGAAAGATCGACATTTTGAAAAAAATCTCCGCGCTGTGTTGCCATCGTTCGAGTTTCCGCAATGACCAGCTTTTGGCCTATCTACCAAAGGTCCCATTTCGGCCCGAAATCGTTGTTGAATAAATTGTTTTCTGTTCAAAACACTTGACTTTTCGTTCTTACTGCTTTTCCATTTTTTTTAGCTCTAATTTGTACGATACGTGAATGAAGTACTCAAAAAATCATATGTTCGCATATAATGGTGACAGTCCGAATTCGTAACGAGCTTCATCATCCTCCTTTATTGAGGCATTTTTCAATGTCATTCATTTTTGTAGGCAAGGCACCACATATGTGATAGTTAGCAGATGAAGTTTCCGTAAGAGTGTTATAAACTTTGCCGTCAACCGTGGTCAGTTTTATGTAATGCTTTATACACATAGTGGTTTGTGTATAATGACTTTGTGCTGCTGTTTGTAACAACCAAAAATATTCGTCCTAGACCCATCTTTAATTACACCGATCGACTCAGAATCACTTTTTAAGTCGAAATAGCCATGTCCGTCCGTCCGTCTGTGTGTCCATGTAAACCTTGTAATCAAACTGCAGGTCGCAAATATGAATATATTTTGATGAAGTTTGGTATATAAGCTTTTACCGACCATAGGATGAACACTATTGAAATTGGTGAAATTCGGTCCATGTTCAGACCTAGTACCCATACAAATGACCCCTATGAAGTCGACATAAATAGCCATAAGATCCAAATTATCATATAGATCTCAGTCAAATTGGGTTTTTATGTGTTTATTATACCCATTAATCAGTAGTCTAAAAATAATTTCTATAGGACAATTCTTATTTATAGGCCCCATATAGAGCTGCTTCCCGATCTTCACTTAAATCTATCAAAAAACAAAAATATTGCACAGATTTTTCTCAAATTTGGTTTGTGTATATTTTTTCAAAGTATAAGTGACTATACCAAATATGGTCAGGATCGGTCCATTTTTCGACGTAGTCCCCATATAAATGTAGTATCCGATATGAATTTTTTCATATTTGCAGCGAAAAAAATTTATAAAAATGCCACTCAAATTTGGTTTATGCTTATTTGCTATATCCAATTAGTTGGACCGAAAAGAAAGGGTCTCTTAACCATGGTATAGGGTATCGTATAGTTTGGCTAGACCGACTATAATTTTCTTACTTGTTTGTTTTGTTTTATTTTTTCGGTGGGAGAAAGTGCAAAAATTTTCGATTTAAAATAACGTTTCTCATTTTGACACAGTTGAGAAATTTCTTTTTTGAATTGAAACCTCAAAGGCCTGCAATATCGAGTGAATGACGGGCGCGGGTTTTTCCAAATTAAGGTTTTGTTTTCCGTAACAGGTTTTCTTAGCAGCCAAGATACTCTAATAGCCTGCTTTTTATCTCTTATAGTTAAGTACTGTCGCTTAGTAAGTTTTGTTTAAACGAAAAGAGCCAAAACCTCGTAATCTTCCACATTGTATATCTAGGGAAAATTGCTTTTTTGTAAAACTTCGGTTAAATAATTATCACCTTGCATTATTTTAGATATTTTACGCCTTTCAGTTCTCTCTGAAGATGCCTTAGCAGGACGACCACGCTTTTGACTAGGTGCAGGTAGTTCTTTTTCAAGGGATTTTACCTCTAGCTGAATTATTTCAAGACTTTCAATCCATTTTTTGTGCTCCTTCAAAATAATTAATTTGCTTCGATGGTTTTTCGTCCAAAGCTTACCAATCCGCTTACAAAGACTTTTTAAAACTTTTCAGCCTTCAATTTTTCCTCCATAATTTGAAATATTCTTTTTTCTTTTTCTTTTTTTCTTTCAAGCACAAGAATTCTAGAACAGTGGCACTGACAGAATAAACCTTCTATTTTAGGCCCTTATTATGAGTTGCATTCGATCTTCGCTGGCTGTCGAACATCGACTATCGAATGTCATATTCGAATTATGAACTGGCAGCACGGTCGAGAATTTCGTTGTACAACGAATTTTTAATCGAACACAATTTTGCTTTCGATGCTTGATGGCAGTTTGTAAAACTTATTGAAAATGTTAGTTGTAAATTATTTAAATTTCATGAGATTCCGATCTGCCTTGTGTGCATTTCCGCAGCAGTTGGTCTGTAGTAGACAGCAATTCCATAAACGCCTTTCAGTCGGAAATTTGCTATATATATATGTAAGCAAATGGTACCCTTGGTAGAACCTCGCATACATACGTGGATTCCAAAATGTTGGAAGCATCTCTCATGACGAAGCATTCATCTTCATCACACGATCATAGAAAAATAATTCCATGTTAATAAATAATTATTAATTTTCTTTAATAAATTTGTAAACAATGTTTATTTATAGTGCCAGCTGATAAATCTTTAATATTAATAGGCTAGGCAATTTCTTGTGACCCGTGTGTTGTTCTACCATTTTATCACGATTTTGACCAAACGTATATTATTTGAAAGGTATTTCTTTTTAGCCGTTTTGCAGATTTACAGATTTTAAAATTTTTCCTTTATTTTGACTAAATTGCATTTAAAGTTGCTACTAACACATACATACAATTATACAATGCTATGTGCGTGTTTATTAAATTTGTTAATGTGTTTGTAATAAAATTGAGTTTGTTTTTTGTGTTGATTTGTGAATTGGCTATAATTGATTAGCATACTTTTAGGGTCTTTATTCAATGAAAAAATAATTTTTCCTAGAATTTGCGCTCGAATTTCGAGGGCTGGAATCTGCTAGTATGTATTATTGTGAGTAATCCAATTGAGTAAAATTCACAATAGCGCTATTTTAACGAATGTGCGCCATAATACCAAATGAAAATTCGTTCGAAAATCGAAAGTTGCTCATAATAGGCACCTTCATTTCCATATTGATACTCGTATTTT
Organism: Cordilura impudica; assembly: GCA_963682025.1. NCBI lineage: Eukaryota > Metazoa > Arthropoda > Insecta > Diptera > Scathophagidae > Cordilura > Cordilura impudica. The sequence continues at coordinate 86,610,463 of OY821518.1, read as the reverse complement.
CGAAACTTTTAACACTATTGCGAAAACAATTAAGTATAAGAATTAAAATTTGACCTTTGTTTTGACACTTTTCAAATGCAATGAGTAAGCTACACTTAAACCAAAAGTCAAATACCATAAACTAGCAATATAAAGTTTAAAATAAACAATTTAAAAAAAAATATTTTTTTTTACTCATATTCTTAAAAAAATGCGACTTTTCATTATTTTTCGTCAGATGTCTATGTAAATCACATCTATATGCGAAAATATGCAAAAAGCCGCGGCCACAATATCTTTTAATTTAAAGAGGGGTAAAAAATCTACAATTGGATATATAAGAAGTTGAGGGCCAAATAGCAAAAAGTCTACCTAAAAAAAGTAGTTTTTAAAATACGTTTGTTTTGAAATGGTCAAAAAAGTATTCTTCGGGGATTTTTTAACGGGCTTATATTTTTTCAGCTGTAATTATTTCATTTGGTAGAAAATAAATTAAAATTTAGCGTTTGTAGAGCTTTTGGAGACTTTTGCCACAATATCGCAATAATAATAACTTTTAAGATAAATTTGAGTTTTTTATATGACTATGCAACCACAATATATGCAATATAAACATGCCTCCACTTTCAACGGACACAAACATTAAATCTCGAAAAAACAACAAAATTTGTTAGATTCATAAAATTTAGAGTGTTATCAATAAATTTAGTGCAATAAAGCTTAAAAAAAACATAAATTTTTTTGATTTTTGGCCTATGGGGGAAATCACTGTGCAATGGTTCGATCACTTCTGATATGAACTGTAATATACGAATTTTTTAATGTCTTTAAAATAATAGAATTTTTTACGGTCCTCCAAATAGGAATATGTTTGATCAATGATTTGAACCTAAAGCTCTTTCCGCCGAGCTGCTTCTTTAGATTTGAAAACAGAAAATACAGAGACTACAGCGGATGAAGTAACAATCATTCATTACTCTTGAAATTTATTAAGTCTGATAATTCATGTACATAAGTACTTACTTATTTATATCCAGATATTTAAACTTTAATTTTTAAATTTGAGTTGGCCTGAACTAAATTCAATCTAAAATCAATGGCCATGAACTTTAACCAAGCAAGTATATCTTCACATAAAAATAATAACAAAAATTTGTAAACATTTTGAGTTGATTTATTAATTAGTTTCTAAAAAAATAAATCACAAAAATAAATATTATAAAAATCATGAATGTGTGGGTACATATCAACATATAATTATGTACGTACCACATCTAAAACACACAGAATATTATACCAGAATACACTTGGAAAAAAATAAATATTCAACAAATTTTGTTGAATATATTTTTAAATGCTAATGTTTTTGTTTTGTTTTATTAACTATGTATGGATATTTAACAGATCTTCTCCCATTTACACTTTATAACCATTGAACGTCTTGTTCATATCGAAATTACTCATCTATATATATAAAATTCATTTTCTGTTTGTTTGTTTGACCGCTATACAAATTTTTATTTTCCAACGGAAATTTTGCACACACTATCTCTATACCCCAGGAAAGGTCGCCATATGCTTCGTACCGGCCACGCCTACTGTTACGCCCACTTTTTGTATACAATTCATATTCTGTTTTTTTGGTACATTTGTTCGCTACACAATTTTTTTTTTTAACGGATTTCTCTGTAATTTGCTACACATGTTTTTTGGTATATTTGTTCACTATAGAAATTTTTATTTTTCATGGGATGTCTAAAATTGGGTCACACGATCTCTATACTACAGGGAAGGTCACCATATGCTTCTTACAGGCCATGCCTACTTTGCGCCAACTTCTATGTATATAAAACTTATTTGTTTCTTTATTTGATTGCTATACAAACTTTTATTTTCCAATGGCTTTCTCCGAAATTTAATACATATTCCAGGGAAGGCCGTCATATGATTTTTACCGACCACGCCTACTTTTACGCCCAATTTTCATATAAAATTCATATTTTGTTGTGTGGTATATTTCTTCCCTATACAAATTTGTACTTTTCAACGGATTTCTCTGAAATTTGTTTTACACGGAAATAACTACACGGTGAACAAATTCCCCAATCTTAAAAAAAAGGTACCCAAAAGAAAAGAACAAATTCCCCATTTCTTTTTTAATCGAAATAAAAAATGAACTTACTCCTCAAATTCATTCTTAAATTTTTACATATTTTTATTTAATGAATTTTGTTAAATATTTATTTTAGTAAACATTTGCATACTGCTCTCAATATATGTCCTACGACAAATGCATTTAAAATGAGGCAGCCATACCCGTGCTGCCGCGGAAGCGGCGCGCGAACGCGGACGCGGACGCGACGGATGCGGACACGACGCGCTCTCGGAACACAGCTCAGCTAAAATATCGCAATGCTCTAAAAAATATGTTTTAGGAATTAAAATAAGTTAACGAGAACTAAGCGGCAGCTCGCGGAATACAGCTCAGCTAAAATATCGCAATGATCTGACAAATATATTTTGGCGATTAAAATAAGTTGACAACAACTGCGCGGCAGCAAGGGTGTGGCTGCCAAACGCGCGGAAGCGGACCCGACTCGCTCGCGGAACACAGCATAGTGAAATGTCGTATGATAAATTTTATCTACTTATGTGAAATAATTACCTGTTGATCAAAATAGGCCACACATATACTATAAGCAGTTGCTTAAAGAAACCTTGCGACACAATATTAAACGTCGCAATAGTCTTTCATTTCTGAAACTTGAATTTGACGTCTCTGCTCAATGATGATCACTTATTGAATGAAGTAATTCAATTTTTAAAAGTTCTGATTCCTTTAATTTGCGAACCATTCCGTTATATTTGATGTTTATAAATAAACTGAAAAAAAAAACTTAAGCGGTTTCGCAGCTTATTTTTTGCTGCAGCATTTTATAAAAAACTTCTAAATTAAAAAATCAAAAAATTTTCAATTGAAATAAAAAATGAATTTACTGCCCATGCAATTTTTTGGGGAGAAAGTTCATTTTATTGGGGAATTTGTTAATTGGGGACTAAGTACTCAGCGCCTGGTAAGCATAGTGAACCATTTTTCAAGTCAAAGGCCTTTTTATCCCGGGCAAGACCGGGTAGAAACAGCTAGTATGTGTATAAACAGCAAGTATTTATAATTTTTTTAGACGCATATAATTATGGAGAATTTTTGACTAAATCGAAATAAATTGATTTAGTTTTTTTTGTTACTAAATAGCTTAGTTTTTTAAATTAAATACAAAACAAAAAGAAAATAAATAATTTAATAACATATTGTAGTGTACTGTATTTACACTACATACAGTATTTCAAAAAAGAACTGACTTGTTTACTAAAAAGTTTTTCTAAAAAATAACGGTAAAATTAACTTGTTTATTATAAAATATTAACACGGGCAATTAGTATTAAAAATGTCACTTAACGATTTCGGTTCACGTAAACTGATTTGTAAATTTTGTACAGAAATTCCGTTCAGTAAGAAGACAGTAAACTTGATAAGGAACAATACAAGTTTAGAAGGAAAACCTGGTTTGGGAAGACATTTGCAAGACTCAGAAGTGCGCCCTAAACTAAAAGCCATGGGCCGCAGCGCAAATTTTCTCCGAGAGTTGAGATACAAATATCAATGCCATAAAAATACAGTTAAGAAATATATGGAGTCTATGAGAGTTCAGTAGAAAATAAAAAAACGGCGGCAGTAACATACGAGAGACAAAAACAATTATTTAATTCAAACTACGTCTCCTGTCTCAAACCAACTTCTCTGTAACCACTGAGTACAAATGTGTGATGGATGATGAATCGTATTTCACAGTGGTAGGCAATGAATGTCAAGAAAAGTATTATGTTGAGTCTTTTGAAGCATCCAAACATCCAAGTATTGTAAGTATTTGAAAGATTCACTACGCCAAAGTTATCATGGAAATTAAATCGCAGAGAAATCCAATTTGTACCAGAAACTAACAATCCACCAAAAGAATTTTAGATTACAGCATTCACAAAAGAGAAAGAAGCTAACAACCAAGCGAAATTCAAAGATCCATGGCTGAAGTACCAAAAAACAAAAATTCGGAAGGCAAAGCGCTGTGGGGTAAATATTTTTTTATTTGATTGAGTTTGAAATTATTTTACTTTAAATGAAGCAAACACATTGGCACATTTGATCTATATGCGGCCCAATAGGTGAGTAGGTAGCGTGCTCGCCTATCATGCGGGGGTCGTGGGTTCGATTCCCACCAGAGGCTTTGGTCTGTCGCTGCAAAAAAAAAATGAACTACTCCCTCTTTCCTCCTTAACGTATTTTCCTGAAATCAACACAATGCACTGCATCTGTAAGGGGCATCCCCTGAGTGTTGATTAATTAAAAAAAAATATTCTGCATGACAGGATATACAGCTGTTTCGGAAAAGTCGCCAACACTCATCAGCAGTGTTGCCATTTTAGCATTTTAGTTGCTAGATTTACCAACTTATTTTGTCGTTTAGCATCCAAAATTTATGAAAAGATGCTAGATGCAAACTTAAATTTTTTCATTTTTTTTTTTTCAAATATACAACTATAATTTTAATGTAATTGATATTTTTTAATCTCTGAAAGTGTAATACGAGAATTTTGTGTTACTCTTTTTACCACTCTGCACGTTTCTTTCCAAAAATATAACAACACATTTTGAAATAGAAGAATGTTAACAGCAACAACAATTTTTAATGAAATAAAAAGTCGATTGCCAAAAAATATTATTGTATTAAAAAAATGCCAAAATTTTCAATACAAAAAATATTAAACCGGGTAAAAAAACCGATAACCAATATATGTATTACAAGAGTTTAAATTTAGATCATCTGAAACAGAAAAAATTCTAATCCAATGAAGTTATATCGCAGAACAATATTGGGATCCAACACTGAATACAAGGTCTTTATGGATTGAAGTTAACAAAAATTCTATTGGCGAAAATCCATTTAAAGAGTTATCAATATGTATTTGTATTGATGTTCTGTCTTTCTCAAAAGTTGAAGTTGCACGTTTGTTTAGTTTAATGGCTTTAGTTAAAAGCAAACTTTGAACAGAACAAAATCGGAGTTGTTATGTGCTATAATACGTATAAAAGAAAGTGTGAAATTGAAAAATAGGTGCTGTTACACTTACAATATACCGAGCGATGTCGTTGATAAAAGTCGATCGTCAGAAAAATATCAGAGCCAAGAAGAACTTGAAGATGAAGACATCACAGAAATATTAGATTCCATAAACCAATTATTGTAATATAATCGAAACTTATGCTTTATATTAATTTTTCGATTTAAAAACCAAAGAATTTATTAATAAATATTTAATTTTTCAATATAAAGGTAATGAAATTTAAAAAAAATAAATTTAGCATCTCCAGTACATTTTAGCATCTTGTTTTTGCAACTTAGAATCATTACAATTTCAAATTATGGCAACACTGCTCATCAGTAACCAAACGCAGTAGATCGTTTATTTGGTAAAAATTTCTTATTTGTTTCATCTTTTATTAAACCGATCGACTTAGAATCACTTTCTGAGTCGATTTAGAGATGTCCGTCTGTCCGTCCGTTTATCTGTGTGTCCCTGTAAACTTTGTAATCAAACTGCAGGTCGCAAATATAAATATAATTTGATGAAATTTAGTAGATAAGCTTCTATCGGCCGTAGGGCAAACGCTATTGAAATTGGTTAGAATCGGTACATGTTCAGACATAGCCTCCGTCTAAATGACCCTATGATATCGACTTAAGTTACCATAAGATCCAAATTACCATATTGATCTCGGTCAAATTGGGTTTGTGTATGTTTATTACATCCATTTATCGTTATCAGTAGTATCTATAATATTAATAGGCTAGGCGGTTTCTTGTGATCGATGTTTTGTTCTACCGTTTTATCCCGATTTTGACCAAACGTATATTATTTGAAAGGTATTTCTTTTTAGCGGTTTTGCAGATTTGCAAATTTTTAAATTTTTTCCTTTATTTTGAGTAAATTAGATTAAAAGTTGCTAATAACACATACATAAAATTATACATATGCTATGTGTGTTTTAATAAATTAATTAATGTGTTTGTTAATGAGTTTATCTTCATTCACAGTAATAATAAAGCATAAAAGTGTTGGTTTGTGAATTGGCTAAGTTGAAAAATAAAGCTGACTAGAAATTGCACTCGAATTTCGAGCGCTGGAATCTGCTAATAAAAATAAACCCAATACGACAATTCTTAGTGATAGAACCCATATGAAGCTAATTCCCGATCTTCACTTAAATCTATCAAAAAACAAAAATATTGATCAAATTTTTCTCAAAATTGGTTTGCATATGTTTTTGCAGAAAACAAGTTACTTTGCCAAATATGGTCAGGATCGATCCATTTTCGACCTAGTCCCCACATAAATGTAGCGTCCGATATGAACTTTTTCATATATGTAGGCAAATAAAAAACTAATAACAATGCCATCCAAATTTGTGTCACGCTTACTTTCTATATTCAATAAGTTGGTCCATTTCTCTAGCTTCCGTACTTTAAGAGTCCATTTAATTTAAAAAGTATTTGAACAATAAATACCTTCGATGTCTAAATTGCCAACGCATATAAACTACTAGTTATGAGTTTTATTCCGAAACTCTAGCTCTGAAATTTTATATATCCATTTTAAAGGTCATTAATATAACTATGTTAATTTATTCTTAAAATTTTAAAAATTCTGAAATTCTGTATTTTATTATTTTAATGTTATTAACAAGTACTACTTCATCGATCAGTATAAATTCATGCTAACTATTGTGAAGAATATCGGTGTCTTGACTTATAGTCGGGAGCTTTTATCAGGATTTCGGTAGTCAACCTTAGATGCCTTCTTAATTTTAACGTAGAAGTTGAATTTTTGTGGACATTTTTTGTGCACTTCTAAATTGACCAGGAACATTTAACTACTATTGCCGGAATATACATATATTTTCAGTACAATGTCTGAGATAAAAATTGCATTATGTTATTAGAGCCGACATAGAACCATTACAACTAAAAAAAAACATATTCAACTGTGACAATTAAGGGTGAGACGAGCCATTAATAGCATCAGAAAAAACAAAAAAATTGCGACTCTATTTCAACTATATTACAGCGAACAGGGTCTTCGAAAATGGACTTTCTCATTATTTTGCTAAAGTTAAAAATTTCTTTGTAAATTTTAATTTTTAAATTATTGTGACTTTTTTGTTTTAAAAGATTTTGAAGTATAAAATAAATTTTTTATTTTTTTTGTAACGCAATCAATAGAAATATAAAGTCACTGAGTCATTAGAAAAAATGTTTAAGTTCAAAATTTACCGAAAATCTCCTACTTAATAGAGCATAAGTCCTGCCCATCAGAAGCTCTCAAAAAAAATATGAGCAGGTATGCCTCACCTTTCAAAAGGGGTTAAAGTGTGTGTTTTTTATGCTTCCAAAAGAGTAATAAAAGATACAAAATTTTATTTTACATACTTAATTGCAAGAAAGAGTATTTATAATAATGATTCCACAATTATTATTCATTACAATTTGTGCAATGGCTAAGTACTGTTACAGAGATCTGGTAGATATTTATTTTCAACGAAATGATGTAGACGATGTAATTTTGCACATAGTGAGCAAAGACTTCTTTAAGAATTGTAACCTAGAAGACATTGAAATGCACAAAGGAAAAATTACTAATTTTGCATCGAATTTGAAAAGACGGTACATTGAATGCTCTCATAGCAAGGCAAAGATGTACAAACGTTACCAAGAGTGGTTAATAAAGGAACTTATTTTTGAGAGTGCATCTACAACTGCCAACGAAAGTGGAAAAAAGAGTCGATCAGCAAAAACAATTGAGGGATGTAGTGAAAGATCTCGAAGGCGCAAGCTGGAGAATATCAATGAAGAAATTTCTGAAAGAATTATTAAGGATTCATTTTTGCACCAAATTCAACCAACCCAAAATAAAAAAAATAAAATTGAAATAATTGAAAAAATAGTAGAAGCGAGCCCAAGGCGCATAAAGAGGATTTTGAAAAGCGTTCCTACACCAATTGAAGATAAGAAATTTACGTCAGAAGAAGCGTTCGCCCTATTTTTGGATTTAAGATTGGCCAAAAATCAATATAAGGAATTGCGGAAGCGAATCAATGAAAAGAATTGTGGGATTTTTCCAGAGTATCGAGATTTAGTTTCTGCCAAAAAAGAAAAAGAATGCTTACCTTCACAATCTGCTATTAGTGTCACTTCAACATCAGCAGAAATAAAATTGCAAGATCTCCTTGAACATACTGCAGAACGATTGCTAAATACGCTTGACACTGATCATTTAAAAAAAATTGGTAATGACGGCATTACTTTAATTTCTAAATGGGGATGTGATGGATCCTCTGGTCAGAAACAATACAAAATTTTTTTTTGTTTTTTTTTTTGAAGCCTAGTTCCGCGAAGCCGAGTGGCTTGTCTGCAGATTCTAATTTGGCTAGTTTTTTTTTTTTTTTTTTTTTTTTTGCAGCGACAGACCAAAGCCTCTGGTGGGAATCGAACCCACGACCCCCGCATGATAGGCGAGCATGCTACCTACTCACCTACCGGGGCAATTTAATGCCGAAAATTCATCCGATGCTAATTTATTTATGGTATCTTTCGTTCCATTGCACTTAACAAAAAGGTATAGCGTTGTAGGATTTGATACTTTAAAATACACAGTTTAGGTTTAACGGACAATTACAGAAAGTAAGCTTTGACAGACGGACAATATTAACATACATACTTTGAAACTTATTGACAATTAGAATAAGCAGGCTTTGATATACCATAATATTTTTTCAAAAACAGACAGACAAAAAACAGTCTCATTATAGACATAGAATCGAAAACACATAACGCGGACAACAAATTAATTATATAATCGCAATTTATAAATTCTATAAATTTTTATTTAATTAAAATAATAATTGCAAGTGTTTTTCATTCGCCGAAAAAATAAAATTGTAGAGCAAAAGCCTACAGAGCCGTCAACTAGTAGAGCAACAGAAATTGATATATGGAAAAATGGAATTCCTTCTTCAACAAAGTATTGCAGACCAATAAAATTTGCATTCAAAAAGGAAACCAAAGATGTCATAACTGAAGAAGTTCAAAAAATAAAAGATCAAATTAAGGAACTTCAACCAGTTATATTTAAATTTGATGACCAAGAAAAGGAAGTACATTTTAAAATGTGTCTCACAATGATTGATGGAAAAGTTGCACAAGCTTTAACTGGAACAAAGTCAACGTCAAGCTGCATTATATGCCAAAAGACATCAAGTCAATTAAGCCAACCCCCACCAGAAGACGATAGTTTTAAGGAAGCCTACGAATTTGGAATGTCCCCTCTTCATGCTAGAATACGTTTCATGGAGCATATCCTTAAATTGGGTTATGATTTGGAATTTGGTCCGTTAGGCGAAACAGTGAGAAAAACAAAGAAAATTAAGAAAAAAGAAAGCAAAAAAAAAATTCAACAAAAATATCTACAGCTAGGCCTCGTAATCGACCAACCAAAAAAAGGAGAAGGAAACTCAAATGATGGAAATACTGCAAAGATATTTGTGTCCGATCCAGAAACTGCAGCATCTGCAACAGGTGTATGTCATGAATTAATAAGACGATTCAAAATCATACTACAAGTTCTAGCATGCAGCAGAATGATAAATGCAAAAAAATTTGGAGACTACGCCAATAAAACAGCTATACTTTATAATGAAAAATACTCTTGGAGATAATATGCCATCCACAGTTCATAAAATTTTGTACCATGTGGACAAATAATTCAAAAAAAATATGCTACCAATAGGAGATCTATCTGAAGAAGCGCAAAGAAAAGAAAAAAGACTACAGAATTTTCCGCGAGCACAACACAAGAAAAATGTCCAGATATTGCACTGATGAAGACCTTATCACTATTTTGTTGGGCAGTTCAGATCCATATATGTCCAACATTCGACAAAAATGGAAAACAATCTCTTTTGAATTAGACGAAGAAGCTAAACAACTTTTAGAAGATGAAAATCAAGGCTATTTAGAAGAAACTAGCAGATTCCAGCGCTCGAAATTCGAGTGCAATTTCTAGGCAGCTTCATTTTTCAACTTAGCCAATTCACAAACCCACACATTTATGGTTTATTATTATTGTGAATGAAGATAACAAACTCATTAACAAATACATTAACAAATTTAATAAAACACACATAGCATATGTATAAAGTTATGCATGTATTAGTAGCAACTTTTAATCCAATTTACTCAAAATATAAGAAAAAATTTAAAAATCTGTAAATCTGCAAAACGTCTAAAAAGAAATACCTTTCAAATAATATACGTTTGGACAAAATCGGGATAAAACCGCAGATCAAAACATCGGTCACAAGTGAAAAAAAGATTAACTTTGATTTAATCACGCACAGTCACGCATGGTCACGTACTGTCACGGAGAGATTTAAAACGGATTTTCCCTCATCCAATCAATCTGAAACTTGGTCGCTATATTAGCTGTAAAGAAAGATTAACTTCGACATAGTCACGCACAGGCACGGAGTGATTTAAAACCCATTTCCCCATATCCGATCGATCTGCAACTTGGTTGATAGAGTTGCTGTGAAATAAGTTTGACTTTGACATAGTCACGCATAGTCACGCACAGTCGCGGAGGGATTAAAACCTCACTTCCCTCATCCGTTGGATCTGAAACTTTGTCCATAGACTTGTTTTGGAAGATTAATTTTAATATAGTCACACACACTCACGCACAGTCACGGAGATATTCAAAACTCATATGCATAAGGAAAGAAAGAGTTTTAATAAAAACTTAGTTTTTATGGCTTAGATTATTTATATAGTCAAAAATTTTTCATGATCTACAAATTTATGTATGTTATAAATTTACAATAAAAATTGATATAGAAATATTTAAAAAGACAATAAAAAAAATTTTTAACTTAAATAAAAACTCACAATGTTCTGTTCTAAAACAGCCAACACATATTTTTATTTTCATATCAATTATGTGTGTTTCTAAATTTTGTACTCTGCCCAACACAATCATGACTGTGTTCCGTTTTAATAATTCGTTATCTACACGAACATTTTTTTATCACGTATTATTTGTTTCGAACACACATAAACCACACAGATACGACGCGTACATCTAAAAATTAAAACATTATCCACTCGCGATCGGAAAAAACGAAATTAAGTCATAAACAACATATAAAATTGCTCTGTTTTCTATTTTAATACTAACTTTTTATTTATTTTTTTTATTATTATCTTTTTATTTTTGTTTTTTTTATAACTGCTAATGAATTATTTTATTTTTTTTTTTTTTTAAATGAATTTGGTTTGGCAGTAGACGCGCTAGAAAACGAACTTAAAATAAAGCTACACTCGAATCTGTGTGGTTTATGTGTGTTCGAGACAAAAAATACGTGATAAAATACAGTCATGATTGTGTTGGGCACCGTACAAAATTTAGAAACACACATAATTGATATCAAAATAAAAATATGTGTTTGTTGATATGACCTATGTCTGTTTACATTTATCGAGGGCTTATATTCAAAAATTGCTATTTACATTTGACAGCAATATTAGTTTTTGATTTCAAACTGTTGTCTGCTATAACTGTCATATATAATATTAATTTTGATATCATACATGATTAGTACGACTATTTCTATATTGTAGCAAATCGATCGACAGATATTTTCAGATCTTATTAATAAATTGGTTTTACATGCTGTCTTTAAAATAGTTATTTATGCAGATAACATTTTTTGAATATAAGCCCTCGATATGTACGAGTTTTTTATTCAGTGTGTGTTTTTTTTCTGAACTCTGGTAAAAACATACGACTTTTTTAATTAATTACTAGAAGACCCCTGCTGCTCCGCAGCATTATATTATATTATATTAATTTTTATAATATAATAACAAAATTTGCCAAGAGAAGTTAACGTGCAGTAATGCCAAAATATGCCAAGAGAAGTTAACGTACAGTAAAAGTAAAGTTGATTGTCCACGTATAACTTTCCTCAAACCCAACTAATTTGCCAAGAGAAGTTAACGTACAGTAACGTCAAAATATGCCAAGATAAGTTAACGTACAGTAAAAGTAAAGTTGATTCTCCACGCATAACTTTCCTCAAACCCAACGAATTTAAGCAGTTGATAGCTCAAAAGAATGAGCTTGATCCACTGAGTGTTCTGTGACCTATGTCAACAGCCTACGTTAATTAGAACTCTAGTTATAGAGGTTTGAGAGAAGAAAAATATTGAAAAAAATCTTGAATGCAAATTTTATTCATAAATTCTTTTAATATATAAGATAACTAACTCGGGCTTTTTCAAAAAAGCCACCCTTTGGCCCCTGTGAACATTCGGGCTAAAAAGTTTACGGGGCCAAAGTTTGGCACTTTCTGAAAAATTTAACTTACAAAATTATAAGTTGTAAAATTAACAGAAAAAATAAGACATTATATAAAAAAAACCTTTTTTAACTTTTCGACACTTCACTTTTGCACTAAAATTCATAACTTTTTTTTATTATCGATCGATATTTACGTTTTATAGCAAAAATTAAAGGCTAAAGTCCCATCTGGTAGGTGGGACAGCATTCTCGCGAAATGGTCCATTGTTCGGCGGACCTCTTGACATGTGGAGTTTAACCAAACATACATACTAAAGAAGCAAATGCTATAAACAAAATGACCACAACCACACGAACAATTACAGATATCACACACAAAAAAAAATTTCAGATTAACAAAAAAACATGGAAAAATCTTATTTTTTTTTACATTTCCATTGAAATCTTATTGAACCGATTTTGACTATTTTAAATAGCAACCTGTTCAGGATGCCAGTGAAACATTTTCAATCATAATGATCATCCGATCTTAACTCTTGAGGGCGTGATCGAGATTTCTACAGACGGACAGACGGACAAACGGGCATCTCTATATAAACTCCGCTTGTTACAAGGATCAATACTATCAATGAGGAGCCCCCTTCTTTTATCCCGTAGTAATCTCAATAGGTTTTTTTTGTATTTGCCGAAAATTGCTTAATTCTCAAATGGAACTTCTGAATAAAATTTATAAATTGTGCAATTAAAATATTATCTAAACATTAAAATAATGTCCTTTAATTAATATATGTATGTTAGGCTTTGAATTTAATTGGATTTTGTTCCTATATTTTCTATAACGTATATTTTTTAAAGTAAAGTTTTTTGGGAAGTGTATTTTTATACCCATGATTGTGCTTGAACTGTGTGTTATGAATAATTGTAAAACACTGGCAACAAGATTTTGTTTGTTAGAATTTTATTAATAGCATTCGTTTGCTGATATACCGACATTGTCGTTGAGTTTTTTTTCCACTTCAAAATTTCAAAGTAAAAACAAACGTTTTTGCTTATTCCAAATATAAACTTAATTTAATATTCACAGATAGGATTTTGTGGTCTACCACACTAAATAAAAGAAAAACAAGTTAATGTGTTAATTTTGGCTGTACAGAAGAGAAATAAGTATCACAACAGTTAAGTGAAAATAGAACAAATAGAAAATAAAATGGTTCGATTATGTTCAAAACCAAATATTACAACAGCTAGCCAAGAGATTTGTATAACAGTTTTTTGTTATATCTGGGCTTTATAAAGTTATAAATCTTTCGTGAAAATTTACATTATATTCAAAGCCATTTTCTAATATAAAAATCAATTAATAAAAGCCGATTCACCAGTTATCCATCAAATAACAACATGAACGTAAAAGAAAATAGTGTTCCCAATTATTTCGATTCCCGAATTCAACTAACAATAAATTATAGAAAAAAATTATAGTGTTTCTAATTAAAAAAATCATGTGAGTCCGATCACAGGGAAGATGTGTAAACATCTAGTAATTAAAGATTTTTTTATGTCATTTTTTAAAATCAAACAGAAAGCTTCATCTATGTATCACTTATAGCAAAAACTGTTTCAGCTAATTTAACAACCGTTTGCTGTAAAACGTTAAAAATATCCTAATATAAACGTATATAAGTGATACATAGATGACGCTTTTAAAAAAGTGGCATAAAAAAACAATTTTATATCATAATTTTTTCACCAATACAATCATAAGTCACACAGCGTTATCTGCTTCAGCTCACACCGATATGAGTTACGCTGTTTTTGTGATTGTATTGTGAAATAGAAATTTACCCCCCTACGCGTATAGATGTTTACACATCAAAAAGTGAATAATATATTGTCGATGTAATACATGTTGCTACATCTGGTTAATATAAAATTTTGACTGAAATTCTAACCACAATAAAAGTTGTAGTCAACTACTAATAAAATTCCAATAAGCTATTAAATAAAATAAAGAAAAATAAAAAACAAAAAAATTCTTAACATACTTTACTTCCAGTTATGATAAATTAAACTTATTTACATTTTGCTTAAATACAGTTGAATGAATGGATTATTTTAATAATTATGATTCTTTTTAAAAAATGTAAATCGAATCATTTATCTTTCAAACTAAATTAATTCATTGTTAATAGTTATTGTTAATTGATTACATACAAGACATGTTATTCAACAAAAAATAACATAAATAACACTGTACAACAAAATCAAATTTTTTCCAAAATTACAAGGTCCGTCCTATAAATTTTGATAGAGGAGACAAAAAAAAAACAAGTAAGAAAATTATAGTCGGTCGAGACCGACTATACGATACCCTATACCATGCGTTTAGAGACCCTATCTCTTAGGCCCAACTAACTGGACATAGAAAATAAGCAAAAACCAAATTTGAGTGGGATTTTTATTAATTTTTTGGCTGTAGATATGAAAAAATTCATATCGGATGCTATATCTATATGGGGACTAGGCCCAAAAATGGACCGATCCTGCCTTTGTTTGGTAAAGTCTCTTGTATTTTGCAAAAATATATACAAACAAAATTTGAGAAGAATCAGTGCAATATTTTTGTTTTTTAATAGATTTAAGTGAAGATCGGGAAGCAGCTCTATATGGGGTCAAAGGGATCATTTTTGGACTACTCATTAATGGATGTAATGAACGCATACAAACCCAATTTGAGTAAGATCTATATGACAATTTGGATCTTATGGCAATTTATGTCGATTTCATATGGGTAATTTGTATGGGGGCTAGGTCTGAACATGGACCGATTCTCACCAATTTCAATAGCGTTCATCCCATGGCTGATAAAAGCTTATGTACCAAATTTCATCAAAATACATTCATATTTGCGACCTGCAGTTTGATTACAAGCTTTACATGGACACACAGACGGACGGACGGACGGACGGACATTGTTAAATCAACTCAGAAAATGATTCTGATTCGATCGGTATAATTAAAGATGGGTCTAGGTCAAATATTTTTGGTTGTTACAAACAGCAGCACAAAGTCATTATACCCAAACCACATAGTGGTATAGGGTATAAAAACGTTTATTGGCGTTTTGAAAGTTTAAAACTCAATTTCATTTGAGGGGGGTTAAAGTTTCCCAGCACTGGCACATTCTTGTTGTTAATCGGCGCACAGTGGACCATTTGACGAGAAGGCGGTCAAAAATCTATAACTTTTGATTGGATTGGAATATTGATATGCGATTTTTTTTGTTTGGTATGTGAGACTTTAGCCTTTAAGTTTTGCTATAAAACGTAATTCTGGACCGAAAATAAAAAAAGTTACGGAGTGTTTAAAATACATTTTCATTTGTAGTTGAATTTTAGTACAAAAGTGAAATGCTAAAAGGTAAAAAAAAGGTTTTTTTTTAATATAATGTCGTATTTTTTCAGTTAATTTTACAACTAATACTTTTTAACAATTTTTTAAGTTAATTTTTTCAGAAAATGCCAAACTTTGGCCTCCGTAAACTTTTTAGTCCTAATGTGCACAAGGGCCAAAGGTTGTTTTTTCTGAAAGATCCCGAGCTAGAATATAATTTATTAAGCAGCGAACGTAAAAGTTACTTTATATTGGTTCAAGATAGAGAAGTTTCAATGAAAAACTCGTATGTTTTTGCTTTAGTTAAATTTTTTTTTTATTGTCTTTTTAAATATTTCTATATCAATTTTTATGGTAAATTTATAAAATATAACAATTTTTATTGTAAATTTACAAAATATATAAATTTAAATTTTTAAATCAAGAAAGTTTTTTAACTATATAAAAAAAGTGTAACTTATTGTTATTGTAATGAAAAAGTACTTTAAATCCACCAATTTTAGTAAAAATTTATTCTAAATAGCCTTGATTTTCATCTTCTAGAAGTTGTTTAGCTTCTTCGTCTATTTTAATAGAGGTAGTTTTCCATTTTTGACGAATGCTGGACATATATGGATCTGAAGTGCACAACACAGTAGTGATAACGTCTTCATTAGTACAACATCTGGACATTTTCCTTGTGTTGTGCTCGCGAAAGAATCTGTAATCTTTGTTCCTTTTTTCTTGCGCTTCTTCAGATGGATCTCCTATTGGTAGCATATTGTTTTGAATTATTTGTTCCCCATGGTACAAAATTTTATGAACTGTGGATGGCATATATCTCCAAGAGTATTTTTCATTATAAAGTATAGCTGTTTTATTGGCGTACTCTTCAAATTTTTTTGCATTTATCTTTCTGCTGCATGCTAGAACTTGTAATATGATTTGAATCGTCTTATTAATTCATGATCTACACCTGTGACAGATGCTGCAGTTTCCGGATCGGAAAAAAATCTCCTTGCAGTATTTCCATCATTTGTGTTTCCTTCCCCTTGTTTTGGTTGGTCGATTACGAGGCCTAGCTGTAGATATTTTTGTTGAATTTGTTTTTTTTGCTTTCTTTTTTCTTAATTTTCTTTGTTTTTTTCTCACTGTTTCGCCTAACGGACCAAATTCCAAATCATAACCCAATTTAAGAATATGCTCCATGAAACGTATTCTAGCATGAAGAGGGGACATTCCAAATTCGTAGGCTTCCTTAAAACTATCGTCTTCTGGTGGGGGTTGGCTTAATTGACTTGAAGTCTTTTGGCAAATAATGCAGCTTGACGTTGACTTTGTTCCAGTTAAAGCTTGTGCAACTTTTCCATCAATCATTGTGAGACACATTTTAAAATGTACTTCACTGTCTTGGTCATCAAATTTAAATATTGCTGGATGAAGTTCCTTAATTTGACCTTTTATTTTTTGAACTTCTTCAGTTATGACATCTTTGGTTTCCTTTTTGAATCCAAATTTTATTGGTCTGCAATACTTTGTTGAAGAAGGAATTTCATTTTTCCATATATCAATTTCTGTTGCTGTACTAGTTGACGGCTCTAAGACGCTGTAGGCTTTTGCTCTACAATTTTATTTTTTCGGCAAATGAAACACACTTGCAATTATAATTTTAGTTAAATAAAAATTTATAGAATTTATAAATTACGATTATATAATTAATTTTTTGTCCGCGTTATGTGTTTTCGATTCTATGTCTATAATGAGACTGTTTTTTGTCTGTCTGTTTTTGAAAAAATATAATATATCAAAGCCTACTTATTCTAACTGTCAATAAGTTTCAAAGTATGTATGTTAATATTGTCCGTCTGTCAAAGCTTACTTTCTGTAATTGTCCGTTAAACCTAAACTGTGTATTTTAAAGTATCAAATCCTACAACGCTATACCTTTTTGTTAAGTGCAATGGAACGAAATATACCATAAATAAATTAGCATCGGATGAATTTTCGGCATTAAATTGCCCCGGTAGGTGAGTAGGTAGCATGCTCGCCTATCATGCGGGGGTCGTGGGTTCGATTCCCACCAGAGTCTTTGGTCTGTCGCTGCAAAAAAAAAAAAAAAAACTAGCCAAATTAGAATCTGCAAACAAGCCACTCGGCTTCGCGGAACTAGGCTTAAAAAAAAAACAAAAAAAATTTTGTATTGTTTCTGACCAGAGAATCCATCACATCCCCATTTAGAAATTAAAGTAATGCCGTCAATACCAATTTTTTTTAAATGATCAGTGTCAAGCGTATTTAGCAATCGTTCTGCAGTACGTTCAAGGAGATCTTGCAATTTTATTTCTGCTGATGTTGAAGTGACACTAATAGCAGATTGTGAAGGTAAGCATTCTTTTTTGGCAGAAACTAAATCTCGATACTCTGGAAAAATCCCACAATTCTTTTCATTGATTCGCTTCCGCAATTCCTTATATTGATTTTTGGCCAATCTTAAATCCAAAAATAGGGCGATATACAAAGAAATACAAAATTGGTGCAAAAATGAATCTTTAATAATTCTTTGAGAAATTTCTTCATTGATATTCTCCAGCTTGCGCCTTCGAGATCTTTCACTACATCCGTCAATTGGTTTTGCTGGTCGACCCTTTTTTCCACTTTCGTTGGCAGTTGTAGATGCACTCTCAAAGATAAGTTCCTTTATTAACCAGTCTTGGTAACGTTTGTACATCTTTGCCTTGCTATGAGAGCATTCAATGTACCGTCTTTTCAAATTCGATGCAAAATTAGTAATTTTTCCTTTGTGCATTTCAATGTCTTCTAGGTTACAATTCTTAAAGAAGTCGTTGCTCACTATGTGCAAAATTACATCGTCTACATCATTTCGTTGAAAATAAATATCTGCCAGATTTCTGTAACAGTACTTAGCCATTGCACAAATTGTAATGAATAACAAGTGTGGAAACATTATTATAAATACTCTTTCTTGCAATTATGTAAAATAAAAATTTTTATCTTTTATTACCACTTTTAGAAGCATAAAAATCCCAAACCCTAACCCCTTTTAAAAGGTAAAGCATACCTGCTCATATCTTTAAGGGCTATGTCGCAATAGTTTTTTTTACCATATACCTGTTATTTATATTGTTTCCCATTTTGTCAGTTATTTTAACTATATAACTCTAATTCAGACTATTAATGTTTTTGAAAGATACCTATGTAAATGTACCTGTAACAATTAAGCGCATTATATCTCAACCCTTTTTTATAAGTATATAACAACTCCTGACAACTCTACCGACACGCAAAAAAATACACCGCGGTGCACCGGTACGACCAACTTTTGTATTCATAACACTCAGACGGACGGACGGAAATCGTTTAATCGACTCTGAAAGTGTTTTTGAGTCGATTCGTATAATAAAAGATGGATAAAGGTCCAATATTTTTGGCAGTTACAAACATCACCTCAAACTTAATATATCCTAACCACATAGTGGACAACTTTTGTATTCATAAATTTTGCAGAAAAAATCTAACCTTGGGTCAGAAAAATTGTTCTGGTGCACACGCGCGGATACTGAGAAAGCCCATTGTCGAAGACCCTGTTGGCTGTGATATAGTTGAGATAGAGTCGCAATTTTTTGGCTCCCGAGGTTTACTAGTATTTACTTTCAAATGAATGACATAACTTTAAAATCGGTAACAAAAAAATGATTTTTGGTCGCCTTCTCAAAATATGGTTCACTGTGCGGCGTAAGAAACCATGTGACCCTTATATTTTAGGTATAAAATATGTTCATCAAATTTCTGTAGAATGTTACAGAGAACATTTTTGTAGAATATGTTAACCCTCTAACTCCTCAAGGTATGGGTCTTTTTGTCGTTCTTTTAAAAAAGAGCAAAAAACATCACTAACACAGGGATTTAAAATGTTCCGCAAAAATATTCGCCGTGAAATTTTACTACGTTTTGTTTCGAGCACACATAAACCACACAGATTCGAGTGTAGCTTTATTTTAAGTTCGTTTTCTTGCACGTGTACTGCTAAAAAACAGAACATGTTCTTCAACGCGTACATCTAGAAATTAAAACATTATGTACTTGCGATCGAAAAAATCTGAAACACCCCTATAATAACGAAAACAATTGTTTCAAAATTTAAAAATTTACATCTAGTCTTTCGCAAAAAAAATACAGTTGTAACCCTCTTTGTATTATAAGAGTAGCTTCTTTAGAATCCACTAAAAAGACATATTTTGAGTTGCACCCAAAAAACTTGTTATATATGATGATCACTGAAAAAATACTTATTATTCGCAATTCTTTACAATGAAATAACTGTTTTTAAATTTTATAGTAAATATTAAAAAAAACCGTTTTTTGCCTTTACTGAAAATTTGGAAATTTTGAGTTGACTGACTTTAGAGGTACAGGTGCATATTCCTCCAGCAAACTCTATTTTTTTTTAATTCTCTCTTTTTCAACTTAATTTTATTTTTTAACAGTGTACTGCATTTGTTTTAAATAGAAGCAATTTTATTCATAAATACTTATAATTAGCATAAATATATGTATATTTTTTTTAAAATAATTTTACAAAACTACAATATCGTTAATTAGTTTTACCAAAATTTTTAAATACTTTGCTACAGTTTGTGTGTGAAAACTTGTAACATCAAAATAATGCAAATTTTTTATATACACAAACAACGGTGCATGCAAAATCTATTCTCAAATGAATATAGAAAACGAATATAAAGCAGGAAGAAAATTATTGTTAAGATAAAAATTTTTGGACATAATTAATAGCGTTTTTATAAACAGACGAACGGGTCTATTTTAAATAATACACCTTGTGTATAGGATCGAACTTGTAGTTAATATCTTTTACTTGCTAAAGGCCCAGTTACACGATACCACTCGGTCATATGATTTTTCGAAATAAAAATCATATGAAATTCATCGAACTGTCATAAAGTCGTACCGGCATACTTGGCCATTTACACCATCACACTCAAGTCCAATGAAAACAGCTGTTTTTTAATATTACCAAAAAAACAACTCTGGTCCGATGAAAATGGCAAATTTTTATAAATGTTTCTAAGCCATCGGACTACGAAAATAAAATCCTACAGGCTGTCAATTTCATAACATAAGCTTTTTACATGATACGACTTTTTCATAATACTCGACTTTTTGACAGTCGTATTACAAGGTGTGATAGTGTAAACTGGCCTTAAGTAAATCGCAAGTTGGAATACATTGCAATAGTTACAGCAGCAACCATAAGATTAAATGGCCCTAAAATGCCTCCTGTCAATTCTGAACACAAATTTTTGTTAATCGCACGGTTAGTTATCAAAATATTCCGTGGCTTATTCAAAAGGGTGTTCTAACTGTCGTATGATTCGTCAGAGCTAAAGTTGTACATCAGTTGTAAAATTGTTTTTGTATTTTTCATATAAAACTTTAATACAACAATGCTTAAACCCTCATTATACACCAGTGTTCAGAGGGTATATATGAGTTTGTCATTCCATTTGTAATAATTTGAAAACAAAATCTGGACGCTATAAAATATAACAAGCAGATTTGATATAGCGATGTCCGTCTGTCCGTCTGTGGAAATCATGATCATGTCCTCAAGAGGTCAGCTGGGTTGCCCGTTTTGTGTGAAAATGGTCCACTGACAACTCGATTCAATAAGTCCCGAGATTTCAATCAAAACGTATGTTGTTCTTGTTATTGTTGTTAAATTTAGTTTCTTGTGTGTGGTAGCTGTAACTGTTATTGCTGCTGTGGTCGTTGTGTTTATAGCATTTGCTGCTTTAATCCGTCCTTTCGCTGCCGCCGCACAGTGGGCCATATTTTAAGAAGGCGACCAAAAATATTTTTTTTTTTTTGTTATCGATTTTAAAGTTATGTTATTCATTTAAAAGTAAATACTAGTAAACCTCGGGAGCCAAAAGTTGCGACTCTATCTTAACTACATCACAGCGAACAGGGTCTTCGAAAATGGGCTTTCTCAGTATTTTGCTAAAATAAAAATTTCTTTGTAAATTTCTTTGTAAATTTTTATTTTTGAATGATTGTAACTTTTTTGATTTAAAAGATTTTGAAGTGAAATAAATTTTGTATAATTTTGTGGTTTCCATACTATTAATGTTAAAAATGTCAAATCACTGAGTCATTCCGAAATTTTAAAAAAAGGTCAAAATTTTCCGAAAATCTCCTACTTAATAGAGCATAACTCCTTCCAGTCAAAAGCAGTCAGAAAAAATCTTGTACACTTCTATAGTCCGAACCCTCCCCTATACTCCTATACCCCATTATACACCCGCCAGTTTCCGCCCGTGTGCACCAGAACAATTTTTCTGACCCAAGGTTAGATATTTTCTGCAAAATTTATGAATACAAAAGTTGTCCACTATGTGGTTAGGATATATTAAGTTTGAGGTGATGTTTGTAACTGCCAAAAATATTGGACCTTTATCCATCTTTTATTATACGAATCGATTCAAAAACACTTTCTGAGTCGATTAAACGATGTCCGTCCGTCCTCTAAGTGTTATGAATACAAAAGTTGGTCGTACCGGTGCAAAGCGGTGTATTTTTTTTTTGCGTGTCGGTAGAGTTGTCAGGAGTTGTTATATACTTATAAAAAAGGGTTGAGATATAATGAGCTTAATTGTTACGGGTACAATTATATACATAGGTATAGGTACATATGGTAAAAAAAAAACTATTGCGACATAGCCCTTTAAGATATGAGTAGGTATGCTTCACCTTTTAAAAGGGGTTAGGGTTTGGGTTTTTTATGCTTCTAAAAGTGGTAATAAAAGATAAAACTTTTTATTTTACATAATTGCAAGAGAGAGTATTTATAATAATGTTTCCACAATTATTATTCATTACAATTTGTACAATGGCTAAGTACTGTTACAGAGATCTGGCAGATATTTATTTTCAACAAAATGATGTAGACGATGTAATTTTGCACATAGTGAGCAACGACTTCTTTAAGAATTGTAACCTAGAAGACATTGAAATGCACAAAGGAAAAATTACTAATTTTGCATCGAATTTGAAAAGACGGTACATTTAATGCTCTCATAGCAAAGCAAAGACATACGAGTTTTTCATTGAAACTTCTCTATCCTGAACCAATATAAGGTAACTTTTACGTTTGCTGCTTAATAAATTATATTTTAACTCAGGATCTTTAAAAAAAAAAAAAAAACTTTGGCCCTTGTGAACATTAAGACAAAAAATTTACGGTGGCCAAAGTTTGGCATTTTCTGAAAAAATTAAGTTAAAAAATTGCTAAAAGTATTAGTTGTAAAACTAACTGAAAAAATAAGACATTATATTAAAAAAAAACCTTTTTTTACCTTTTAACACTGCACTTTTGTACTAAAATTCAACTACAAATAAAAATGTATTTTAAACCCTCCGTAACTTTTTTTTATTTTCTGTCGAGAATTACGTTTTATAGCAAAACTTAAAGGCTAAAATCTCACCTACCAAACAAAAAAAACCGCATATCAAAATTCCAATCCAGTCAAAAGTTATAGATTTTTACCCGCCTTCTCGTCAAATGGTCCACTGTGCGCCGGCGCTTATAAAAATGCATTTAAATTAAAGAATTAAAATTAGAAATGCTGCTAATAAAAAAAAATAAAATCTTAAGTTTTTTCTAAAGATTTTAAGGGCTCAACCAATTTTAAATTCTCATAGACGGTTACCTGATTTTTAATTGTGGTAGGGTTTAGAAGAGTTCTTTTCTTGAAAACCTGTTTTGATAACAGAAAAGCAAAAATAATGGATGGAATTTTGCAGTAAAATTATTGTCTTTATAAAAAAAATACAATAAGAAATGATATTAAAGCATAAAGGTTAAGTAACTATATTAAAATGGTAACCGTACCCAACGTTGGTTAAAATTTGAGTTTACGACACAGGTAGAGGGTATCAAAGATCCGGCTCAGCCGAATATGACTCTTACTTATTGAATGTTATGGTCATGGTATGAGTTTGTGCTGATGTTTGTAACTACCAAAATTATTTTACCTGGACCCACCTTTCATTACAACTATCGAATGAGAATCGTTTTCTTAGTCTGGTTAAGAATATCCACCCATCCGTCTGTCTGCCTGACTGTCTGTGTATATCAGTGTCGATATAATCCTTGTAATTAAACTCCAGGTCGCTAATATAAATAAGTTTTAATAAAATTGGGTGTTTAAGCTTCTATAGGCCAAAAGGCACTAATGAAAGCCGTAGAAATCACTGCACGTTGATACCTGGCACCCACACAAACAACCCCTATAAGATCGCCTGAAATTGTCGCTATATTTCGATTATCATATATGGATAAAATGTTGTTTATGTTTGTGTATTCTACTCTCTAATAACACAGTGCGACTACCTTCCTAGGAAAGAGGGCGAGGGGGGTTGAGATATTCCAAGTCGTCAGAGTGAAAGTACTAGGCCAGTATAGAAAAAGCTCCAAAGCGTTTGGTTTTCATAGGCCAAACTAAGACTCAAGAGCCATTGATGATTTCCCATTTCATTTTGCAGCAAAATTGTAGTCAAGCCTTAAATAAATTATTTTTATAATATATAATTTTTATTATTTATTTATCAAATGAAATCTTCGAATAATTTTTACGTCTTTCCCTTTTTTAAGCAAATTTCGCCAACAACTCGTCAATAGCTTCAAATTTCTGGCCATAAACGACTGAAAAGGTGAAACCAAAGACAATTAAAAACATTTTTGAAAAACATTTCGAAAAAAAAACAAATTCGCTTTGAAAAGTAACGTCTTCACTCGAGTTCTACGAATTCCGACAATAAGAAAGGCGGCATATGTTTAGCATAGTTAACCATTTTTAAAATATTTGCTAGTGCATTATATGTTCCTTCGTTTCTGTACTATACGCTCTTCGAACCAAAGATTTTTCATTGGTCTCCTGCAGTAAAACCGTTTCAAACGACACACTTCAATTTTTCGCTTTAAATTTAATGTTTATACCTGAAAAACTAAGCAAACAAGTATCAAAATAGGAGAAATTATAAAAGGTCTTAAAAAAATTTGGAGGTTCTACTATACTGGCCTACATTCACTGACTTGGAATTTTCACCTCCCAGACGGCAAGAATGTTCCAAAAAAAAAAAATCCTGTAAGACCAGTTTTAGTCATATTTCCCATATAGCTGAATAAGAAAATTATCGTCGCTCTAGACCTCTGTACAATACCATGCATTTTGAAATAGAGTTTTGGATCCAACTCTTCTGAAGCACTGGACATAGAAAATAAGCATTAAATAAATGTTAAAGGTATTGTTATTAATTTGCGGCGCGCAGATATGAAAAAGTTCATATCTGATGTTATTTTTATATGGGGACATGGACCGATCAAGATCATATTTAATAAAGTCACTTAATTTTCCCAAAAACATATTTTTTGATTTTTGATAGACTTAAGTGAGGATCGGGAGTAAGCTTTATATGGAGACTATAACTAAAAATCGTCTCAAAGGG
The DNA here is from genome assembly GCA_963682025.1 of Cordilura impudica. Lineage (NCBI taxonomy): Eukaryota > Metazoa > Arthropoda > Insecta > Diptera > Scathophagidae > Cordilura > Cordilura impudica. The sequence continues at coordinate 86,585,104 of OY821518.1, read as the reverse complement.
TTTATAATTTAGACTACTTATTAGTGGATATAATAGACACACATTTACCAATTTCCATCAATATATACGTAGGCAGTTCAATAGGGGTTATTTTTATGGGAGCTAGGTCTGAACATATACCGAATTTCACCAAATTCATTTATCATATAGTAGGTAAAAGCTTACGAACTAATTTTCATCAATATATAGACCTGTAGTTTGATTACAAGGTTTACATATACACACAGACAGACGGACTTCCAGACACACAGATAGACGAACGGACATCGCTAAAAGTATTTTTAAGTCGATCGGTATAATAAAAGATTTTTTGGTAATTACAAACATTAGCACAAACTCATTATACCCTAAGCACATAAAAAAGCAATTAAGAAAAGTATAGTCCGTCTAGAACGACTATAGGATACACTATTCAATGACTTAAGAGAAAGGGTCATGGGTCCAACTAATGGAATATAGAAAATAAACCTTAACAAAATTTGAGTGGCAATATTTTTAATATGTTTGCGCAGATAATAAAAAGTTTATATCGGCAGCTATTTTTATATTAGGACTAGGTCGAATAATGGACCACTCTAGACCATATTTTGAAAATCACTTATTTTTCTTTGAGACATACAGATACTAAACTAAAAATTTATACAATATTTTTGTGTTTGCGCAAATCAAGCAACCAATTTCTATGGAGACTATGACTAAAAAAGATCCAACAAAGTTTATTTTTGGTCTACCAATTTATGGGTGTAATAAACATAACATACCGAAGTTTTTCGATGCATATATGATAATCTGATAGGGTTATTTGTATCGGGACTAAGTCTGAACATGCATGATTATATAAATGATTATATACGGAACTTCATCAAAATATATTCAAATTAGCAACCTATAGTTTGATTGCAAGATTAAGGTGGACACACAGAAGAAGAGCAGACGGACATCGCTAAATCAACTCGGAAAGTGGATCTAGGTCAAACATTTTTGGTGGTTACAAACATCAGTACAAACTCATTACAGCCCTGACCACATATTGGTATAGGGAACAAATATTTCATGGATACTGTCATGATCGGTCCATTATGTGACCTAGTCGCAATATAAAACAACATCAGATATGAACTTTTTCATAACAATAGCACTAAAATTTGTTTTATGCTTATTTTCTACATCCAGTTATTGCCTATGCATAGTTTGACCCTCTCTCGATATACATGCTATAGGATACCATATAGTCGTCTAGACAGACAATAACTTTGTTACTTGTCTCTTTTCTTTTAAATAAACAAAAAAAAGGGTATGAAGTTAAAGATGAAAGTTAAATATGTAGTGACGTGCATATGTTATGACATAACGAAAATAAAAAAAACACAAACAAAGTAAACATATTTTCGACACACAGTTTGTCAATAAAATCTTTGCACGTGAAGAAAAATTTAAAAACTTCAAAAGAAATATTGATTTGTAATTGAAATAACCAACTTTTTTATAAATACAAATAAAAAAGTTCAAATACAATAAAAACTATTCTAATGGATATTAAAAAAGGACGACAGTTCAATTTCTGTGCTGTCAAATAAATGGACAACTTAAGGGCGTGGTAAGGTTTTAAGGGCGAAAAAAAGACTTATTTCATAATTTTTTTTTTGAAGATATAAATAATGTCGGATTACTTATTTCACATACACGTTATAGTATAACATTTGAAGAATCTTTGAAATAAATTTCAATTAAAAATTTTATTAAATAAGTCCGTGACAGCGAATCTCCGGAGGCATCTCGACAAAAAGTTGTTTTGCGGTGAACATCATGTGAAATAAAAAAAATCGGAATGCATTTAAAAGTTGACATATTTCTCGAGGTAATCACGAAGAGTTTTTTAATTTTTTTTTTTATTTTTTTTTGCAGCATTTTGAAGTGAAAAAACGATTTTTGCTATAAAATTTCGGTGAATTTGTTAAAAAATGGGATAGAAAATGGAAAAAACTCTTGGTGGTTACCTGGTGATTTATGTGTAGAAATAGTGTGTAAAATTTCAAAAGAATCGGTCAAGTAGATTTTTAGTTATGATGTTCACGGACTTCAAACATGTTATTTGCGAGAAAATTTATTTAAAGCTTTTTAAAATCTGACACGATACGATACATATACGATATACCGTATGAGGCCGGTCGCTGGAAACGCTGTAGTTTTGCTCCGATTTACTTGAAATTTTGAAACAACACTCTCGACATGTACATTCAGAAAAGAAAATGCAAAAAAGGTTTTAAAACCTAACCCCCCTTAACTTTAAATCAATCAAATATTTAATTTATTGAACATATGTGGGTTTTTAATTGTATTAATTACTAATTGCAAACGCGTGCACATTGAATGAATAAGCTTTGGAATATTATATTTTGCAGATATTTTTACCCACTCCTGTTTAATAAATCGTATTAATTCATTTTTATTTGTTGGCGACCTACGCAAATAAGATTTATCTTTTGTATCATTATCTTGATAAAATTTGTATATGAACTTATATGAATTTTCCTAGTCAACAAAACCGAATTGTTGAACAGTAGCGGTCAGTTAATTAGAAAAAAAAAATCGAGATAAACTTCTTTGGTCATTATTTCATCCAAAATTCTGATTTCACCAACTCCCTTCCTTGATATACAACCTCATACCATAACTGACAGTTTTCAAAATTTTGTTCAAAATAAGTTTTTATTTTCTAATGCTGTCAGAGGTTTTCGCCAAACTCTTTGGGGCTCATAACACAGTACAACACATGATTTTGGGACTCAATTCTGACAATTGCACCTGAAAGTGCTTTCATCTTCAAACTGCATAATTTTTGGAACTCCATCAATAAACCTCCGCAACCACTGCATCTGATTTCGAAGGAGTTTTAGGAAAGAACCGTGTACAGTGGGATGACATACAGACACGAGTGGACAAGTTGCTGTATTATTTTGAAAAAATCAATGCATCCATGACGTTAAAATTACATTTCATGCATTTCCACCTTGATACCTTTTTGGCACAAATACCTCAGGAATCGGACGAACAAGGAGAGAGGTTCCACCAGGTTAACATGACAATGGAAAAGCGATTCAAAGGCAAAAAATTAGATGCGTTGCTTGCGGAGGTTTGTTGGTAGAGTCCTAAATATATGCAGTTTGAAGATGGAAGCACCGAAGATGAAGATGATACTGAAATAGGTAGACACACTGAAGAAAACATGCCCTTGAATATTATGTCTAATTCAGATGATGATGCAGACTCAGACCATGAATATGAACAACCTACGAAGAAAACAAAATCATCAGAACCGCAAGCGTCAACTTCAACGAGGATGGATATTGACAATAATTGGAAATGTTCTAAATTTTTTTTCCATGCATAGAACACAAATAAAAATCTCATATTTTCTGTGTAAATCTCATATTTTCTGTGTAATATGAATCGGAATTTTTATTTTCATGCAAAATAAAGTTTATAAAGAAAAATCAGCATATTTGCGGATTTGTAATGCAGTTATTTAGAAAAAAGGTGAAAATGGAGAAAAAAAATTGGGGGAAAATGGGCATTTTTGCGATTTTTAAGGCACTGGATGCACTTTTTCGGGTAGATTTGTTCCGCTTTTTTTTCCTATTCAATATCTACAACTATGTTTCAGACACAGAAGAGATATTCCGTATGGTTACCGAGTTATAACCGTGTTAAAATATACAAAAAGTGATAAAAATCCACCTTGAGCAAAAAAATTCGTATGGCCATTAAATTATAATGGCAGCGAACTTGACAAAATTAAGATGCAGACGTTCTTATATTTGGGGCTACTTTCAGGTGTAATTGTCAGAATTGAGTTCCAAAATCATGGGTTGTACTGTGTTGTACAATGATTGCCGGTAAGAAAGCACAGTCATTAACAAGAACACCAAGCAGCATCTTCTTGAATAATATCTAAGAATATCAAGCTAGGCCCGTAAGTGAAGAAGCACTGCTATTTGGTATGTCAGCACTTCATGCACGTATTAAGCTAATGGAGTCTGTTTTGCATATAGGTTATTATATTGAATTTAAAAGTAGGCGAGTCGACTAAAATACTCGTCCGATAAAGGAAGCCCGAAAGGAATTGATAAAAACGTGAACTTATACAGGCTGATACTGTCAAGCAAGGCTCCGGTACGACAAATTCAGGAAATGCGTTACGAAGATTCTTTGCTAATCCAACACTAGTTTCCGAAATCTTGGGTCTAGACGACGGCATCAAATGTTATCGATGCTATTACCATCAGTGAGCCAGTGGATTCAAAAAAAAAATTGGTGATTTTTTTCTGGAAACGGGAAAAAGTTTGTTGCACTGTACGAGTGGTACAATATGCCACCCACGCTCCACACAATTCTTATTCACGGCAAAGATATATTTGAAAGACTATAAAAAATATCGACACAGGTATTCGAGGAAATGTAGTCGATTTGCCACGAACGAATATATTATGCACCGAATGATGGTAATATCAACCCGATTATATCACATGCAGTGATATAAGAAATGAAGTTTAGTCTCTTTTAGAATAATAATAATAATAATATGATTGGTACTTTTTGCACAGCTTAAGTTGTCCTTACCGTTTTTATAACATACTAGCGTATTCCAGCGCTCAAAATTCGAGTGCAATTTCTAGATAACTTTATTTTTCAACTTAGCCAATTCACAAACCAACACTTTTTTGGTTTATTATTATTGTGTATGAAGATAATAAACTCATTAACAAACACATTAATAAATTTAATAAACGCACACATAACGTATGTATAATTTTATGAATGTTTTAGTAGCAACTTTAAATGCAATTTATTCAAAATAATGGAAAAAATTTAAAAATCTGTAAATCTGGTGAACAGCTAAAAAGAAATGCCTTTCAAATAATATACGTTTGGTCAAAATCGGGGAAAAAAAACGGTAGAGCAAAACATTGGTATCAAAAAATCGCTTAGCCTATTAGTATTATAGATATATATTTTCTTCATCTCAATTATTTTATATTCTGTATAAATTAAATAAATCAGTCATTAAACAACTATATTTTTTCAAAAAGCCTTTGTTCCTCACCTCCACCGCGTTACTTTTTTAGTCTGCCTAGTGACCCTTTTAATTTGAGTCTTCCAAATGAATCCAATGAATCCAATAAAAAGCAAAATACAGGATTGTATTATTATTGTTTATAGATACATATTTACAACAATTTTATTTTCTAAATGGAAGGTCAGGAACATGCAGTCCTTTAAGTCTTCGTATTTCTTCTTCTTCATTTAACAAATTTATAGCTAATGTGTTTGAGTGGTAGCTAAGTCTGTTAAGGTATCTATCAGAACATCTATTAATTTCATATTTTATTGAAAGAATATCAAGGTCAATTAATATAGTTATTTTTTATAAATCAAGGCGAGTTTGTTAATATTCTTAATGTTTTAAAATTTCAATATTCGAATTACTGGAAGTTCCCCAAAGTTGTAGACCATATGTCCAAACAGGTTTAAGAACAGATTTATACAATATGACTTTGTTTTCTAAGTTTAGCTCGGATGTTGGGCCTAGAAGCCAGTACATCTTCTTGGTTTTTATGTTTAGCTGTTCACGTTTCATTCTTATGTGGTCTTTCCATGTTAACCTTCTGTCTAAGGTGAGTCCTAAGTACTTAACTTTATTATTTTTTGGTATGCAGGTTCCATTCAAATATATCTATATATATAAAATTCATTTTCTGTTTGTTTGTTTGTTTATTTGTTTGTTTGTTTGTTTGACCGCTATACAAATTTTTATATTTACACGGATTTTCCTGAAATTTTGTACACACGATCTCTAAACCCCAGGAAAGGTCGCCATATACTTTTTACCGGTCACGCCTACTTTTACGCCCATTTTTTATGTAAAATTCCTTTTCTGTTTTATTCATATTTGTTCACTATACAAATTTTTATTTGTTAACATATTTCTCTGAAATTCGGTACACACGATCCCTGTACTCCAGCTAAGGTCATTATATACTTTTTATCGACCGCGCCTACTTTTACGCCCACTTTTTATATACAATTCATTTTCTGCTTTTTGGTATATTTGTTCGCTATGCAAATTATTATTTTTCACCGGATTTCTCTGAATTTTGCTACACACGATCTCCGTACTCCAGGAAAGGTCGCCATATGATTCTTACCGGCCACGCCTACTTCTGCGCCCACTTTTTGTATACAATTCATTTTCTGTTTTTTGGTATATTTGTTCGCTATACAAATTTTTATTTTTCAACGCATTTCTCTGAAATTTGGTACACACGATCTTTTTACCCCAGGCCAGGTCACCGGGTGATTTTTGGGGCCACACCTACTTTTACGCCCACTTTTTGTATACAATTCGTTTTCTTTTTTTGGTATATTTGTTTGCTATACAAATTTTTATTTTTCAACGGAATTCTCTGAAATTTGGTATACACGATCTCTGTACTCCAGGAAAGGTTGCCATATGCTTCGTACTGGACACGCCTACTTTAACGCCCACTTTTTGTTTACAATTCATTTTGTTTTTTGGTATATTTGTTCGCTATACAAATTTTTATTTTTCAACCGATTTCTCTGAAATTTGGTACACACGATCTCTCTGCTCCAGGGAAGGTCGACATATTCTTCGTACCGGTCACGCCTACTGTTACGCCCACTTTTTGTATACAATTCATATTCTTTGTTTTTTGGTATATTTGTTCACAATAGAAATTTTTATTTTTCAGGGTATGTCTAAAATTTGGTCACACGATCTCTATACCAGAGAAGGTCACCATATGCTTCTTACAGGCCACGCCTACTTTGCGCCAACTTCTATGTATATAAAACTTATTTTTTTCTTTTATTTGTTTCTTTATTTGATTGCTATACAAACTTTTATTCTTCAATGACTTTCTCCGAAATTTAGTACATATTCCAGGGAAGGTCGCCATATGATTTTTACCGACCACGCCTACTTTTACGCCCAATTTTCATATAAAATTCATATTTTGTTGTGTGGTATATTTCTTCCCTATACAAATTTGTACTTTTCAACTGATTTCTCTGAAATTTGGCTTACACGGAAATAACTACACGGTGAACAAATTCCCCAAACTTAAAAAAAAGGTACCCAAAAGAAATGAACAAATTCCCCATTCTTTTTTTAATCGAAATAAAAAATGAACTTACCCCCCAAATTCATTCTTATATCGCAATGCTCTAAAAAATATATTTTAGGAATTAAAATAAGTTAACGAGAACTAAGCGGCAGTACGGGTAGTAGTTGCCAAGAAGCGGCGCGCGGACGCGGACGCGACGGATGCGGACGCGACGCGCTCGCGGAATATAGCTCAGCTAAAATATCGCAATGTTCTAAAAAATATATTTTAGGAATTAAAATAAGTTAACGAGAACTAAGCGGCAGCACAGGTAGTAGTTGCGAGGAAGCAGCGCGAGGCGCGCGGACGCGGACGCGACGGATGCGGACGCGACGCGCTCTCGGAACACAGCTAATCTAAAATATCGCAATGCTCTAAAAGATATATTTTAGGAATTAAAATAAGTTAACGAGTACTAAGCGGCTGCACGGGTAGTAGCTGCGAGGAAGCGGCGCGAGGCGCGCGGACGCGGACGCGACGTATGCGAAAAATATATTTTGGCGATTAAAATAAGTTGACAACAACTGCGCGGCAGCAAGGGTGTGGCTGCCAAACGCGCGGAAGCGGACGCGACTCGCTCGCGGAACACAGCTTAGTGAAATGTCGTATGATAAATTTTATCTACGTATGTGAAATAATTACCTGTTGATCAAAATAGGCCACACATATACTATCAGCAGTTGCTTAAAGAAACCTTGCGACACAATATTAAACGTCGCATTAGTCTTTCATTTCTGAAACTTGAATTTGAAGTCTCTGCTCGATGATGATCACTTATTGAATGAAGCAATTCAGCATCTTATAAAAAACTTCTAAATTAAAAAATCAAAAATTTTTTAATTGAAATAAAAAATGAATTTACTGCCCATACAAATTTTTGGGGAGAAAGTTTATTGATGTGTAAACATCTATACGCGCAGGGGGGTAAATTTCTATTTCACAATACAATCACAAAAACAGCGTAGCTTATATCGGTGTGAGCTGAAGGAGATAACGCTGTGTGACTTATGATTGTATTGGTGAAAAAATATTTTCAGGAGAAACTGTTCATGGGCAATTACCCAATGCATTCGAAATTGGAATTGTGGTAGGAGAGACAAACCTAAGTAACTCGTGTTTTTAACACTTTTTTTTTTTACTACTTTTTTTTGACGTAAATTAAGTTAGGCAACCCAGGCTTCGAGCAGGAATATCAAATTTTTCGTTCTTTCTGAACGGAATTTTGACAGGAGAAGTAAGGATAAACAAAATGTAATAAGCTTTAAAAATTAGTTCTTTTTCAGTTGCAAACATGGTTGTTTTCAATTTCAATTTCACAATTCTTAATAATTGACAGAAAACAGCTGATTGCTACTGTTGCACTGAAAGGTACTTTTGTGCTTTTTTTTATTGGGGAATTTGTTAATTGGGGACTAAGTACTCAGCGCCTGGTAAGCATAATGAACCATTTTTCAAGTCAAAGGCCTTTTTATCCCGGGCAAGACCGGGTAAAAACAGCTAGTTGGTGAATAATCTTCTTTCCTTAGTGTAAAAGTAACATGAACTGACTGTTCTGCATTAACTTTTATGTTCCAATTTTGTAACCAATCTTGAATTAGATTTATTTCTTGTTGTACGATATCGGATGCTTGAGTTGGTGACTTGTTAGAAGCTAAAATAGCAGTATCATCTGCGTATGTGCAAATAGTCGTTTCATCCATTACTGTCATATCAGAAGTAAATATTGTATAAAGGACTGGGCCCAATACGCTTCCTTGTGGTACACCTGAATTAATGATTCCAAACTTTGAGTTTTCATCATTTATATTAACGAAGAAATGCCTTTCAAAAAGATAAGATTTGAAGAAAAAATAAAAAGGAGCTGGAAGAATTTTTTTAATTTTATATAAGAGTCCTAGATGCCACACTCTATCGAAGGCCTGTTGAACATCCAGAAATACCGCTGGACAATACAATTTTCTTTCCAAAGCGTCGGTGATTACATCAACAATGCGATGATATTGTTCGGGAGTACCGTGTTGGTGTCTGAAGCCAAACTGATGTTCCGGAATTAATGTTTTTATTTTCTAGTACGGGAAGCAATCTTTTAAGAATTAATTTTTCAAAAATTTTAGCAAACACAGACAACAAGCTTATTGGTCTATATGACGTTACTTAATTTTCACATTTATTAGTTTTTGGTATCATTATAATCTTAGCATATTTCCACTGTGTCGGAAAATGGTTAAGCCTTATAATTGAGTTATATATTGTAGTCATAGAGAGTATATCCTTTTTAGGCATCATTTTTAAAACGCTGGCGTTAATGCCGTCATATCCTGGTGACTTCTTTGCATTTAGTTCATTGATAAAAGTTTTAACTTCGGAAAAGGTTACGCGTTTTATTGGTAGATCCATTTGACAGGGTGCATCAAGAAAGTTTAAAATATTATCTATTTGGGTTTGGCTAGAGTATTCAAAAGGATTAAATGTATTCTTTAGATGATTTTGAAATTCATTAGCTTTGCTTAAATGTGATCTACACCATAATCCATTGGCATTTTTAATTGGTACGTTTCTTTTTATGGGACGTTTAAGATACTTTGTTGCCTTCCAAAGACTGTAATCGTCATTCCGTGTAGCATCTAAATTTCGTAGAAAGTCCTTTGTATTTTCATTTTTATATTATTTTTATTTCTTTCAGATGATTTGCTGCTCTATTGAAATTGTATTTATCGAGTGGGCATCTAGTATTTTTGTAAATTCTCCTTAACTCTCTTTTGTTTCTAATCAATTCTCTTAGTTCAAAAGATAATCGTACATTAACGCCATTAGTTTCTTGTTGTTGTGGTGTGGATAAGTTTCCTGCCTCGTGTATTAGTCTTGTAAATAATTCAATGGCATCTTCCAACTCACTTTCTGTTTTTAAAGACGTATTTAAGTTTATATTGTTTTCAATCCAGTATTGAAAATAATTTACATCAGTTTTTTTGCTAACAATTATGTCTTTTTTGCTGACCATTTTCAACACAGTGTTGTATGTAGCAATAATTGGACTGTGATCAGAATTTAGATCATTATTATCAGAAATATCTAATGAGGATCTAGGTATACCATTAAAAATTACGAAATCCGAAAGATCTGGTATTATTCTGATACACACAGAGAACAGATTTGTTGTGACAACCGTATTTGTTGCCAACCGAATTTTGATAGTCCCATGTACTATCACATTATTCTATTGTGATTACTGAATTATATTTTAAAAACTAACGTATTAAGTACTCAGGCAATTGAATTTTGAAATAAATTCGATTGATGAAATGGAATTTAGATTTTATTTATTGGTTGTAATAACCATTTATCAGGTAGCCTATTTTAAAAGCGCACTAATCATCTGATATATAAAAGCACATGCACTTTTAATGCTCTTATTGTTTTTCATTAGTTTATTTCTAAATATGAAATTAAAATTAATAAAAAACAAGATTATATTACATGATAAAAAGATTTTTAGTAATACATACGAATAGGGAATAAATAAGCGGTATTGCGTGTATTAATGCATTAATATTCCCGTTTTCACTTAGGCTCTTATACTACTTTTTTGCCGTTTGATAATTGTCTGTAGCTGCATGTTGTATCCTCGCATTATATTCTTCTGATATTTCTTAAAAATGTTATAAGTAAAATAGAACTTGTGCAATATAAAAATATAGTAAAAATAAGGCCGCACACCATGTTCGGATCCAAGTAAGATGACCGTTTTACTGTAGACAAATACGGTTAGAATGTACGATCCTGTCCCCGTCACCGAAAGACTTTTATCTCGTCTGTTTTATTTTGCTTGTAAATCGTTTGGAGTGTGTCTGAAGGTAAACGCCATTATTCAGTTGAAGTAGTTGCAGAGATAGTCCTATACGTTTCCCATTAACTCTGATCAATTTGCCAATGCTAAACAATATGGCCAGACAGTTTTTTGTTTGATAATGGCTTTAAATTTATTTTCAAGGTTATTTAACATTTTGCTTTGTTGTCCCCCAAATACCAACTTAATGGCCAAAGATAGTTTCATAAAATTGGGTAAAAGCAATTTGAATTTGATGTGAAAAAAATAGCAGTTTATCTATGTATTGTCGCAAATTTACCTAAAATAGTAAGATTTCCTATAGAATGAAAAATTTACGACCATTATTGTTGTGTTTTTACTTGCTTTTTTATAAAAACTATTCCTTGACGATCTTAGTTCTAATACAATGCAACAAAATTTGGAAAAGCTTATTTTGAATTTAAACCACTTTGCATAAAATAATTTTTACAAAAAATAAAAACAGAACAAAAAAAAAAAAATAATGACCACTTACCCAATCGATTAATGTCCTTTATTATGCTACAATCCATTCTTATGTATGAATAATATAAAATTAACAAAAATTTTACTTTATATTTTTGTTTAATTAAAATTTTTGTATCTGCTGTCTTATTTTTTCAAAAATGACATATTAATTCGAAAATTCGGTTAGGTTTAACATTTTTTTATATTTGATGATATTAATAACTGAATTTGATTTCCTTTCGGCTGTAAATACCAAATAGTTTAAAATTTAGTTTCCCACTTTATTGTAACCGAAAAATTGTTATATATACAAATTTGTTTCTATCATATTAACATAAAATTTGTAACAATGACTATAAATTCATTTTTAGTTTAAAATATTTCATTATGATGGAATATTTTATTGTTATCACCAATATTTAGAGTTAATATATGTTATACTGGCTTTAGTTCAGTTGCCCCAATTGAATTATTTTAACAATTTGCATAAAAACTTTCATTGGTGAAAGGAACTTATTTTGCTGTTGTATCTATTTTCTTTTTATTAGAATTATGGTTAAGAGGTATTTTATAAAGAAGATCTATTTTATTTTAAAATATATTTGAATTACAATAATATATCTGGATAAATAAATAATTATTTTTAATGGTAACCTATTTCCAACAAATTCTTTTTCTGTGTGTACCGCTAGTCCAATATGTTGGGAAGCCAGTAGATAATGTTAAGTAGTGGTGTTTTAAAATACATTTATAAAGTTCTTTGCCCCTTGGGTTTGCTAATCGTGAGCCCCACCAAGGGTGTTTAGCATTGAAATCACCTCCTACTATGAATTTTTGACCAAGCTTTTTAAAAAATTCTTCATATTGGATACTTTTAACATTATGCTTTGGCGGAAAATATATTGAGAAAATTTGTAAATCTGTATTGTTACATGTTACTTTTACACCAGCAGCTTGTAAAAAGGGTTTTTGAATTGGCTCAAGTATTTCATATTTTATATTTGATTTAATAAGAATTGCAGCTCCTGCGTGTGCTCTTTCATTAGGATGGTTGGCATATACTAAATTATAACCTTTTATTTTAAAATAAGTTTTATTTGTAAAGTGGGTTTCGGAAATTAACACTAATTGAATAATATTTTGTCAAGCTCGTTTTCCTGGTATTTTTTTTATTTAAATATGCGGTCACTTGTTATACGTAGGGCAAATTCGTAAAAGAAAATAACATTTTCAACTTTTTTCTGTGCAAAGATTTGCTTGACAAACTGTGCATACATATTTACGAGTATTTACTTTTTTACATAATAAAAAAAAGTTATTTATAAAAAGAATGTTTCAGTAGCTAAAGTAACTATATTTGGTCGAAAGGATTTTGGTGAAAAGATATGTCTGCACATGTCATATCCACATGTCATATCCACATTATATATAGTTTCCAGACGTATTAGCAGTGTATTTGAATTGTATTTATTTTTTTTTTTTATTTTTTATTTTATTTCATGAAATATATCAGAGAACATTTTGTGGTTATTCTATATATTCTTGGAAGGACTTTGGCCAAATAATTTTATTTTGTTTTGTTTAATTTTTTGCAATGATCTTGTTTTGGAATGCAAATTGTGATTTATGATAAAACTATCTAAAAAAAAAGAAGAGAATAGAAAAGACACACAGCTAAATACATTCACACATGAACAAAGAAAGCTGTTTTAGAGAAGATGAGATATTTTTGTGTGATTTACCCAGAAATATGTTCGATTATGTGCGATTACTATATAATCACAGCAAAATGCTTCAAATCAAATCAGTAGTAATTTATTGTTCAAAATGAAAGCAATAATAGTTTTGGCGTTTTGCGTGGCAGCAGCTAATGCAGGCGGCCGTGGAGGTACAGTCTTAGGAGGCGGTGGTTATACTGGCGGACTAGGAAACGGCGGTTATGGAGATACAGTCTTAGGAGGCGGTGGTTACACTGGCGGCCTAGGAAACGGCGGCTATGGAGGTACAGTCAAAGGAGGCGGTGGTTACAATGGCGGCCCTTATGGTGGTGCAGTCTTTGGGGGCAGTGGTTACCCTGGCAGATTAGGAGGTAGCCGCTATGGAGGTTACCATCATGGTGGCTTCATTAGGGCCGTTCCCTATGGTAGTGGTTAGAATGGAGCCTCAGGCAAAAGCAATACTGGTCATGGTGGCTATCCAAATCCAACATATTTTCAGCATTATTGACTATTGATTAATACTGAATTTTAATAAATTTTTTTCTACATATACCAATAAATGCCCAATACCCGTGATGGCGATCTTGCGCGTCATAAATATCTATTTTTTTGTAAAATAAAATGACGCGTGCCGTAAGTGTAATAAAAAAGCCAATGAATAATATGTCTGTGTAAATAAACTTCAGAACTATGATAATAAATAAATATTTCTGTGTTAATAGATTATTGTTTTATTAAAAAACGTTTAAAATGAAAATATGGTTGAAATCAAATAATGAAATACACATTTTTATTTAGTTATATAAACAAATGAAGAATAATTAAGGTATGATATTTTTTATTACTTGCAAGAAAAACTTAAAATTTTATTATTAAGGTGATTTCTGTTGTTGTGTGCCTGACTCAGAAACGTAGTTTTTAATAAGATATAACTGGTACTGCTATCGTATGTGAGTCTATTTCTCATTTCTGTAGCTACCCTGTCGGAAGCTGAGTTAACTATAAATTAACATATACATATGTTCGGTAACTCTCACATCGAAAAGTTTTCACATTGAACGTATAAAATGAAACAAAAACGTTGCGAACTGACAAAAAATATTGTTTCTCGCATTCGACTGGTTTTGTAACTTTATTTTGTGACAACTATCTGTCACGCAACGTTTTTTTTTCTCACATTTATCGGAAAAGTGAGAAAAAAGTGTTTCTGTAAAATAGACATGTGAGAAGCTTTGAAATTGAACTGTCAAATTTACTCACAATTGATATCGATGAGAAATAAGTATTTAAATTCAGTTGTTTAAAAAAATAAATATATATACATAGGTATATATCTATAATATTAATAGGCTAGGCGATTTCTTGTGACTGATGTTTTGTTCTACTGTTTTATCCCGATTTTAACCAAACGTATATTATTTGAAAGGTATTTCTTTTTAGCCGATTTGCAGATTTACAGATTTTAAAATTTTTTCCTTTACTTTGAGTAAATTGCATTTAAAGTTTCTACTAACACATACATAAAATTATACAATTCTATGTGTGAGTTTATTAAATTTGTTAATGTGTTTGTAATAAAAATGAGTTTGTTTTTTGTGCTGATTTGGGAGTTGGCTATAATTGCTTAGCATACTTTAAGGGTCATTATTTAATGAAAAAATAGAATTTCCTAGAATTTGCGCTCGAATTTCGAGGGCTGGTAGCTGCTATTATAATATTAATGGGCTTGGCTATTTCTTGTGACCGCTGATTTGTTCTACCGTTTTATCCGATTTTGACCAAACGTATATTATTTGAAAGGTATTTCTTTTTAGCCATTTTGCAGATTTACAGATTTTTATACCCTATACCACTATGTGGTCTGGGTATAATGACTTTGTGCTGCTGTAACTACCAAAAATATTTGAAATAGACTCATCTTTTAATATACCGATCGAATCAGAATCACTATCTGATTCGATTTAACGATGTCCGTCCGTCCGTCCGTCTGTGTGTCCATGTAAAACTTGTAATCAAACTGCAGGTCACAAAAATTAATATATTTTGCTGAAATTTGGTATATAAGCTTTTATCGGCCATAGAATAAACGCTATTGAAATTGTTGAGAATCGGTCCATGTTCAGACCCCTATGAAATCAACATAAATTGCCATAAGATCCAAATTATCATATAAATCATCGTCAAATTGGGTTTGTATGTGTTTATTACATCCATTAATCAGTAGTTCAAAAGTGATCCCTATGGTACAACTCTTAGTCATAGGCCCCATATAGAGCTGCTTCCCGATCTTCACCTAAATCTATAAAAAAAACAAAAATATTGCACTGATTCTTCTCAAATTTTGTTTGTATATATTTTTGCAAAATACAAGAGACTTTACCAAGCATGGTCAGGATCGGTCCATTTTTGGGCCTAGTCCCCATATAGATATAGCATCCGATATGAACTTTTTGATATCTGCAGCCAAAAAAATTAATAAAAATCCCACTCAAATTTGGTTTATGCTTATTTTATATATCCAGTTAGTTGGGCCTGAGAGAAAGGGTCTCTAAAGATATGGTATAGGGTATCGTATAGTCGGTCTAGACCGACTATAATTTTCTTACTTGTTAAATTTGAAATTCGCCAAAGAAAAATTTGGAGGCATTAGCTTCAATAATTGCAAGAAGTAGGAAGCGCTCAGAATATCGTTAAATTACATGGGAGGCAGCGGCAGGCAGGTAGGTTAAAGTTTATTTCGTATTGATTGAGAAGATTGTAAAATTTTTTTTCTCATAGTGTTGGCTTGACTTAAATTCTGGAGTTAAGAACAGGTTAATTCGAAGAGCTTCCTGAACAAAATCGATGGTGGTTCTTTCAAGGACGTGTGTAATGTTGTGGAAATTCCGCTTCTATTTCCCTGAACCTTAACGGGTCGCACGTGCTGGCGCGGGGCCTAGCTCGCCGGATGGGTGGGATCTTGTTAAGACCCAGGGAAACCGCACTACAGATTTTTAACGTGCGATTAAAAAAAAACTCTGGCATTTATATGATGGATGGATGGTATACTTACGGTTTTGGTTGGGGACTAGGCGGTGTGCCCCTTTTGCTCTCGCTACCATATTACCATGATTCCAATCTAATTTGGATGGTATCCCACATTAAATAACAAGATTGGTTGGGTTTGGTTTTCTACATTGGGTTTATAGCAAAATTCTTTATTCTACCTTAAGGTTTTAATTTAAATTTATAGTTAGAACAAAATTTTTATTTAAATTTATTTTTTAACAATGCTTTATATTATATTTAGAAAATGTAATTTGTATTGAGAATTTTTTTTTTATTTTAAATTTATTTGAATATATATATATTTTGTTTTCTCTTTAATGGAATTTAAATATGTCCAAAATTGCATTAAAATATTTTGGTTGTGGTCGGCCTGTACTTGAATGCTAAAAAGGTACCGTTACCTAAGGAATCGTTAGGGGTTCGTTAAGCGGTAATTATAGAGACGCCAAATTTTGCGTGAAGAAACAAAATTGTACAAGAAACGCAATGTTAACGGTAAGGTTATAAAAGGTTAAATGTTGGAAACTGTTAATTCCTATATAACGTTTGTTCTTTTGTTTTTTTTTCTTTTCTATTGAGCAAAATTTTATATTTAGAAAAATTTTATATTTAGAAAAATTTTATATTTAGTAAAATTTTATATGTGGCACAATTTTATATATAGAAAAGATTTATATTTAGGAAAATTTTATATTTAGAAAATTTTTATATTTAGTTTAATTTTATAATTAGAAAAAATTTTTTATATTTACAAAATTTTTTATATTTCAAAAATTTTATATTTAGTAAAATTTTTATACTAGCACAATTTTATAATTAGAAAAATTTTATATTTAGTTTAATTTTATAATTAAAAAAAAAAATTTATATATAGAAAATTTTTATATTTCGAAAATTTTTTATTTAGTAAATTTTTTATATACATATTAGCAAAATTTTATACGTAGCAAAATTTTATTAATTTAGTAAAATTTTTAGATTTAATGAAAAAATGTTATACTTAGCAAAATTATTTGTATTTTTGATAAAAAAAATAAAAATTTACTGAGTTATTGATAGAGTTGCAGGGCCGATGTAGCGCTATCGCCTGTCGCCGTGGTTGTGTCTCGCAAGATGCTGCTGCTTTTATCATGTGTACAGGTTTTAACACGTTTTTAATATGCAGATTTTCAGTCTAGGTAATTAAATTTTTCCATAAATGTTTTAGACATTTTCTCATCATTCTATAAAGAAATATTAATTTTTAATGGTTGGTTGTCTCTAAAACAGTTTCTACTGATTTTCTTTTATTTTAATTTCGTAAGAGGTTTTCCTCAACCTTGCTTCTTTAGCTTTCCAAACTTGACTCCAGTCTTCTTATTTTTTAAATTTTAAATTTTAAATTTTTAATCTTTAAACTTTAAACTTATTTGCACACTCCACTTAAGTTTAATGCCTTAAACTACATTTTAGTTCAAATTTTAAGAGGTTTTTCCTCAACCTTTCTTCTCTCACGGTCACATTTCAACCCCCCATAACATAAAGCTTTCCTTTTCACCTAACCTTTCTTCATTCACTCACTTTATCAACCCAGTCTATCCAAAAAAAAAAAAAAATTCTACTCACTTATGGCTTTACCCTCGCAGATCACTATTTAATCTTTCATTTAGCCATTCATCTTGTACACACAGAGACTCAACCACTCAGTCATGCATTTCATTCTCTACGCTTAAACACGCCCACTCATACTAATGACCATGGCTGAATGGTAAAAAAAAAAGAAAGTGGTTTGACGAGAAAACTGCCAGCCATAAGCTTAGGGAGAATACGCACATGATTCATGATTGAGTTAATGAAAAACCAAATTTATGAAGAGACTGAGCTAAAAAAATTCCCGCCAAAATCAACGTAGTAGAATAGACTTAAGGCCTAGTTACCCACGGTATCCGCGCGAATCAGCTGATTAAACCTGTCTTATGAAAAACACATACAAGTGCTTACTCAACTTAAGCTATACGTATCGTATCGTTAGCTTTTGTTGATTTTAGATTTTTCCTACGTTTGTGCGTGACATTTGTGAACAGCTGATAAAGTTTGGTTAATTTTACACAGCAACGTGCTGGTACGTTTTTTGCGTTCTATAATTGGACTAAATACCAACGTTACGATACGATACAGTTACATTTTAACAACGTGTGGGTAACTATGCCTTAATGAAAAAAAATTGGCATAGCAAACAGAAAAAATTTCAAGTTCAAGTTTTTTTTTCAGTTTGCACTTTTTCCTGATGTACACTAAAGGGCAAAATTTTTAGCGCGGCCGTCACACGTACCCCTCGAGTTAAACTCTTTTGAAGAGCAAATTCTGGCCATTATAACGATGGACGCTGTTGATGGTGATTCGGTAACACCACAATCAGGTGTACTAGTTTAGTGTAACATAATTCTATATATTGAATGTGTGTACATATAATTTAATTTATTGTGATGTCTAATGAGGTTTACATAATATATAAAACTTCATTCTTTTTGTTACGTTATCTTTATTTATTCTTTTTAATTAGCAAATAAAAATGTTATTGTTAAATAAAATTAAAGTTTTTTTTGACCCCTTATATTTTTTTCTGAACAATTTTATGTTTACATTTAATTTCTTTGTCTGTTTTTATTTTTTGACAGCTGACTTGAAATATTCCAATAAGAACGTAACCATTGTTGTAACTTTCCACATTAAAATACAGAGACAGTTTTTACTCACAAATCGAGAAACAGTGGGATTTATGTTGCATACTTTTTCGATGTGAGAACTTTTCACGTAAAATACCGAACACGGGTACTGGTTTAATAAAATTCATTGAAGAAAATAATGTTTCACAAAAATAGATTAAAAAATTGTTAAAATTGCTATTTTTTAAGCTAAGAAGAATTTTCTGGCATTGATTTGTTTATATTTGATTTTTGGCATTTCTGTGGACTGCTACAATTAATCGATCTTGTTCCATTTCTTTCAAAATTAGTCTTAAATCCTTGAGCTTTGGTTTGCATATCGAACTAGATTGAAAATTTAACAATTACGTCTCGAAATTTTCTAAATTCATGAAACATTTAATTTAACTGTTTTAAAGTTTCTTCAAATTGTCGAAATTGTATAAATCTTGTCGAAAATTGTTCAATTGCAGCATCTAAAATATTGTCTAATTCTTTATTAATCAGGTATTTCGGAATTTCTAAGTCCATCATGTACTTTTTTAAATTAGTTAAATACTTGAAATTTCTGCTCATTATATTTAGTAATTTTAAATTTAGCTCATTCATATGACCGTAAAAATCCGTAAAGAACAATAATCCTGATGTCGTCCAGTCAATATCTAATAACTCTTTAGACTGAATTTGTTTTAGATCATTTAAAAACATCCGAACTTCATCCAAACACTCGACGAAACGTTGAAATACTTTGTAGCTACTAAAGATCATACGTTACTGAACTTAACGAATCAACTCTTTGTAATTGTTATGTGTAAAGCTATAAAAGCTATAAGCCAGTTTAACTGTCACGAACCTGTAAAAACAAAATTTTACAACATTACGTGACAGTTGTAGACAGCTGATAGTGTGCCAATCAGTTATAGTGATGGTTTGGCAATCATAAATTTAAAAAGATCAAAAATTAACGACGAAAAATAAATTTTACTTGTGAAGGCATATACAACAAATACAGCCCAAATTACAAATTTACCAAAAGAAAAAAAAAACCGCCTGGAAACGAATTGCCGAGAAAATGCATTCTACAGGTAAAATAATTGAATTTTGTGTACATATGTTATTTTTTGATTAATTTTAATTTCCTTTATTTAGAAGACTTATGTACATATGTACGAAGAGATGGGCATGTCTACGGGACAGATACGGCAGAAAAAACGGTTCTAAAAACTTCCATCTGGAAGTGACGCCAATTGCAAACCTCTATGACCGCTGATGAATATGATGGAGCTTATAGCTCCTCACGTAGTTCACGGCCGTAAGTAAATTTAAATTTTAATATTGTTTAAAATTTTGTGCATTTTCAGTATGAGATCTTCGGTAAATATAACGGAGGAATGTTCAAATCTATCCGTGGACATTTTCCACAATCGGGGTGTATTGATGTTTGTCCAGAAACGTTTTCATTAAGCTCACTGTCACCGTGTCTTTCATCGCCGTCGTCAGTGCTTAATAAAAGGAAAGGAAGGAATATTTCAGATGACGCATTTTCGGAAGGAGTTGGCTGCCTTTAAAAGGCTGTGTAAAATAAAGGAAGAAAAAGAGAAGCAGAAAGAAATTGACCCACTCTAAGGATTTGGTAAGATGATGGTCGCCACAATTGCATCAATGAGTTCGGCGCAGCAAGTGAAACCCATGCAGAAGTTACCGGCTCTTTTATGGGAAATAAAATTAGAGCCAGATGAGCTATTTGGTTCCTTTAAATAAATAAATGTTTTTTATAAAAGTATATGACTTTTTCATTAATTTATGTTTAGTCTTTTACATATTTCTACAAAATTTATAGAAAAAAATTTAGATAGTTATATCATACGATTTTGATACGGGAGAGCTCCTTCTTTAAAAAAGCAATCTCATCTTCATTGCTTCCTGAGTTGATCTGCGAATATATGTAGTATACGAGTGCGAAAGGTGACCACCACCAGATCTTATTTGGCTTCTCCACTCTCCTTCCTGGACTACACCATCGTCACCCTCCCGATCCACATAGTTTGCTGGGCAATACCAACGCTTGTGATCATTCAACATAACGGATGACTGCTCCCGATAATCCAGCGGCTTCACGGCTGACTGCTCCCGATAATCCAGCGGCTTAACGGCTGACTGCTCCCGGCTAACCCCGCACTTATCATTACAGGTGGCCAAAACACGGTGAAGCTCACGACAGCAACTCTAGTCGCACCGCCGCCTTCTGCCAACTGCTAACGCTTTCAACCGGTCGTGCCGGCTACCGGTGCATTCGAATCACGCCATTTACTGTGCCGCCATCTGTCTACCAGTATAATCGTGCCGCCGATACCTTGGACATCTGTCGGCGCACCCGGGCCTCTAACCGTGCTACCTAATCGAGCCACCCTCCTTGCTGCCGCCACCGTCCGACCGATCGCGCTGTCATCTACCGGTCAGCGTAGTCACACCACTGTCGGCCAGTAGTCGCACCACCTGCCGACCAACTCATCCGAGCCAACCACTGTGCCGCCATCTGTCGACCAGTACATCCGAGTCACCAACTATCGCCAACTACTGGCTAGCATAGTCACACCACCGACCGGCATAGCCGACCTTCCGATAATACCACTGTTGTCAGTCGCGTCTTCATACGTATATAGATACATATAAACATATATATACACAATTAGCACTTAAATAAACTACTTTGTATTTTATTGCATAAGGTTTGAGGGTCCTTAGGCTGACCCTGGAGACGACTGAACTACCCCAGCCGTCGATCAAAACCCTTGTTACAAATGGCGCCCGAGCAGGGAAAAATTGTTTTTTAACCTGGATATGGTCGCATGTGGTTGGATCTTAAAGGGAAAGCCGAATCGCCAATAAAGAAGGGCGGAAAGAGATCGGGAGAAGAGGAAGATAGTGGTTTGCTAGCTGGCACTGTACCTAATATTTCGGATTCACTGATTCAAAATATTACAGTGAATTAATTAAATCGATAATTAGTGAAATAATTTTTAAAACTCGAATTGCACTGACAGATACAGATGTAAAAGTTTAGTTGACATCGCAAATTCCCATCAGAACGGTACTTAAATATTTCCTGTAAGTGTGAAACATTGATCCGGAATTCGCTGGACACTTAGGAACCACAGGTTTGCTATCGATAGATGCAACACAATTAGGCAGAACCCACAATCTTCGAATGTCTGTATTGTATTGCTGCGATGTTGGTTCGCTAACGTGTATTGGGGATAAAATTTGCCACAGTATTTCGCAAGTTTCTAAAACGATCCGCAATGGTGGTTTTCCCCAACGTGTGGCTCCAAGCAATTGATTGTAAGGTACCCCTGACTCAAATGACTAAAATAAAATGTATAACTGTAATTGCCAGCCTTTCCTCAGGTCCTATTCTTTGTTTTGGTTTGGTAATTTTATCTCTTATAAAACATTGCAACAAAATAAAAATTTTACGTGGCATTCGGGTATGTTTAAAAAATTGTTCTTTATTTCAGAAAAAACTTTTCGATGGTATCCTGTTCCAGTAAAGATTTATAGGACGAATACTCCATCTTTTAGTGCGGCGTCCGTTTTTATTTTTAAAATTTTATTTTTATAAGTTTTCCACAAATTATAAATAAATCCTCAACATCTAAATTACTTTTGTTTTTAATTTTTCCTTTTTCTTCCGTTTGCTTCATTTTGTCTTTGTTTGTTTACTTGTTTTGTTTGTGTCAAAATCGTATGGCATAACGGATCGATCATTACCATATTTTGTAAAGTCACTTATTTTACACTAACCAAATTTGAGAAAGACCGCTCTATGCAATATTTTTTTTAGTAAATTTAAGTGAATATCTGGAAGCACCTTCAATTGGGAACTGAGCCCCTTCAGGGTTTTTTCTCGAACTACTTATTTACGTGTGTAATAAACAGATATAAGCCAAATTTGACCGTTATATGTATGATAATCCGGATCTTAGGGGTTATTTGTATGGCGGCTGGGTCTGAAATTAACCAATTTTCACCAATTTCATTACCGATTGTCATATAGCCGACAAAGGCATATATACCAAATTTAATCAAGATAAATTTGTATGTGAAGAAGAAAGTGAAGCTAAGTCGGCCGGTATTGTAAAAGGTTGATCTAAGTCACATACTTTTCGTAGTTGCAAACATCAGTTCAAACTCATTATACCATCAGCAAGTAACACGTCCAGAAGGAAGTCCATCTTTTCCGAATTTACGGCTACACTTAAATTTACGAGGGCGGATCAATAAGTCCGTGCCTTTTCGCACTTCCCTCGTAGTTATATGAAATGCAACACTGCTCCCCTCAAGTACCACGTGCAAAAATTTGAGCAAGTTCCGTCCTTTACTTTGCGTTTAACAGCTGTTCCAAACACACAACCTCGTGTTTTTTTTTAATGGAAAAGTGAATATCGAGTGCTCAGTCAATCAAACCAAGGACAAACTTGATAAATACGGAGGGACTCTGCACCATCGATTTCAGTGGTAAAAAAGTGGTTTACAGATTTTCGTTGTGTTCGTACAAATACAAATGACGCTGAACGTTCTGGACGGCCAATTGAGGTCAATACACCCGAAAATGTCGAAAAATTCTCGATATGATGTTGGCCGATCGAAAAGTAAATGTGCGTGATATTCTTGATGCCATAGGCATTTCATATGTCAGTGCGGTGTCGATTTTAAATGATCAGTTCGGTTTAAGAAATCTGTCTGCAAGATGGGTGCCGCGTTTGCTCTTAATTGACCATAAACGTAATCGTGTGACAACTTCAAAATTCCATGAATTGGGCTAAGAATTGGTACCTCATCCGCCATATTTTTCAGATTTAGCCCCCAG
Source organism: Cordilura impudica (assembly GCA_963682025.1). Classification (NCBI taxonomy): domain Eukaryota; kingdom Metazoa; phylum Arthropoda; class Insecta; order Diptera; family Scathophagidae; genus Cordilura; species Cordilura impudica. The sequence goes on along the minus strand of OY821518.1, from coordinate 86,561,282 downwards.
TGACTATTTCCTATTTCCAAACCTAAATAAATGGCTCGGTGAAAAGAGATTTAGCTCCAGCGATGTAATTATGGATCAAAAATGCCTATTTTATGGACCTCGAAAAATCCTATTCTTTGGAAGGGATACAAAAATTGGAGAAACATTGGAGTAAGTGTATCGAGCTAAAAGGAGATTATGTTGAAAAATAAATTCTAAAAGTCACGGACTTATTGATCATCGTATTTACCCAATTGTAGATAGTCTGAAACGCTGGTGCAGATGTGTCATAGAATTTGTCTTACTGATATTTGATTTCTTTATGTGTTTTTCCTTTCAATTAGAAGTTATTGATATCAATAGTTGTCTCTACCAAACGAAGGTTAAAAATTCCGAATGACGGATTTACCAATCGTCTTTTGCAGCTTGACATTTATCAGAAACTTTTCGAAATTCTCAGTGCCCCTTATATGATTCGTAAAGACTTATTGTAAAGACTTGCTTGCGAATTGACTAACCATGAACATGCGATAGTTCTTGAAGTTACTTCCGAAAAATTTTCGGCTGCTTTAAATTTTAATACTATTTCACGAGATGGAAAAGAAAAATTATATTTCCAGTCGAATTTTAATATAGACACTATAATGAGTGGCAATATTGTTTAAACTGTAATTAACTACCAATGTAGAGCGCACAACAAGCCTACCCACTGGCTTAGGTGTATATCCGGACACAACGGATATGAACTGTGTATATACATAGCTCCTCTTATCAACCTAACCTAACCTAAACCAAATAACTCAACCTGTGCAAAGATATCAACTAGTGTCAGGAAAGTGTCGATAGAGTTAGCTGATGTGGTTTTCGAGGCACCATTAATACTTAATTCCATAAGACGTGGTAGTCTTCATTATCAGTTCTTCCGTTTCTACAGCTTTATACCCAAGCATAGCCCCGTTCAGCAAGATTGGTCTTACGACAAAGTGTAAATCCAGTATGTGACCCTTACCTTAAAACCACAGGGTAAACCAAACATTTTCTTACATGAATTGTACCATTTAGACCAGATTTCAATCGACCCCTTTTTTTCATATAGATTGCTATTTTCAAATCATTACGCCAATCGGAAATGTTAGTACACAAGGCATATGTCTCATACCTTCATGTTTGCAGTGCTAATGATGGCTGCGCAGGTTATCGTATGTATATTGTGGCCTGCCATGCGAAAATTTTCACATGTAGAAATTTGCATATATGGTTTTTGTTTGCATATGATGCCATTTTAAAACATTGAAATATGCGTAAATTTGTAACAATCATAATATTTAATCGTTTGTGAGCTGTTATGGGAAAAAATTTAAGCTAATGAAATTATTTAAAAGAATTATATCAATTATAGCAGATGTAAGAAATAAGTGGTATTCAACAAGTCGATTGGATTAGATAAACTTCATGTAATGTAAGTGGGTGAAGTGGGTATTGAACCATGAACCTCACACATTGAAATTGTTTTATGTTGTTATGGCACAGCTTTCATTTCTAAACTTAAGTCTGATCGTCGAAATATTTCAAAATGGGTTAATTTGAATTTCTCTGCATTAGTTATATTAATACTGACACTTTGTTTGACACAGGATACAATATGGCAGCAGGAAGTAGTCATTTATATTGTCGTTGGATGGTCTGTAGTCTAAAGCAAATGTTGGGTTTATAATGTGTTTGTTAATAACTATTTGAATGAAAATTGAATTAAGTACATTTATCATTACGTAAATAGATTTAAACTTGTTTTATAATGAACTCATATTTCTAGAGTAGTCATTTTCGCTAACATCTACCGCCCTACTCTGTTTAGTCCGCAAGAATGGTAAATATTTAAAATTGTAGATTATTCAATTTAGATTGATATAGTTAAACAACTTCTGTTGGAAACACAAAATTTTGTTAAAGGACTCAATAGCCCCTTCCACTAACCAGATCGAACCGTATGAAATTACTACTCAAAACAACTTTAGCATCTACAATAGATTTTCGGATTGCTTTAAATACTCATGGAAGAATATAGACGACCAATCCTTTGTAAGATAATCTGTGTCGGGATGAAGTAATTGGTGCTGTATGCGACACAGAAGTTACCTACAATATAACTCGCTCATTATGATTTGCAAAAACGATTCCATTATTAAGCATTAAAATCTATTCATTGAAACAATCACCCCACGAACCTGTTACTGAATGGTATCAACTAGACGATAAAAATATCGGTTGTCGGATTAGCGGATGAAAATCCTAAATGTGCCTGAACTAATCAAAGCAACAATATTGCTTAATCATTTTTGATCCAAAACTAGGGCCCCAACGAGTACCTATTTTCCTAACAACAGCACAGGCCAATGTTTTTAGAAGAAACATTCGCTGAGTATTGGTTTATATAAACCTGAACTTCTGAAGCGATTTGATAATAGTGTGGGAAAGACTTATTGACGATATTACCATCATTAATGTCTTGTTTAACACGGTTGGTGGGTCTACACTCGGAATGTATCTAAAAATTAAAATTTAAAAAGAATTTAAAAATCCCATAATTCAAAATGTTTTCATAAAAAAAAAAAAATATGGTGATTCTCGTGTTCAGCGGGCCAATTTATATATGAAAACAGTGTAGGAAACTGCTTTATAAAACGGCTGTTGTATGGTTTAATGGTGTACCGAAACCTTCGACTGCTAGTTGCTTTCGGAGTCTTATATGCAGACCAGAGATTTCAAACTGTAGGTGGCCGAGCAAATCTCCATGGGTTCATCGCAATTTTTTTTTATTTACTCTTTGAATGAACAAATATAAAAAACTAATTTTTTGACTCAAATAAATTGAATGGAATCGATATACAGTTGTACCTCGATTAACCGGGTTGCTCGGGACCGGGCTCAGCACGGATAACACTATGGAACAAAATCAGGTTAGGTAGATTCTGAGAGTGACGGGTGAAAAAAGAGGCTAAATTAGAAGACCCGTATCGCGGCGTTTGTTTATGTTCGTTCGAATTTTTTTTTAAAATCGACCTTCGAACTTTGCACTCAAATGCCGATTTTCAGCATATTTTTATACCCTCCACTCCAGTGTGCAGAGGGTATATATAAGTTTGTCATTCCGTTTGTAATAATTAGAAAAAAAAATTTGGACCCCATAAAATATATATATTTGTGATCCTTATAACAACCGGAGTTGATATAGCGATGTCCGTCTGTCCGTCTGTCCGTCTGTCCGTCTGTCCGTCTGTGGAAATCACGATGACGGCATCAATCGGGCAGCTAGGGTGCTCGTTGGCATAAAAAATGATTCATTAACATCCTGAAAAGTTTGCTATTTAAAATCGTCCAAATCGGTCGATTAGGGCCCGAGATTTGAATGAAGAACTAAAAAAAGTCTTGAAAAAATATAATTTTCTATGTTGTTCTTGTCACGATCACGCCCTCAATAGGATAGCTAGGGTGATAATTTTTAGTGAGAATGATTCACCAAATTCATGGGAAGATTTCTACTTCAAAAATCATTAAAATCGGTGGAACAGGTCCAGGTAAATCTATGAAAAATTAAAAAAAAAATGAAAAACATGATGTTTCCATATTGTTCCTGTTGTTATTCTAAATGTTGCATTGTTGTCATAGCTGGACTTGTTGTTTTTGTGGTCGTTGTGGTAATAATATAATAAAAACAAACCCTTTGTACATTTTTTTGTGAACTCTGGTAGAAAATTTTAAAAGTTTCCATTGTTTTGGCATCACTAAAAAAATTTGTTAGATCATTTCTGTCATTGCCACGAGCCTGCATGTAAAATTTCAGATCGATTGGCTCACGGGAAAGGGGCTAAAAATCGATCCAAAATTTTGTCGACAAGCAGACACTACCAGTTAATATAAAGGCAGTAAGTAAAGGGAGTAAAAGTTCACCAATAATTTAAAAAACAAATTTTTATGTATTAATTTATTTAAAGAAAAAAATAATTAAATGAAATAGTAATAATAATAAAAAAAATAATATACAATACAAAAAAAAAGAATATATAAATAAAATAAAATAAAGATAAATGCATTCATAGCATTATAATACATATAAAAGGTCAATGTTTTCTACCCGTAATCGTAACGAGTCAGTTGTTTTTTTTTACATGAAAATCATTTAAAACAGTTACCGAACGTAACCGGAACGTCCCAATACTTTTCATGTGAAAAAAAGGCTGACACGTTACGTAACAGTTACATGTCGCTAACTTGTTCTTTACACAGGCTACTGCTTTTGCAGCCAACTTCAAGTCTATTTATATAGTTTCGTAAGCATAACTGATAAAATTGTTTCTATTATTTTTTGCTGTAAGTAATAAATTATAAATATACTGAATTTGCAAACTAAAATGGATACATATATTGGAGGTGCTTTAATACAAAAGAGTTAACGAAACGAAATCAAAAAAAAAAAACAACTCTACAACATCAACAATGGCAGTCATATGTTCTTCAAATAGAAAAAAAAAACTGCAAGTGTGTTTTGTTGGCTACAAAACAAAAATAGTGTTGACAATATAACAAAATATGTAAAAGAAGTTAGTGCTATGAAATATTTTATTTTGTTTAAAAAAAAATCGCAAAATGAAAGGCTATAATTCCATTAATAATCAAAAGGCGTTAAACTAATTTATTTATTTTTACGTTGTACTAATGCATTTTAAATAAGTAAAAGTAATTGTATATTTAAATAAAAAGCATTTGTATTATATGTTGCTGTCGTATTCAGAAAAATCAAGTAGCTGACTATACGACTACAAATGCTGCTGCCAGCAGTCGTCTATGTGTTTCATTCATGATGTTGCATTTTTTTGCGAGCAATACTTACATACATATATTCTAAATAAAGAAATAATAGTTCTTTTCATACTGCGAAATCTATACAAATATATGTACAAATACTATATGTCAAATTTCAAATTTGCAATAATTGATACATTTTTGAAAGAAAATTGTATAATATGAAATGTCTTTAATTTATTTCATAGAAAACAATTTTTTGAGGTGCGTGGATTTTCCATATTTACTGTTTTACTATTTTCGTAATGAGGTTAAATGAGTTAAAAAGAATTTAAAATATTTGAAAATGTTAGGTGAGGATCCTCAAGATGTAATATACGATCGGTCTAAAACTTTTCACTTAGAGCCACAGTTAAATTCGAAACAACAAAAACCCATATATTTTGTGCATAAAGTTTAATATTAAATGTGCTTTTCTAAAATGCCTATATATTTTTTCTCATTCATTTCTGACCATCTTCAATGTAAATTTACCAAAGTTTTTTTTATTGCAATATGTATATAAAACTTAAAAATTTAATATTTTTTATTGTGTATTAACTTATTATTCTGCGATTTTCATTACATCACAAAATGTTACAAATTGGCACTACTGTTTCAAAAACAGAAAACTTCTAAATCAGTTGAAAACAGTTGATCTGTAAAACTGTATGTGAAATTGTGTCAAATAAAATTACAAATATTAATAAATATAATAATACATATATATATATATTATTAATTTTGTTAAGAATTAGCACAAAATTGATTTTCCATTTTGCATTTCATTTATAAAGAATTCTGCCATATTTTGTTAAAGGGAAAATCCATTTTTGTTATATTAAAAAAAACAGACTTGCATTTAATTTTTCCGTGACTGCCTCAATAATTGCGTAGATGCCACCACAATATTTTTTCTAATTAAAACAGTTGATCTGTAAAACTGTGTGTGAAATTGTGTCAAATAAAATTACAAATATTAATAAATATAATAATACATATATATATTTTATTAATTTTGTTAAGAATTAGCACAAAATTGATTTTCCATTTTGCATTTCATTTATAAAGAATTCTGCCATATTTTGTTAAAGGGAAAATCCATTTTTGTTATATTAAAAAAAACAGACTTGCATTTAATTTTTCCGTGACTGCCTCAATAATTGCGTAGATGCCACCACAATATTTTTTCTAATTAAAACAGTTGATCTGTAAAACTGTGTGTGAAATTGTGTCAAATAAAATTACAAATATTAATAAATATAATAATACATATATATATATATTATTAATTTTGTTAAGAATTAGCACAAAATTGATTTTCCATTTTGCATTTCATTTATAAAGAATTCTGCCATATTTTGTTAAAGGGAAAATCCATTTTTGTTATATTAAAAAAAACAGACTTGCATTTAATTTTTCCGTGACTGCCTCAATAATTGCGTAGATGCCACCAAAATATTTTTTCTAATTAAAACAGTTGATCTGTAAAACTGTGTGTGAAATTGTGTCAAATAAAATTACAAATATTAATAAATATAATAATACATATACATATATATTTTATTAATTTTGTTAAGAATTAGCACAAAATTGATTTTCCATTTTGCATTTCATTTATAAAGAATTCTGCCATATTTTGTTAAAGGGAAAATCCATTTTTGTTATATTAAAAAAAAACAGACTTGCATTTAATTTTTCCGTGACTGCCTCAATAATTGCGTAGATGCCACCACAATATTTTTTCTAATTAAATATTAACCAATATCTAACTAGAATTATGATTTATTCTGACTAAAAAGTTCCAATTAAAAGTTATTCATCCCAATTATGAATATTCTCAAGGAATTTCTTTCTCACGGAAAATACATTTCTCGAGAAAAAAATTCCTCCAATTATAAATTCCGCGTGAACAAAAAATGATTAACTGGCATCATCGAATTTCGAAGCCACTTGCTTTGCTTATTGACAATTTATTTTCTATTTTTTGTGTGTGTGCAAACGACCCTACAATAAATGTCCCACTAAACATTTTTGTTTGCTATCAAGTTGAGGTGCATTTGAGATCAAATACATTTTTCAAATCTCCAACGTTAATTCTCAAATGCCCTCAATAGTTCGAATATAGTCTTCTCAACTTAAAAGGCACATTTTTTATATGGCGATTTTCATAGTTATCAAATTGAGAAATTTGTGATTCTCAACTTGATAGCAAAGAAATATTTCCAATCGGTATCAAATGGAAGGTACGGAATTGCCATATTAAAAAATATTATACTAATTTTAGAAATGAAAACAATTACTTTTTTTAATGTTTCAATTTAATTTCATTATGTATTTAACATTACTATGTACATATTTAACATTAAATGTACATATTATGTACATTTTTTAAAATCTAGAATTAAAAATAAATGAATTAATTAGTTGTACATTTTTTGAAAAATTTGACAAAAAGCAGAAATAATTAAAAATATATCAATGATTTATTTGTACTTTTTTGGCATTTTTTAATTTAATTTATTATTTATGACATATTTAAATAATATCTCAGACTTAACACAAATCGTATTCAAGTTGAAAAAATGTTTGGTCTCAAGTGGAGAAAAGTGTTGGATATCCAATTGAGAGTAAAAATGTTTCTCAAAGATTGGAAAAAATGTTAAGTCTCAACTTGATGTCAAGTTGAAAGCAAACAAGGAGAAAAATTGTTCAACCCAAGTTGAGAATTACATTTGACATCAATTTAAGAACTTAACTTTTCTCCAACATTGGCGAAATAATATTTCAATGCATACTGGGGAATGACCGAAACTAACACATAAACAGTTTTTTCCTATTTGAAAAACATATGACTCATTGTTGCTGTTGTAGAGTTGTTATACCCTCCACTCCAGTGTGCAGAGGGTATATATAAGTTTGTCATTCCGTTTGTAATAATTAGAAAAAAAATTTTGGACCCCATAAAATTTATATATTTGTGATCCTTCCCAGTATGCATTGAAAAATTATTTCTCCAATGTTGGAGAAAAGTTAAGTTCTCAAATTGATATCTAATATAATTCTCAACTTGAGTTGAACAATTTTTCTCCTTGTTTGCTTTCAACTTGATATCAAGTTGAGACTTAAAATTTTTTCCAATCTTTGAGAAATATTTTAACATCAATTGGATAACCAACACTTTTCTCCACTTGAGACCAAACTTTTTCTCAACTTGAGTACGATTTATGTTGAGTTTGAGATATTATTTACAACTTTTGTATTCTCGTATGGCAGCGCTGTTCATTTCTCACAGTAAAGGCCGAGTTAGCCCCACGTAACCGTAACCTAACGTGTCAGCCGTTTTTTTTTTCACATGAAAAACAGTTACCGAACAGAACTGCAACGTAACTGGATCATCCCAACCTGCTGAATTTGATTTTCGCTACTTTTGTACGTGACATTTGTGAACAGCTTACAAAGTTTGGTTAATTTTACGTTCTATAATTGCACTAAATGCCAACGTTACATTTACGGTACGGTTACATTTTAAAAATGTGTGGCTAACTCGGCCTTAACGTTGCGAATCATATGTTCTAATTTCTAGAAATAATAATAATTGTGAAAGTTTTCAGCTTTGTGGTAAATTTTAATTATCTTGATTTAAAAAGGAATTGTTGCAGAAAAGAAAAATTAAATAAATAAAAGGGAGGTAAAAGTATAAGTTTTATATAATTAATGATATATATCTATAATTAAATTTGTGATATACATTATAGAACAAAAAAGTGAAAAGTGTGTTGTCATCTTGCCAAAAGCACCATTTAAGCAGGCCTCTGAAGAATTCGAGTCCAAAGTACAATCAAGTACAAACAAGTTAAGCGACCTGGTAAGTTTCACAAAAATATGAGCAATATTCAAGGCTAATTACTTAATTTGTTATTAGGTTGCAAACCTACAAAATTTCTAAAAATTGCATGGCGGAAATTGGTCACTGATGAAGTAGCCAACAAATACTGCTGGCAAGGAACAAATTCCAAAGAACCTGTACGAGCTCTCAGCGTAACGGCGGCATTAAAACGTGATTATATTTTTATGTTTTGATTCCAATTGATATTAATTCAATCTAATTAATCTTTCCAGATGCCTACAATCAAAAATTTTGTGCTGCTTCTTCGGACAGCGAGAACGATAATTTCATTTTTCCAGCAAGCCAACAACCGCCTACAAAAAAGGTGAACTATTTAAATGAAAAGGACTATTTAAACAAAATTAATTGATTTATTTTTAACTATTTCTACTTTTTTTGAATTTTTTAATATTAATTTAATTTAATATTAATTTAAATATTTAACATGCGATTCTTAGAAATTTTGTTTAATAGCCACAAATTAGGGCCATAAGTCCGGCAACCTAATAACAAGTTGAGTAATTAGCCTTGAATATTGCTTATATTTTTGTCAAACTTACCTGCTTAAATGGTGCTTTTGCTAATATTGACTTACGTTTTAAGGTTGCCGTACCGTCCCCAAATTTTACCTCTTCCAATACTCTTAATTTATTATTAATTCTATAGTTAAAAAATTTTTAACATGTTATAATATTTAATGTGTCATAAATAATAAATTAAATTAAAAATTGCCGAAAAAAGTTGAAATAATTAATTGATATATTTTTAATTATTTCTCTTTTTTTCCTTTTTCAATTTAAATTCTTATTTATGTCCTACATAATATTAATAGTCAAAAAAAGTACAAATAAGTAATTCATTTACTTTTAATTCTATATTTAAACAATTTTTAACATGTTATACTATTTAGTATGTCATAAATAATAAATTAAATTAAAAATTGCCGAAAAAAGTACAAATAATTAATTATTATATTTTTAATTCTATTTTTTTTTTTGCATTTTTTAATTTAAATTCTTACTTATGTCCTATGTATATAATATTAATATTCAAAAAAGTACAAATAATTATTTAATTTATTTTTAATTCTAAATTAAAAAAAACATGTACATGATAATACATATTAAATATGTAATAAAATTAAATTGAAACATTCAGAAAAAAGTACAATGTTTCCATTTCTAAAATTAATATGATTTTTTTTAATATGGCAATTCCAATTCCATTTGATACCAATTGGAGAAATTTCTTTGCTATCAAGTTGAGAATCACAAATTTCTCAATTTGATAACTAAGAAAATCACCATATAAAAAATGTGCCTTTTAAGTTGAGAAGACTATAATCCGACTATTGAGGTGCATTTGAGAATTAACGTTGGAGATTTGAGAAATGTATTTGATCTCAAATGCACCTCAAGTTGATAGCAAACAATAATGTTTATTGGGTTATAACAACCGGAGTTGATTTAGCGATGTCCGTCTGTCCGTCTGTCCGTCTGTGGAAATCACGATGACGGCATCAATCCGGCAGCTAGGGTACTCGTTGACATAAAAATGATTCACTAACATCCTGAGAAATTTGCTATTTAAAATCGTCCAAATCGGTCGATTAGGGCCCGAGATTTGAATGAAGAACTAAAAAAGTCTTGAAAAAAAAATAATTTTCTATGTTGTTCTTGTCACGATCACGCCCTCAATAGTGCAGCTACAGTGATCATTTTTAGTGAGAATGATTCACCAAATTCATGGAAAGATTTCTACTTCAAAAATCATTAAAATCGGTGGAACAGGTCCAGGGAAATCTCTGAAAAAGTAAAAAAAAATGAAAAACATGATATTTCTATATTGTTCTTGTTGTTATTCTAAATGTTGCATTGTTTTCATAGCTGGACTTGTTGTTTTTGTGGTCGTTATGGTAATAATATAACAAAAACAAACCCTTTGTACATTTTTTTATCAACTCTGGTAGAAAAATTTAAAAGTTTCCATTGTTTTGGCATCACTAAAAAAATATGTTAGATCATTTCTGTCATTGCCACAAGCCTGCCTGCAAAATTTCAGATCGATTGGGTCACGGGAAAGTGGTTAAAATCGATCCAAAATTTTTTCGACAAGCAGACACTACGAGTTAATATAAAGGGAGTAAAAATTCACCAACATCTAAAGCAAATAATGCTAAAATACCTAGTTGTTAATAAAAAAAACAATTGGGCAATTCACAATGGGTAATGTATCGTTGTATCTCTTGTATCGTGTATCACTTTACAATAGTGTAAAATTGTTGTTGGTAATTTTCACTGAAAAATCTGATACACGATCCAACTTCATTTGCTATGTTTAGTAAATGTTGTATATTGTATCATAACATATCAGTTCCAAGTGAATGCCAGTTTTTATGAAAAAGAAAAAACAAATACATAGAATATTATCAGCATAAATAATTATAAAATAAAATATGGCAAATAACGCAAATACATCGATAAGTTTATTTATATAAAAATTAATGTTTATATTTTTAGTATGTATTTTCTCTTTCAGTACCAACCAAAACATTTAACATTTTTTTTTCATTATAAATTAAAATGCAAGAGGTACGTAACTAAAACTCCAGGGTACATCTCACGACCAAAAAGCAAACACTGACAAGTGTTTTCTCTTATACAAAATAGCAGAAGCGACGAAGCGATCTTTCCTCGTTGGATCGAAAATTACTAAAGAAAGCGTTTTACAATATGAAAATACAACTGAGTGTTCACAACAAATGATTGTATTGTGTATTTCAATACAACATACAATATACAACACCTGTTGTGAATTGCCCAAATGTAAATTTAGCAAAAAAATTTATGTATTAATTTATTTAAAGAGAAAAACACAAAAATAACGTTTGATGTTGTATTTTTTGTGTGTAATATTTAAATATACATACATACACATATTAAATAATACAAATAATGTACATATATTATATATATGTATGTATGTATATTCATAGTAACTGCATGTTAGAAATAAATCGGTTATTTTATTTACATAAAATTCTGCAGTATTTTGTTGTGGGGAAAATACATTTCTTTTGTATAACAGAGTGTCACTTCATTTTGCTCAGCGTGACTATGCCACAGTAGATGCCGCCATAATTTTTGTTTGTTCTAATTAGCTTTGCAATAGTTATTTCTATTTTAACATGAATGTTAATATTTTCAACTAGATATCATACAGAACAATGTTAAGAGTATACACGGGTTGGTCTTTTATTTCATACGTTTTTTCATTATTCTTTTACAAATATGAACATAAGTTTGGCATATTACCCACCAATCTCACATCACACTGCAAGTTCGAAAAACTCAATACACTCACATTTTTTTTACTAATACACACACATTTTCCGCAGTGGTCACACTAATGGCACCAAATTTTTCGTGCGAATAGTGGCAGACACTAACGATGATTAATGTTACCCTGTTATAAATTTAATGCAAATTTACTGGATTCTGTAAAATTGTAATTAAAGTTTTAACTTGTTAAATCTATTATAATGATTTATTTTTTGAAATGCGCATACAAAAACGCAAGTTTGTTAATTATAGAGCATAAATATTATTAACTATTATTAAAATAATACTAATAATAATAAATGTAAACATTTTCCCTCAAACATGTGCCTGTATAATAAACTTGGTAACTCTACTTAAAATAAAATAAGAGAGAGAAGTATACAAATGTTTTCAAGTTTACGCTTCGACAACATTTTAAAAATGAGATTGCAGTCAGATGTTTGAGCATAAAATTTAATGGCGATGGATTCGACTAATTCGAACAATTTTTCGTTGATAATACGTACACAACGATTTTACAATTTCAGTGTGATGTGAGATTGGGGGGTTAACTTTTTGTTGTCTTTACAAAATAGAGTTACCGAGTTCGTCAATGAGTTTTTTGCTTACAAAACAGTTCTACATAGTTATATAGAATTATTATTCTGCTTTACCTATAAAATATCTGATTGCGATTACATCTAATTTTTAAAAATTGTTTATAATTAATAAAGCATTATTATTCACATAAATACAAAATTTCACTTTTTAAATTTTCCATTCAAATTTAAGAAAATATCAATTATAATAAAAACTGAAAATAAAATTTCCAATTATAAATTAGAAAATATTAATTGAGTTTCAGAAAATCATATCAAAACGTCGGAAATAATAATTTTAAATTTAGAAATATCTTTACATTTAAAAATGTTTACATTTAAAAAAAATATTGCCATTCAGGAGATATTAATAACTTTTCAGTACCGCGATTCAGTAACTTCTTTTAACGATAGTCGAATTGTAAAAAAAAAGAAAATTGCAAAATTATCAGTAAAATTTTGAAACGATATTCGCTATTGTTAAAGTCAGCTGTTGTTGTTATCTAAACGACAACCATTTTTGTGTTGTTTATCCAATCGATAAAAACTTAAATTTTTAGGTTGAAATGTCGTCATACATAAATAAAAATCATGATATAGTGAAAATATTTTGCTTTAATTAAAAAACTTTTTTATATAAATAAAAAAATTAAATAGCATATTCAATTCATTATTTCATTTTCAAATAAATAAACAGAAATATTAGTAAAAAAAATAAAGATATTAAACATAAACATAAAATCATCCTGTCAAACACGAAGTAATTTGTTTTTTTCTATTCTTTGTGTTTTTCGCTTATTTTGACAGAGATGCCACTCCTTTACAATTTAAATAAATAGAAAAACAGATTTGTCGATATTAATTTAAATTCAATGAATTTAAGAAAACCTCAAATGATATTTAAGAATTGCTAACATAAAAATTGTTACATAAGTAAACGTAATTTTATGAGAATGTTATTTTTTATATATAAATTTTCACAATTTTTTTTGGATGAAAATTTGAAGTTTTTCAGAAAATATAGATAACATTAAATTATTTTATTTAAAATGTTTGGGACTTTTCGTTTTTTGCGTTTTTCATCCCTAATTTGATTATTTATTATTATAAATTTATGTTTTCAAAATATGGCAATATTTAAAAAAAAAAGTTGAGAGAGCTTTTTTTTTTGGTTATTATTTTGTTACTCCATCCGACCTATATGGCCACAATGAAGAAATATTTGGCCAGTTAAAAGAAACTATACAGCCATCTCCAATTAGCACGATTTAATGCATATAGCCACTCTACACAACCATTACCTTTGCAATGGAGGTTAGGGCGAGCTATTTAATTAGCAAAAACTAAATTAAACGAGAAGTTATGTCATATAACCGGAAACGCATGCATATAGGTATATAACCAAAATGCATGCCGATCAGCAACGACGATGACCAAAAAGCAAACACCGAAATAAATCCGAAATAATAGAAAAGAAGAAAACCAACCCAAAGAATTTGCTGAAATAATTTGGTATTAAGTTTAACAAATTGTTTACTTTTTCATTTACATTTATTATCAAGACTCAAACCGAGGTGGAGGGTATCAAAGATTCGGCACAGCCGAATTTAACACTCTTACTTGTTTTTATATGGTTTTTTGGCTATAACTCGTCGACTAATTGATATTTTTTCAATCTGTAAAAGCCAACTTATTGCTAGAGACCTGTGCAACAATTAAATTTTTTAAAAAAATTGATTTAGAACATTTTTGTGGTGTTTATGAAGCAAAATGTTGCAAAAATTATTTTTTTTTTCTTGCTTTTTTAAAATATTTTCCACAAAACTAAGTCTTTTTTGCTTTCTGTTTGTTCTATAATATGCTTCTTAGTTTCTTCAATAAATTTCATTTGAAAAGAAAAGAATCATAATACAAAACTTGCGTTTTCCAGCTTAATATTAATATACTTCTCATTTTTTATGAACCAATTTTGTTCAGTGTTGGTTTTGAATTAACGTTGAAAAAGAAATTATAAAAATATGGAAAAAAATATATTTTTGAAATGTTAGTTATGAAAAGTTTTAAGTAAAACAAGTAAGAAAATTATAGTCGGTCTAGACCGACTATACGATACCCTATACCATGCGTTTAGAGACCCTATCTCTCAGGCCCAACTAACTGCATATCAAAAATAAGCATAAACCAAATTTGAGTGGGATTTTTATTAATTTTTTGGCTGCAGATATGAAAAAGTTCAAATCGGATGCTATATCCATATGGGGACTAGGCCCAAAAATGGGCCGATCCTGACCATGTTTGGTAAGGTCTCTTGTATTTTGCAAAAATATATACAAACAAAATTTGAGAAGAATCAGTGTGTAATGGACATACCCATATAGTGTCATAAAAACAAAACCATTTAAACATTCATTCATTCATTCATTAATTCTTTCATTCGCATATATTCATGTAACAAAAAACATTTAAGCATACGAACACTCAAACACACATATTGTTTACATTTAGCTGACACAGTCATAATTGTCATAATTCCGATATTTGTTTACTCCACACTCCACATAATTTTTATTCTTTCTTTGTTAAGAAATTCTTTAGTAAATAGTTCATAGTTTTTAATGTAAGTATTGATTATTGAATAATGCTTAGGTAATCAATAATTTGAAATAAATAAAGCCACAGGGCAATGGTTGAAGTCAATCTTCTTGTACTTCAGCTTGAAGTAAGTTCTAGTTATTTTATTTTGGTAAATATAAAAATTTTCTTCCTAAATAGCTAAAACCAAGCAGTTTAAGCTAAAGGAAATAAACACACGTTCAACCGCAGTATTGCTGTGAACTGTGTTATAGAACCAAATTTATTATATGGCGATCCTGCGTCCTTAATAAGGACAATCGAATTTTGGAATATTTTTTTTTTTTTAAATTTTTTACGTAAAAATTACATTATCCTGGGAACCTTTTGATAAATTGTATCCTTGAGAACCAACTGTAAAAGATGATATCCCAGCAATAAAGAAGACGACATACACGCAATTTTAAGAAAAGATCTTGACAATTATAAACTACAAAAGGCGACAAAATTTTTTTTTCTCACTCTCTATGGAAGGTCCTAAGAGAATTAGTCTACAGGAGTATTATAATCGACAAGAAAGAAATAGAGACAACCATCTGACAGCGATACCAAAGGTGGTACTAAAATTTAAATCTAGAGGCGGAAGACGTGAACGCTTAGTAAAATTCAAAAAGGACATTCAAAATATTCAACACACAGAGAAGAAATATCCTGGCACAAAGAGCTTTGCAACACTACTCGCTGCTGAAAAAGCTATAAACGCAATTAACAGAGAGCTAAAGGCAATTCCGAGCCTAAGATCAGACACAGTTTGGGGCCTGATTGCAACAGCAAAATCTTTATCCTATGGGGAACTGGTGGAGTACGGAAAAGAAGGAAGAAATAATCTTCAATCAACCGGCAACGAACAACAACAACAACAACCACAACAACAGCAGTCTACTAGAAAGTAAAATTATAACTCTAGATATAATTATTTTATTTTTTTTATTTTTACTATGCATTTATGTAGGTAATAAAATTAACAAATATTATAAAAACTACGTGCATAAGCACATTAATAAAAATTTGCAAATTGTTTAAAATTTTAAGTTTCAAAATTATTTTTCAAAAATGTAAAAAAAAAAAAAAATTTTTTTTTCGAATCTCTTTTTGTCTAAATAAATAAAAAAAAAAAAGAAAATTTTTTCTTTCGTTATGAATGAAATTGAGGACACATTAAGGACTTTGGTGCAAATTCTAGATAATCTAAAAAAGCAAGGTACAAAAAGGTACAAATTAGATACGATTTTACAAAAAATTGAGGAAATAGAAAATCTAAAAACAAAGTTTGAAAGATTAGAATTAACGCCAGATTTAGATTTTGCAAAACTAACTGAAGTAAAAGCGAAATTTCAAAAAATTTATAAAGACACAAAATCTAAACTAGAAGAGCAGAAAGATTTAGAAAGTCAACAAAGTTCAACTCCAGGGACCAAAGCAATGGCAATGGCAGAATTTGACATAAATACTTCTTTGAAGGTTGTCCCAGAATTTAATGGCAACTATAAAGAACTAATTTCATTTCTTAAGATAACAGAATTAATTTACTTGACTTTGACAGTAGATAGTAAGAAAACTTTTATAGAATTTGTGCGTGAAGTAAAATTGGGAACTAAGGTACGTACAGCAATTGGCATATTAGAACCAATTGATACCTTTGAAAAATTAAAATCAGAGTTATCAAAAATTTACAAGAGTCCGTTTACAATCCCGGAAATATATTCAAAATTGAATAATTGCACGCAAAGAAATCAAAGCGTGGCAAATTTCAGTGATAATATATTAAGCTTGACGTCAGAGCTTAATTCTATGCACATTTCAGAGCTAGAAGGTACAGTCACTACTGAGAGAAAAGATGACATAGTACGAAATAATCAAAAATTCAGTCTCACTGTATTCAAAAATAATCTGAATGACAATTTAAGGCAAGCGATATGCTTAGCCCAGCCAAAAACTCTTCCTGAAGCGATAAATCTCGCAAGAGAATTAGAGAGGACAACTGGTACGCAAGGAAATCTTAT
Organism: Cordilura impudica; assembly: GCA_963682025.1. Taxonomy (NCBI): domain Eukaryota; kingdom Metazoa; phylum Arthropoda; class Insecta; order Diptera; family Scathophagidae; genus Cordilura; species Cordilura impudica. Next base: position 86,544,022 of record OY821518.1, on the reverse strand, counting down.
GTACTTTAGGCAAAACAACATAAGACGAAATAATAATTCCAGGGGACGTAATTTTAATAATAATTTTAATAACAACAGAAGGTACAATCGCTCAACATACAGCAATTCAAATAACAACCAAAATTTTACAAATAACAATCGTGGAAATACCACAGGACATAGATTCCAAGGACAGCACAACAATACTGTGCAGAACCATTCTCGGTCGATTCAATATAACAATAATAACAATGCTAATTATAACAATAATTTCAGACAGAATAACAATCAAACTCGTGGAAATAACCGTGGACAAAACTTTAGAGGACAAAATCGCGGAAATAATAACAATCGTGGATACCAAAATAGTAGAATCAGGGTAATAAATGAGGGAAACGAATTGGACCCGGAAGAGGGACATGCGAACGAGAGTCGTTCTCCGGGCAACCAAAATTAAAAATATATAGGATATCGAAAAATGCTACAAATATAATTTCTCTAAGATCAAAGGACTCCAAAAGAAACCTAACATTTATAATAGACACGGGAGCAGACGTATCGGTAATAAGAACAATAAATTTGGACGGTGACCTTTACTTTAACAACAGGGACAAATGCAAATTGACTGGAATTACTAATGAAATAATTTATTCAAAAGGAGTGGTGGATGTCAATTTATACTTTGGGGAGAAATCATACACTCAGAGTTTTAATTTGGTAGATGACAAATTTCCGATAGAGACTGACGGTATTTTAGGACAGGATTTTCTGAAAAATTGTCTAAGTAAGATAGACCTAGAAACATGCACTATAACACTCATTATTGAGGATCAAGAGATCACTCTACCAATACATTCAAGCCTCTCAGAGGCATTTGAGGTAATTATTCCCGCTAGATCTGAAGTGATTCATAGAGTAAAATTAAATATACATGAAGATAGCGTAGTGTTCAGTAAAGAAATTCAAGAAGGCGTATTCGTAGGAAATTCCATAGTACCTAAAGAAGGTTTCGCTCATATAAGATTACTTAACGTAAATGATAGGGAAATGAGAATAAAAAATTTATCAGTACAAACTGAACCTTTAAAAAATTATCATGTCATTTATCAAAAGAAGAAAGACAATATGGACAAAAAACGTTTTCAAGAATTAATTGAAGTTTTGAATTTCGAATCCAATGACAAAATTGCACAAGAATCATTATATAAAATTTTTGAAGAATACCCAGATATTTTTCACTTAGAAGGGGAAATATTAACGACAAATAATTTTTACACACAACATTTAAGTGTAAATGACCAAACTCCAGTGTATATCAAAAATTACAGACTACCACAATCACAATTAGAAGAAATAGACGGACAGATAGATACTTTACTCGATGCGGATATAGCAGAACCATCCGTGAGCCCATATAATTCACCATTACTGATAGTACCAAAAAAGAGCAGTGGGGACAAAAAGAAATGGAGACTCGTAGTAGATTATAGGCAACTAAATAAGAAACTTTGCAACGACCGTTATCCTTTGACTAGATTAGAGGATGTGCTCGACAGAATTGGCCGTTCAAAATATTTCTCAACACTCGACATGACAAGTTCCTTTCATCAAATACCAGTACACAAAGACTCGAGACCATTGACGGCATTTTCAACAAACAAAGGACATTTTCAATTTAAACGCTTACCATTTGGACTAAAAATTTCAAGCAATAGTTTTCAAAGAATGCTTACAATTGCTCTGAGTGGTTTAGATAGCCAAGCATTTTTGTATGTCGATGATATAATAGTGTTTGGTTGTAGTCTGAGACACCATAATGACAATTTAAAAGCAGTTTTTGAAAGACTACGAAAATATAATTTAAAATTAAACGCAAACAAATGCGTATTTCTAAAATCAGAAGTAACATATCTCGGTCACTTAATTACAAAAGAAGGTATAAAAACAGACCCTTCTAAATATGAAACTATAAAGAATTATCCAGTGCCAACCTGCAGTGATGAAACCAGGCGTTTCGTGGCTTTTTGTAACTATTACAGACGATTTATACAAAATTTTGCACAAATAACAAAATGCTTAAACAATTTGGTAAAAAAAAAGGACAAAAATTCGAATGGACGGACGACTGTCAAAAATCTTTCGAACTACTGAAAGCAAAACTCATAAAACCCCCAATTTTACAATACCCGGATTTTGAAAAACCATTCGTTCTCACAACAGACGCATCTGATTTTGCAGTCGGTGCAATTCTAAGTCAAGGAGACATAGGAAAAGACTTGCCAATTTCTTACGCAAGCAAAACTCTAAATAAACATGACATTAATAAACCCGTGATAGAAAAAGAACTGTTAGCTATTCATTGGGGAATAAATTTTTTCAGACCATATCTATATGGCAGAAAGTTTATCGTAGTAACAGACCACAGACCACTCGTATCTTTATTCACACACAAAAACCCATCATCTAAAATGACAAGAATACGTATAGACTTATCAGATTATGATTTCGACATAATCTACAAACCAGGAAAAATCAATACAAATGCCGATGCCTTATCAAGAATTAAAATAGATTCGGACATACTCAAGAGTATGATACCGACGAATTGTGATGATAATAAAAGACTGTTTGCAATAACTAGGGGAATGACTGCCAAAAACAAAAGCAAGGTAGACAAGGAGAACTACAACTCTCATTCGAAGTCAGGCCAACTTCACATTTGGGATTGTACGTCCATAACTGATATCAGAAATATAAGAAAATTTAAATTTATATATGAAGAAAATATTAAGTGCACAAAGATAGAAATAAATAATAATGGGGTAATAGTCAGATATAACGAAATTCCTCCGAAATACGTTTCGATTATGGATAAGTTATCATCAAAAATGACTAAATTAAATATAGAAAAGCTAGCAATTGAAGAAAAAGATATATTAGGAGGCATGCCCATCGATGAATTTAAAAGAATTTTTAATAAAAAGCAAACAGAACGTATAGAGAAAAATTTGAACCCATTGAAAATAATAATTTATAGAGCCCCAAAAGAAATTAAAGATAAAAATATTATGAAAAATATAATATATGAATACCACAATTCACCATTAGGAGGACATCTTGGAATAAGAAAGACAATTTTAAAACTAAAACAGAGATTTATTTGGAAGAACATGAACAAGATGGTAAAAAGGCATATCAACAATTGTGAAAGTTGCACGAGAAACAAGCAAACTAAATACACAAAAGAAAACATGATAATAACGGATACACCAAACACTGGTTTTGAAACAATTAGTATTGATACGGTCGGACCTTTGAGTATATCAAACGGTTATCGATATATTTTGACAGCACAATGTGAACTGACAAAATACGTAATTTTGCATCCAATGAGAACAAAAGAAGCAAGCTCTATTGCAAAAACACTTGTTGAACAAGTAATATTAAAATATGGAATTTTCAAAATACTTAAATCCGACAGAGGTACAGAATTCGCAAATGAATTGCTTAAAAATATTTGTACAATGTTACAAACAAAACAAATTTTTTCTGCACCCTACCATCATCAAACAGTCGGAACCATTGAAAGAAACCATCGAGTTTTAAATGAATTTCTACTAAATTTTGTAGAAAATAATGAATGGCACCAATGGTTACCATATTACAGTTTCGCTTATAACAGTACACCAAACGTAGACACAGAATTTTCACCATATGAATTAGTATTTGGGAAAATACCAAGATTACCAAATGACGTCATAAACGACGACAGACCGGTATATAATTTAGAAAATTATGCTAACGAAATGAAAATTAGGTTAAGAGAATCTTTACGAAAAGCTAAAGATCTAATTAACGTTACTAAACTTAAGAGAAAACAAAACTATGATAAGAACAGCAATGTACCAAACTTAGCAGTAGGAGATTTAGTATACCTTAAATTAGAAACTAGAAGGAAGAACCAGAGCCCTTATAGAGGTCCATACCCAATAGTTGAAAGAAAGGGCGTAAATTCCGTAATAAATATTAACAATAAACTAAAAGAATTTCACAACAATATTTTGAAAAAATATAATTACTCATGTTAACAGAAAAATAAAACATGTTAGACAATAAGTAGACATTAAGTTTTTTTTTTATTAATATCAGCCAACTAATTGTTATGACACAACACAAAATTTTATACTAAAATTTTTTTTGTATGTTAAGAAAATATGAAAACACATTTGTATTATTTATGATTGAAAATCACAGCACTTTTGAAATTCATTCAGTAAATTTTCAAAACACTGCAATTTTCAATCTTGTCGTTGAGGGTGTAATGGACATACCCATATAGTGTCATAAAAACAAAACCATTTAAACATTCATTCATTCATTCATTAATTCTTTCATTCGCATATATTCATGTAACAAAAAACATTTAAGCATACGAACACTCAAACACACATATTGTTTACATTTAGCTGACACAGTCATAATTGTCATAATTCCGATATTTGTTTACTCCACACTCCACATAATTTTTATTCTTTCTTTGTTAAGAAATTCTTTAGTAAATAGTTCATAGTTTTTAATGTAAGTATTGATTATTGAATAATGCTTAGGTAATCAATAATTTGAAATAAATAAAGCCACAGGGCAATGGTTGAAGTCAATCTTCTTGTACTTCAGCTTGAAGTAAGTTCTAGTTATTTTATTTTGGTAAATATAAAAATCTTCTTCCTAAATAGCTAAAACCAAGCAGTTTAAGCTAAAGGAAATAAACACACGTTCAACCGCAGTATTGCTGTGAACTGTGTTATAGAACCAAATTTATTATAAGTGCAATATTTTTGTTTTTTGATAGATTTAAGTGAACATCGGGAAGCAGCTCTATATGGGGCCTATGGCTAAGAGTTGTCCCATAGGGATCATTTTTGGACTACTGATTAATGGATGTAATAACCACATACAAACCCAATTTGACTAAGATTTATATGATAATTTGGATCTTATGGCAATTTAAGTCGATTTCATAGGGGTCATTTGTATGGGGGCTAGGTCTGAACATAGACCAATTCTCACCAATTGCAAGAGCTTTCATCCTATGACCGATAAAAGCTTATGTACCAAATTTCATCAAAATATATTCATATTTGCGACCTGCAGTTTGATTACAAGCTTTACATGGACACACAGACGGACGGACGGACGGACATCGTTAAATAGAATCAGATAGTGATTCTGATTCGATCGGTATAATTAAAGATGGGTGTAGGTCAAATATTTTTGGTAGTTACAAACAGCAGCACAAAGTCATTATACCCAAACCACATAGTGGTATAGGGTATAAAAATTAAATAAATTAAATTAATGATTTGGCCAGTTGCCGTTTAGCAGGCGGCTGTGGATCAACATCACTGCTCTCTCTAATATATTGGTCGTCGTCATCATCATCAGAAAGGTCGATAATTTCGTCCAACAGATATTCTGGAATTTCATCTTTGTCTTCCCCTTCTTCCTCTTTTTTCTCGTCTTCCTTTTCTTCAAAGATGTTTTTATACCACCAACAAATTTCAGCGAGTATTGCATCTGGAGATTTCTTTCCTCTGTACCTGAAACGAAAATAGTTTTCAATCGTTTACACGTTTAAATTGTGCATTCTGACAAAGATATTAGTAAAATCTAGGAATTCAAAATATGCACACTCTATAGTTACGTTATTTCAAATGGAAGTGCAGTTTGGTGATAACGTTCGCCTTGCTCATCAGATTCAGTTGGCAACAGTTGAGCGAGTTGATCAAGATGCTGATGCAAGAGATGAATTTTGTACGACATATTAACCCCAATTTCTTCGAAAGCTGCCAACATGTTTGCAACAGATTGCCTGTAGTTGTCTTTGCGTTCTTTACCCAAAAGTCGTTTAATGACTGCTTTCAATGCGAGCCATGCATTTAATTCTCGGTCTGTCACAACTTGGTCAAAATCTTGACGACTCATTAGTTTCCGTATGTCGGGACCATTAACAGCCCCTTCCTGAATTTTGGCGTTACTTAGTCTTGGGAAAATGTCTTTTAAGCGGTTGAATACTGCTGGTCTTTTTGCGATACATTTCAACAAATTTTTAGCAATGCCAAGTTTAATGTGGAGCAACGGCAACAAAATTTTCATTTCAGGAACAAGACTTTCGTGTAGCCTATTGTCTTTAGGCCATTTCCGTCCAATGCGACTATTCTAGTTATGCTATTTGTACTGGTTTCTTCCTTTAATACCTTCTCCGTATCGTGAATCCCAATCGCACAAAAAACACGGATATTTTGGACGGCCAGATGCTGTTAAGTCTGTAATCAATGAAACTATTTAGAGGTGGCAGCAAATGCGCCACTGGTGTTCGTTATATTTGACAACTTCCAGAATGTGTTTCAAATTATGGAAATTTTCACTAGTGTCAGTGCTACACGCAATCGGAACAGAAGGCATTCTATTTGTCTTGTGCAAAAGCACAACTTTTAAGCTGATTAGTAAACTATCGATGAATAAACGCCAATCATCTTTTTTATAGGTTAACCCTATCGTCTCCATTAACTTTTCAATATCGTTGCAATAAGCGAAATTTTTTGCATTATTCACATTGAAGAACTTTTCTAACTCTTTTTGGCGTTTTCGATATGCTGTTACTTTGGTACCTTTCGCCAGCAAATTATTTCCTTTCAAAAATGAAGCCAGTAGTTCTGATTTTTTCTGAGTCAAACACAAATTTGCCACAATTCCATCCAATTGGTTTTGTGTGACTAGGATTGGGTCCTTTGATGTTTCATAGGATGTACCTTCACCAGGGTCGTGTTCTGAGAAGAAATCCATGGATGTAGCAGCGGCGGTTGTAGTACTGATATCTGTTTGAAGATCAATACTTCGGTTTGTTGGTACTGGAACGAATTCTGAGTGCGGTAATGGTAATTGGACACTTGGCACTGCTACATAAGTTTTATTCTTTGCTTTCCTTCTATTCAAAGTTTTATGGTAATTGATACATCCATAGCAATTTTCTTCTTGATGCGGGCTGTTGTCTAACCACATCATTGGTATACCAAACGGCATAGCCTTCTTCTTTTCACTTTTCCATTGCATACGAGTTGAATAGCAATTAAAGCAAACTTTTTTAGGGGCATAGTTTACGTCAGTGATAAACTCTTGCGAGAAATATTGTTTATAGGCTTCCAAAAAAAAATCACTCGCATTGCCACATTTTTCATCGCTTGCTATGAAACGTCCACAAACATTACAAAAATGGTCCATTTTACATTTTGGTTCCGACATTTTTAATACAATATATATTATACAATGTTTTTTTTGTTATTTTTATGAAACCGATGCACTTAACTTAAATCACTCACAAAATGAAATAAGTTCCAAAAAAAATTAATAGCGAATTTTATCACGACCGAGCGAAAATTAAAAGACATCAGCTTCGGCTGAGTTTCTGAATCTAACTGAATCTTCATTTTTGAATTTAGTTCGCTTGTACGAAATAAAAAAAAATCGCTACCTGTGCGGTGGTTGAAAACAAAAAAGTTGTTTTACTAATTCCTAATTCTTGGAACTTCCCTTTTTAATTACTTCTACCTAAATCGCTATTTATTTAATGGTTTTGGGATTTTTAACGCAAATTATCGACTAAGACCATTTTCTTTTGAAATCAAATTTATTGAAGAAACTGAGAAGCATATTATAGATCAAACAGAAAGCAAAAAAGACTTAGTTTTGTGGAAAATATTTTCAAAAAGCATGAAAAAAAAATAATTTTTCCAACATTCTACAAAAATTTTCTAAATCAGTTTTTTAAAAAAAATTTAATTGTTGCACAGGTCTCTACCAATAATTTGGCTTTTACAGATTGAAAAATATCAATTAGTCGGCGAGTTATAGCCAAAAAACCATATAAACAATATGCTGAAAATCGGCATTTGACTGCAAAGTTCGAAGGTTGATTAAAAAAAAATTCGAACCAACACAAACAAACGCCGCGATACGGGTCTTCTAATTTAGCCTCTATTTTCACCCCTCACTCTCAGAATCGACCTAACTTTTGCTAACCTGAATTTGTTCCACAGTGTAATCGGAAACACGGTAGAAAGTGGTTTTTTTAAATATTCACAAATTTTATTATTTTTATTTATTTTTAAAAAGAACATTTAAATTTGCATCTATTAACATACTTATGAATACAGATATCTTATTATTTCTATAATATAGTTTCATATACATATATGTACATACATAAATACATACATATTTATATTCATTTAAAATATTCGTTTAAAGTAGTTTGTCTTTTAGAATTCATTTGTTCCTTAAGTAAATGATTTCGTATGCGATACACTTGTATTTTGTCTGGCTCTGAAATACCTGGACCAATATAGTTTTCTAAGAACCCTAACAGAACACTACCAGCCTCTATTGCTTGAGCTAATGTGGGGGGGTTTCTTCCGTATTACCTCCATCTGATTCCTCGGAATTTGACTCAAGCTCATATTCTTCTGTTTGATTGACCATGTTAACGATTTCATCGTCAGATACAATAGCAAACGGTGTGATATCAACATCGCACTCCATCCACTTTGACATTGCATCAGCTGTAAAACCAGGTGGTATTAATACATCTGATTGTATCTCAACACTAAAAGTTGATTCATTTTCATCATCTTGAGATAGTAAGTTATTCCAAACTTTATTTAAAACACGTGGGGTTACAGAATCCCACGAAGTCGCTGCTGTCCACAAAGCAGACTTAATGTTCAAAGATTTAACAAATTCGTGTCGACTATTAGAATCCACAAGTTTTTGCATGATAAATTTACGGTACTGGCATTTGAAACTCCGAATGGCTCCTTAATCCATAGGCTCAATCAAGGATTTGGAATTCGGTGGTAGATATTTTGCTGTAACATTATCAGATATCATTGCATTTACATCCGGGTGTGCTGGAAAGTTGTCTAATAGCAAAAGAACTTTGCAATTCTTTTCGAGACCACTGCGTTGTAAATGTTCTCTTACCTCTGGTACAAAATTTTTGTTAAACCACTCCAGAAATAGCTCTTGTGTTACCCAAGCTTTCTTATTAGACTTATAAGCTACAGGAATATATTTAACATTTTTTAAACATCTTGGATTAGCACTTTTTCCTATTATCATCAATTAACACTTGTGATTCCCAGCTGCACTTGCACAAAGTAAAGCCGTGATTCTTTCCTTGGACTCTTTGTACCCCTCAATAGAATATTCATCACCACTCGCCAACGAATTTTGGGGCAAACACTTCCAAAATAGACCGGTTTCGTCTGCATTATAAATTTGTTTAGTTGTAAGTTGTTCATTTTTAATGTATTCGTTTAAGTCTTCCACAAACATCGTTGCCGACACATAATCAGCACACTCCTTTTCTCCTGTTGATTTCAGCCTACGAATTCCATGCCGATTTTTGAATTTTTCCAGCCAACCAGATGAATAACTTGCACTCGGAATTTATGTTTAATTTACCATGAAAATATTTTGCCTTCTCAGTAATCATTTCGCCTAGAAATTGCAGGAAATTTTCAGTTTATGTTCATAAAATGTCTGGATTTGAGTTATCTTACCTGTAAATCTTTCTTGTCGAAACCATTCATATGTTACAAAATCAACCTTTAGATTTTCGCATTTTTTCAGTGTATGTCTATTTTTTAAACCGTGCATTGAGTCACTTTCCGATCCATATTTCAAAATATTTTCTTCGTTTTTTATTAAGTTTGTTTTCCAACACCATATTTTTCAGATAAAAAAATGAACGGATGTGTTCTTACGATATTCGTTAATCAGTTTTATTTTCTCTTAATTGAAAGAACTTTTCTTGCTCTTTTTGTCAGTTTACTTTTTGATGGAGCCATTTTCACAAAAACACCTGTTAAGAGATCAAATTTCCCTTACAGACTGAATGAAAATGAAATTTGATACAAACATAATACATACATAAAAACAAAAAATGGGAATCCCCGAATTTTATTTCTTTGCACATTCACTTAAATTGAAAAAAGCTATTACATGTATGTATGTGTATGGCGCACGGGTAATAGAGGTAAAGCTCGGTTATAGAGATATAAAATCAAACACACAGCATGCCGGTTAACAGATGTACCCGGTTAATAGAGGCCCGGTTAACCGAGGTTCAACTGTAATTTTCAGCGCTGAATATTTGGGGTATTTCAAATATGGGAAAGTCAAAGATTCGTCGATTTGTGCAATAATTTCGTCAATTTTCCCCAAAAGGGTGAATAAAACTCACAAAAATTGTGGCTATTAAAAATAAAAATAAATGCGAAAACTGGATTTCCGACCCAAAAACTCCCGGTATATGCATTTTCAATATTTTGGCAAATGTCATGTAAATATCTTCATCGAAATTTTGGCAGGCTCGAAAATGATTTTAGAGGTATCGTTCCTTGGTCAAATATACTTATTATCGCACATAGTACCAGAATCGCGATGAACCCATGGAGTAGAAATAATTGACCCACCCTAATGTATAAAATATACATATGTATATTACGCAATATACAGTTACTTATGCCCAGAGAAACCTCAATCTCTCGACATGTCTCAGTTTCTTGCATCATGAATTCCTCGCAATACAAATACTTTTACACGACTTTATAATCATCCGTGAGCGTAAGACAGCTACGACTGATTTCACTGAACTCGCTCAATGGCCAAAACTAGCATAGAATAAATCAATGCATTGATGTTGTGGGAATCAATGGCGAAAATTGTTGATATCATTGCCTATTAATCTTTGATTAATTTCATGGTTTACTTGAAATTAAATTTTCGGCTCACAATTTTTAAGTCATCTGTAGTAAGAAACGTATCTAAATCGGAAATAATGGTTAATTTCGTCATGGCATTAAGGCTGTCAATTCCTAATATGATATTGGGGTGTATATGAACCCCTATGCTAATTAGACCAGCTATTGAAATTGTTGATAATGTATTGGAAATCAGCTTTAACACTTCACTTTCCTGCTAAAACAATTTGGCAAATTTAAGAAAAAAGTCTCTTTAACCCCAGGCTATAGTTTAAGTCTGACACAACAATATCAAAATAATATCTTTGTCACACAAAGAAACAACAACACTTAAACCCCTGTAGCTGTAAGAACATGGAAACTCAAAAGTGGAAGGAGTAACAGCTTCCATTTTAGTAGAATTGCCACATATTTTTTTTATCGTTATCACGATGCAATAAAAAAAATCGCCAATGTGAAAAAAATATATAATCCCTAATGAAAAACGAAAAATAAAAAATGTAAAATGAAAAATTAAAAACGAAAAATGAAGAATTAAAAGTAAAAAACGAAAAATTAGAAATGAAATATTAAAAATTAAAAACGAATACAAATGATAAATGAAAAATTAAAAATGAAAATTGAAGAATTAAAAATAAAAAAACCATTAACTTTGTTTACATTAGAAAAATAATTTGGGTATCATTTTTATAAAGGAACATATTATTAAATAATTATAAAAAAGATATTTCAATTTTGTTTTTGATGAAATGTTATAAAAATAAAAAAAAGTTTAGGCACTCATGTAAAAAGTTTAAATTTAGGTCAGATTTTTATGCACCTAGTATTTTGTTAGACCTACGCATACTTCCAACTAAGTTAGATGTCTCCTCGGGTGTTATATTTTCCCATTCTGCTCCTATGGCCTCCTTAACATCAAAGACTTCATTCATTTATTAATGTTATGTGATGACTCCGTATTCTTTTTATTCCAGTAATTACCAAATATGTTCTATAGGATTGCTATCTGGTGACTGCTGAGGTGGTAGACTAGCCACTCCTACACAAGATACGACGAGTGTTTTGGGTCGTTGTCTTATTGGAATAAAAATGGTTTCGCATTTAACCCTAACTTTTCGAAACTGTTAATCAAATTTACTTTCAATATATTCTTACATATAGCGGTACTTGTCCATTTTGTCAGCAATGAAAACGAGATTTCCCCCTCCAGATGCCGCCATACACACACATTAGGCCGGGTCGATTTGTGGGGAGGCAAAAAAATTGCTCATTGCTCAGTGAAAATCGTATTCTAGGGATCAAAATAAGAAACTTTGCCCAAGGAACCATACCTCTAAAACGAATTCTGATGTCCCAGAATTTGGGTCGAACTTTTGGGTAGGGGCAAATTTTGAAAAATCCCACTTTGACCCATTTAGACTGCTCCAATCGAGTCCAAATGTATGACCCACCCCCACTAACTTCGGAGGCCCGACCCACCGATGCCACTCGCACACCCCCTGGAACTCCCCTGTGGGTTCTCCATATAAACATTTCAAAAAATCGCCAGTTTTGGCACTTTACATGAAAAAATCAGCGAAATGCCTATGTTTTTTCTTTTTGCAGTTTGTTTTTCTCTTTAGAAATTTATTTAGTCGGAACATATGTAAATGAAAAAATGAATTTAACTTAGTAATAGAAAATAAATTAAAAAAATTTATTAGAAATTAGCGTTTTTTACAAGCCTTTTAAAACCAAGGCATCACTGTGATGCATTTGCATGTCGTAAACTTAGTTGTGTGGGTTTTTTATTCAACCCTTTTAAAAGATGAACGTATCACTGTGACACAATTGCAGGTCGTAAAATTGCTTGTGCGGGTTTTTAAGCCACCACAAGACACATCAGGTAGAATTGAAATTACCATTTCATTCTTATTACCTCGTCTCGTAGACCATATATAACGCAACAGTTTTTGTGAATGCATTAAGTCGTTGTGAAAAACTCAAAGTGTGGAGTGCTAATTTCAGATAAAAAAATATTTAAAAATAAATAATAAGTGAAGTGTCCATTCCAAATCAAAAAGTTTACAATGAATCCACCATCCTCTACACCGCAAGATGAAGCAACAACAACATCAACAACTATCGAAAACCCAATGAGTCATATACCCAAGCATGATGTTTCTGTTTTTGGTGTGTCTACTGATTTGACTGATCTTAATTTACCAATCCATCTGGATATCTTGAGATATTATTTTTACTTAAGCGAACGTGCTAAAAAAGAACAAAAAAAGTTTTCCTATAAATCATTCACTATTCAAGTACAAGATAAGTTGATTGGAATTTGGGAAAAACTTGGTATGGAAATAATGCTGAAAAAAAGTGTATGTAATAAATTGAATAGATTGCTTGACAAATATCAAGACCAAATCAAGAGAAGAAACAAAACCCAACAATTTACAGAGTATGTAAAATCTCTGGAAACAATTTTTTACAATGGAACATGTAAATGCGATTTGAAGGCAGCTCCATGTGCATGCGGCTTGGTTCCCGAACGCCTCAAAGAGTTTATGCACGATCAACATAATCAGAGAAGACTAACAATGGATGCATTTGTGATGAAAATTGAAGAGCAAAGAGCAACGTTTATGTCATCAATGCCAACATGCCAAGAGCCCGATGATTCAACATACGCATCGCCACCGGTTCAAGAAGATATGGATAGAAACACAAGTTCACAATACACAGAGAGATACGATTGTTTTAACTTTGCCTTGGTATGTGACAGATTTGGTGTGCCTGATTGAGTAGCATCAGCATTGGGAACCGCTCTTTTTCAATATTTTAAAATTAAAGATAAGCGTGGGAAACCTCTCATCGTGGATAAATCGAAAGTTCGCAGAGAAAAAGAGAAATGCAGACAAGAACTGCTTCGCAAACGGTTAGATGATACCAATTTGTTAGCGTTTTCATTCGATGGCAGAAAAGATGATACTTTAACGATAGATAAAATTGATGGGAAGTATCATACTAGGATGGTAAAAGAACCTCATCTTGTTATTTTGAGAGAACCCAATTCTGAATTGATGGGTTACGTAAGACTGGAACATGAAACCGCTGAATATATCACTGGATGCATTAATTGGAATATGCACTGACGATTCGACGATTCGAATTTCTATTAAAAATACCATTGCATTGCTTCGTTTGCCTTCTACACTTTAAGAACATCTGTTTCAGCATTTGTTTGAAACTTTGGATAAATCAATCAGCACTGGCCCGAGATCGGCAACCGGAAAACTGAGCCGTCAAATTGAAACTTGTGAAACTCTTCCGGTAAGTTATTGCTATCACTCATTTATTATAATTGTCAATCATTATTAATTATTTTATTATTATATATTTTCAGGTGGTGGACGGCTTCCAGAAAATTGAGTTGCAAAATATGCCCCCTGCTCCAGAAAACATTGAATTTTCCACCGAGTCGCAGTACTTATACGACATGGCCCATGCAATTTCTAGCGGCGTTGTTTCTGTGGAACTGGCTAACATCAAACCAGGGAAAATTGTTCATTCTCGGTGGCTCAAGGCCGCTAGATTATGACGGTTATATGTGACAACGGAAAATCCAGATGCAAATTTGAGAATTCTGGTTGAATTCATAATTAAATGTTATGTGCCAATGTACTTCAATATCAAGTATTACACCTCTGTCGTGTACGGAAGTGCATTATTTTTCAAGTTCATTGGTTGGTAACGAATTCTAGAACCTCGTTTACGCAACTTAGAGCTTATAAAAAACCAGATATAAATTTTAATTGCACAAGTTACACGGAAATGATCAATATGAATGACATAAATAACGTATTTGAACCACCATTCACGCGAAGCATTCCGTACGATACATTGAAAGAATATTTAAATCAAGATGATCCACCGTTTAATGATCCAAAAATTCCATCACACATACAAGGAACGGAACGACATGTTTAATTGCTAGCTAGCGTTTCCAAACGGGTTATACCGGAAAATGTAGAGGCTGTTATGGCGACGACATTAGAGAGCCGTGCGAAATTGCCCAGACTTGAAAGTAAAAAAAGACTTCAAACAATAATTTGTTTAGTTTCTTTTCTATAACTAAATTTAATTAATTTTTTCATTTACATAAGTTCTGACTAAATAAATTTCTTAAGAAAAAAAATAGATATTATAAATAAATAATAAATATTATTATAAATAAATAAATAAAAATAAAGAAAAAACATAGGCATTTCCCCCAGGGGAGTTCCAGGGGGTGTGCCACTGGCATGGGTGGGTCGGGCCTCCAAAGTTAGTGGGGGTCGGTCATACATTTGGACTCGATTGGAGCACTCTAAATGGGTCAAAGTGGGATTTTTCAAAATTTGCCCCTACCCAAAAGTTCGACCCAAATTCTGGGACATCAGAATTCGTTTTAGAGGTATGGTTCCTTCGGCAAAGTTTCTTATTTTGATCCCTAGAATACGATTTTCACTTAGCAATGGGCGATTTTTAAATCGACCCGCCCTAACACACATACAATGACATTAGCGCCACTATGTTTCACTGCTTTGAGGACATTATATTCTTGCAGTTCTTTGTTTGGTTTTCGCCAAGTTTTTTGTGCGCCATCTGATTCAAAAAGGTTAAATTTCGATTCGTCACTGAATATGATGCTATTAAAAAATTAATACGGCTGATTAACATGGAGTTGAATCAGCCTTGTTCAGGGTATTCCGTATTGTTTGCGGGTCTAAGTTTGTTTACCTTTTGCTGCATTTCATTACATAGTTTGACTGCGGAAGTCTTTGAATTTTGAGCCACTGCAGCTATTATAGTCCGCTCCTGGCGTGGTGTAAATTTTTTTGGCTGTGCAGGTCTGCTCGCACGCTCTAGTTTCCAGAATTTTAGTAATGTTTCGTAACTTGAATATGGCCTCTGTACTATTTCGCGATAAGATTTTTGCTGTTCTGCTCATTTTGCTCATCAAGATCAACAACAACATATAGAGAAACCGAATAGAGCTAAAAAAAGAAAAGATTACCGTTATATTAGCAAAAACATGATTCAGAAACAACATGTGCCTAAACTTTTTTGATGTGGATATGTTTTCTTATGCTACCTTCACACCAGGCAACGGTTGCTTCAACACAGCCATGTTGCCTAGTGTGTAGCTGTGTTGCCCATTGATTTTCGTGTTGTATCAACCGTTGCCCGAAATATCAAAAAGTTTTGAATTTTTTGGTTGGTTGAGGCAACAAGAAAATGGTTGGTTGGAGAGAACAAGAAAATGGCTCTTGCAAACAATGTTAACTTTATTAACGAATATAAAAATTTGAGGGAGCTATGGGACGTATCTTCTGAGAAATATAAAAATAAAGATCTAAGAAAAAAAAAACATACGAACAATTTAAAACGAATATAACTTTGATGAAAATGCTACAGTGGAACAAACGAAACACGTTGCTACAACACCTTGCTTCAACCGTTGCCTGGTGTGTAGGTACCATATTTTGAGATGTATATGAAGTAACGGAAAATTTGTTTGTGGGTTTTGATGGGAATACACTAGTGACACTAATTGAATCAAAAGATTTGTCGAAATAGTTATTACTATATATTTTAGTACACATTTTCTCATATAGGTATTCACAAGGTTTTCCTAACTGTTGTAAGTGTTGTATGTGCTAAAATTGTACAACAGTTGTATAATTGTAGTTGATATCTTCCATACAAAAATATTTTACGAAAAGACAACGTTTACAGGTATGTTTGTTTTTGCGGTGTAATATGTTGTTCGTTTACTATTTAATCAGCATTTGTAATTTAAGTTTCGGTTAAGAATTGTGGCAAAATAAAACTAATAAAAAAATTTAAGGAAATACTTTTATTGAGGTAAGTTTTTGTGTAAAACAAATATTTAGCTTATATTTGGATTTTTGTTTGTTTTCACGACCAAGCAGAAGCGCAAAGAAAATGCATTAATTGAGCACATGTTGGAACGCCCAGACATCGAGGTTTGTGTTTGCCCATTCATTTAATACAAAATATTTAAATATTTTTTATGTGTGTTACAGAAACCAACTGCCTAAACATACTACAGACGGGTCACAGAAGAAAAAAGACCCTGTGGAATGGGAGCTGGCACGTTCCAAGTTTCGAAGTATGCGTGTTAGCTACAACAAAGCTAACGATTGGAAAGGTTCAACAGGCGCTGGCTGTATGGATGGAGAAACTGTAAACATTAAGTACATATACACATATTCTTGGTTTGATATGTATTTTGAAAATCTTTGAAAACTTGTAACCATAAACTTTGTTTCCAGACACTTTGCTTAAAATGTGCAGCTCTTATTTTGAATTGTACGACATTGTTGGACATAGAGTTGTAGACATGTCAAGAGAGCTTGGATTTTTGCAACTCAACTGAAGTAAATTATGACGACAGTACACAGTAGAGTTCGTGTATAGAAATCGAAGTTGTACCTTCCACAAGCCGAAAGGGTAGTTATTCCCGAACTGCTGTGTCTGACATCATGCAGTCCCAAGCAGAGATGATGCAGTTAAAAAGGCAGAGAATGGACCAAGATTAAGAAATAAAGGAAAGAGAGCTAAATTTGAATAAAGAAAAAGAAATTGCAATTTAAGAAAAGGAAATTTAATTTAGAGAAAAAGAGGTACAGTCAGAAAAAATAAAAAATTGTTGAGCTAGAAAAGAGCAATTGGCTATGGAGTAGCTAAGATGTAAATATGTACATATAACCTTTATGATTTAAGTAATATTTATTATATTTTATACCCTTCACACCTAAGTGGCAGAGGGTATATATAGGTTTGTCATTCCGTTTAAACGCATCGAAATAAATTTCTGAGACCCCCAAAACCATATATTTTCTTGATCATTATAACAAGGGAAGTTGATTTACCGATGAACGTCTGTCCGTCTGTCTGTGGAAATCACGATCACGGCGTCAATATCTAAGCTAGACCGTTCGCTTCTGTATAAAATCGTTTATTTACATCTCAAAGGAGTTGGTATTTAAAATCGTCAAAATCGGTCAAAGGGGGGTCACGAGTTATGAATGAAACTTTGAAAAAACTCTTGAAAAAAATTTTTTCAGTGTGTTTGTTGTTTATACCCTATACCACTATGTGGTTTGGGTATAATGACTTTGTGCTGCTGTTTGTAACAACCAAAAATATTTGACCTAGACCCATCGTTAATTATACCGATCGAATCAGAATCACTTTCTGATTTGATTTAACAATGTCCGTCCGTCCGTCCGTCCGTCCTTCTGTGTGTCCATGTAAAGCTTGTAATCAAACTGCAGGTCGCAAATATGAATGTAATTTGATGAAATTTGGTACATAAGCTTTTATCGGCCATGGGATGAACGCTATTGAAATTGGTGAGAATCGGTCCATGTTCAGACCTAGCCCCCATACAAATTACCCATATGAAATCGACATAAATTACCATAAGATCCAAATTGTAATATAGATCTTACTCAGATTAGGTTTGTATGCGTTCATTACATCCATTAATGAGTAGTCCAAAAATGATCCCTTTGACCCCATATAGAGCTGCTTCCCGATCTTCACTTAAATCTATTTAAAAACAAAAATATTGCACTGATTCTTCTCAAATTTTGTTTGTATATATTTTTGCAAAATACAAGAGACTTTACCAAACAAGATCAAGATCGGTCCATTTTTGGACCAAGTCCCTATATAGATATAGCATCCGATATGAACTTTTTCATATCTGCAGCCAAAAAAATTAATAAAAATCCCACTAAAATTTGGTTTTTGCTTATTTTCTATGTCCAGTTAGTTGGGCCTAAGAGATAGGGTCTTTAAACGCGTGGTATAGGGTATCGTATAGTCGGTCTAGACCGACTATAATTTTCTTACTTGTTTTCTTAATGGGATGTTCAGACGGCAAAATGAACCACTTGATTCGCTCTCTAAATCACAATTGCGAACCTTGGTGTTCAGACGAGTGTTCGTGTTTCATTTTGACGTTTATATTTTTTGTGCAAATATTTGAAGACATCCTTCTACACTTCACGTTTCACTATTTAATTTTTTCCATTTTTATTTGAATATATACATATATGTAAATACATATATATTTATACCCTATACCACTATGTGGTTTGGGTATAATGACTTTGTGCTGCTGTTTGTAACAACCAAAAATATTTGACCTAGACCCATCTTTAATTATACCGATCGAATCAGAATCACTTTCTGAGTTGATTTAACAATGTCCGTCCGTCCGTCCGTCCGTCCGTCCGTCCGTCTGTGTGTCCATGTAAAGCTTGTAATCAAACTGCAGGTCGCAAATATGAATATATTTTGATGAAATTTGGTATATAAGCTTTTATCGGCCATGGCATGAACGCTATTGAAATTGGTGAGAATCGGTCCATGTTCAGACCTAGCCCCCATACAAATTACCCATATGAAATCGACATAAATTGCCATAAGATCCAAATTGTCATATAGATCTTACTCAAATTGGGTTTGTATGCGTTCATTACATCCACTAATGAGTAGCCCAAAAATGATCCCTTTGACCCCATATGGAGCTGCTTCCCGATCTTCACTTAAATCTATTAAAAAACAAAAATATTGCACTGATTCTTCTCAAATTTTGTTTCTACATATTTTTGCAAAATACAAGAGACTTTACCAAACATGATCAGGATCGGTCCATTTTTGGACCTAGTCCCTTTATAGATATAGCATCCGATATGAACTTTTTCATATCTGCAGCCAAAAAAATTAATAAAAATCCGACTCAAATTTGGTTTTTGCTTATTTTCAATGTCCAGTTAGTTGGGCCTAAGATATAGGGTTTCTAAACGCATGGTATAGGGTATCGTAGAGTCGGTCTAGACCGACTATAATTTTCTTACTTGTTTTTATTTGTTAAATGTTTCTATTTAGTTTATTGCACACATTTATTTTTTGTTTTTTCTTTGTTTATATATTTTTGAGAGCTAGTTCAGACAAACTAGCGACAATTTCTTATCAAACTTGGAAATGACACTCAATGTTTCTAGGTTCACAACTAGGTTCATTTTGAACCAAGTAGATTCGCTCTCAAAATTTTGTATGGCGAATCATGTAGATTCAATCATGATTTGGGCGCGAACCGTGAATGAGAGCGAACCACGAATCTTGCTCTCCGTGTGAACATAGCATTAAGATATGTTGTATGTTGTTCTTATTGTTGAAGTCATTGCAGTTGTGTGTACAAATATTAATACTACACGCGTCCATTGACCTATGCAAGTACTACCAAGGACCATATATTATAGACGATGTGCAAACCGCAATGGATCCAATTATCAAGAGGGGACAAGATGGCAATAAACATAATTCAATATACCCAGCAACAAATGAAATGTTTATAAGCCAAGATCCATGGATCCCCCCTGCGATAATGAGAGAAAACAATTTTGCAGAGTGTTTCTATTAAGTTAAAAAAAAAAGTAAACAGAGAGTTTGTACACTGCTTTTAAAACTTTCACATCTACTAGCCCGTGGTTTGTTTGGATTTCATGTTTCAGTAATGTATTGAAACCAGTAAATGGCAATAATCGTAGATAAAGAATATCTTTTTGCCTGTTGGACTTACAAAGAAAGTTTCTTCCGGGGTTATTCCTAAAGTCTTAAACAATTTAACGTTCCTTCATGTCTGGTCAGCAATAACACACGTAACATTTAGTCCAATTACAGTTACGGCGTTTATGCTTTCTAATAAGTACTCCTCCGTATCCTTGGCGGTAAGCGAGGATGGAGTGTTGTAATAGCTGAGCATAAAGCTCCAGCTACTGAAAGAACTTTTCAACATGAAAACGGACACCCTTTCTGCCTATTTCTTTGAGGGTGGACCACGTACGTGGTCGACTAGACCAAGAATGCGATCCGTGGTTTTTTCGTATTCCAAATCACGTTGCAGCCACATCTCGTCGATGTGCATCGCGCATTCTTTTTCACGTGCCGGTAGAGTTTGTGTAAGTTTTTTTTAAGGTTTCCAGAACCTCTTTGTTAATTCCTGGTACAAGACATTTAATTGGTCCCCAGTTATTTAATGCCGCTTCAGATGGCATATTGAATTGAATCGATTCGCTCATAACAGTATATGCTTTGGACGATGTATACTGTATATGTAGAGCAATAGCTATTTCGTCGTCATTATATGTTTCCTTTTTTCTACAATCATTTTAACAAATGTTATGCTTCCGTGCATTTGCATCTGGTATGATTGCATTTCGATGCAGTTCCTCCAGCGTCGTCACTTTTTCCTCCAGAGTCTTTCTATGTAAATTCTTCTGAGCCAGTTGTTTTAGGTACTTCTGCTCCATCATACAAAATTCTTCCTTCGAATAAAGGCTCTCGCAGTTTCTTGCCATCGGTATTCACTTCTTAATAAATGAATTAACTTCTAAATTATATTGTATTAATATAACATCGTTATTCATTTCTTAATAAATGCATTCACTTCTAAATTATATTGTCTTAATATAAAAAATATTAAAATAATGATAATTTTTTTTTGCTTTTTTTGTTTTTTTTTTTAATATATTACGTGATTAATCTTATATATTAAAAGAATTTATGAATAAACTTTGCATTCAAGATTTTTTTCTATATTTTTCTTCTTTCAAACCTCTATAACTAGAGTTCTAATTAACGTAGGCAGTTGACATAGGTCTAAGAACACTCAATGGATCAAGCTCCTTTTGAGCTATTAAATGATTAAATTCGTTGGGTTTGAGGAAAGTTATGCGTGGACAATCAACTTAACTTTTACTGTACGTTAACTTCTCTTGGCATATTTTGGCATTACTGTACGTTAACTTCTCTTGGCAAATTTTGATATTATATTATAAAAATTAATATAATATAATATAATGCTGCGGAGCAGCACGGGTCCTCTAGTGACTAGTTAACCATTAAGTATTTATATGTATATTTTTCCTTTTCAAATCAAAATAGCAACGTTAGAATTTGATGTACATTAAATAAGTAAATAAAAAAACAATAATATTTTTATGCATAAATATTTAATATATAAAAATTATTTATGGAATAAAATAGATTTCCTTAACAAGCTGTACGCAGCTTGTTAAGGAATCTTAACAGAAAATTTTCATATATTTCTTAAAGAAAAAAAAGCACAAAAGTACCTTTCAGTGCAACGCTAGCAATCAGCTGTTTTCTGTCAATTATTAAGAATTGTGAAATTGAAAACAAATCAATTCTTCGGTTCTGCTTTATTTGGCCTGCTAAACGCTTTTTATCAAAATTAGTATCAAAATTACCCATCCGCTTCTTATTTTTCTTTGCCGAATTTTGTTCGTTTTTTTCCATGTTTGCAACTGAAAAATAACTTTTATTTTTTTTTAGCATATTACATTTTGTTTATGCTTACCTCTCCTGTCAATATTCCGTTCAGAAAGAACGAAAAATTTGATATTCCTGCTCAAAGCCTGGGTTGCCTGACTTAATTTACGTCAGAAAAAAGTAGTAAAAACAATACTACTTTTTTAAAAGCTGCAGATTATCAACAGAAATTTTTTGACAGAAAAATTCCTTAAGCATTTCTGCAGCGTTTTTTTATATGAAGTTTTTGATTCCTTAGCAAGCTGCATACAGGCCTTTACTTTAAATATTATTTATTTACATTTTTTTTCCTTTCTTTTAAATAAATATATAAGAAATTATTTTTTTTAAGTAAATACATATATCTAAAGCAGCTTATGTCTTCGTTTTGCTACTGTTTCCACTGATGTGTTTCGACATATTTTTTTTGTCATTTACTAGATTTTTATATAAGAGAATAGTTATGAAAAACCCTAAAAACGCTTTTCGGTGCAAATTACAGGGATGGTTTTCGTCGAACCATTCCTTAAATTTCGTTGTTGACATATTAGCTTATACAGTACAAAGTATTGTCTGTCTCAGATTTGAAATATTGAAATTTTCCTTGACGAAATTTGTATAATGAACGAAGATTAATCCAGAAAGTTCATTGTAGCAAACCGATGGAACAATAATTTAATATATATTATATGCCTTATTACGTAGGAATGATGGCGCTTCATCTGGTTGTCTCTTAGCCATTTTCATACATTCGTCGCATTTATAACCTTGCTCAAAAATTTTATGGATAACGTATCCCGTGTAATAGGGCAACGTTTCTAGTTCACTAATACTCATTAGACTTTCCGGGTTAATACTACCTCCAACGGCACCATTGTCCTCGCCCACTTGTACCGTTGGTACGTCAATATTTATGTTTCTAATTTCCTCTGAAAAATCCATTGATTCTGCATTTCCTGATTCTATATCCATCGTGTCCTCTTCGCCAGCTTCATAATTGATTTCGGGATATTTTTTTGGAAATTATTATATTACCAATCGGTGTAGTTTGTTTTTGAAATCCTTTATAAAAAAATTACCTCCCGAAGGACCACGTATTTCTTTAAAGTATTTCTCTAAAGCATCCTGATTATATTTATTAAATAGAATACAATTTGTTTCCGGATATTTTTGGAAAAGATGCTGGCTCATCTGGATTAAACTATTCAGTGTTGTGAGTAAACCTTGAATCCATTTAATTTTATCACGGAGGGCGAAATTGAACGAATTCAAATAAGGAATGAATTAAAAAATGAAACGTGCACATTCAGCACATTCAGGTTTCACCGTCACAAAACAGGTTTGCACACCCTCATTATATACTGTTCTTATATACCTTCTTAACTCGAATTTTGTTTCACTTCAACCAGAGCGGTTTGCACGTCTTCGCATATGGGCTTTTGTCAGACTTTAAATATACTGGCGTCAAATATTTTATGCTTTTATACACTATTTCACCGTCTTTCCCAACTGTTGGTATTGTTTTACTTTACTTCTTTGGCAGCTTTTACTATTACTTTACTATACGTTAACTTCGCTTGGCAAATTTAATCATTGTCTTACTGTAAATTAAGTTTATTTGGCAAATTTTATTATTGTTTTGCTGTACGTTAACTTCTCATGTCGACAAATTCTGGCGTTTCAAGATGAATCTTGGTTTCTATGGTTTGAAATTGTATATTAACTCTTACCATGATATTTATACATATTTCTTAATGGTTTCCGTGTGGTATTTGACCATCTTTTCATGAGATAATTACGACGAACCTGATGGTTCAAAAATTTCGCTGTAAAAAAATTGCTAAATACATGTATTGATGGGAAAATGTTTCCCAATAAAAGGAATATTTTCTGCTTTTTCAAAGTCGTTGCTCCACTCTTGCTGAACAGACGATCTTGATACAGAGGCGATCTGCTGTAACTGTTTCAATTTAAATTATTTTTAAGTAATTGAATAATTGAATTTGAATAACTCCAAACCAACATACACTTTTATACACATTTTCACTGTACGTTTACTTTCGCAACTGTATTATTTTACTGTACGTTAACTTCTCTTGGAAAATTCCATCATTATCTTACTGTAAATTAAGTTTCTTTGGCAAATTTTATTGTTTTGCTATACGTTAACTTCTCACGTCGACAAAATTCTGTCGTTTTAATTTGATTCTTGGTATCTACAGTTATATTTTTTTTTATCGATTATATGCGATTTTATTTGAACCCAGATGTTGAGCGACGGTGTAAGGTCCTGAGTATTTTAAAGCCAATTTCTGGGAGAAATTATAGTAGGCTGTCGAAGAAATATGCATGTCATCCTTTTTTTCATATTACAGTCATAATTTTTGGTTTCCAGCCAGCCGTTTTAAATTAATTTTAATGATTAAGGTACTTATATACATTGTCGTTTTTTGGCATCTTTGTAATGAAAGTAATGAAACACCTTCCTCTTCCTCGAAGGTCATCTAAAGTTTTTTGTGCTGTTTATCTTTTCGAAAATTTTACTATGCCACCAAGATTTCGAATCCAAACCATTTTCTTTCTCCACTTTTCTGTCCTGGAAACTATTAATTATGTTGACCGATTCCCAACGTCATCGGTCGTGGCCCCTTCTTTCACCTCCTTAATTTTTATGTACAACATTACGGACAATTTTTTTGTGTAATCCTCATATGTGGCGTCCTATAAACATTTTCATGATTTAAAAAATATAAAAAATTCACACAGCTCCTCCTGATCACATTTCAGATTACAGAATGAACTCTTTTTTTAATTAGTTTTTTTTGTTTTAATTTTAAAAATTAACGATTTTTTATAGAATTGTTTTTTTATGGTATAGTCATCTACATAAAATTTTTTTTACTGTTTGTCTTTTTAAAAATCGTAGGTGACTATGCTACCAAAATTGAGAATCTACACCACAGCCTTTTTCAATTTATTTCTTCTGGTAGAAACTTAATTATTGTGTTGACCAATTCGCCAACATTTCTAAAAAAGCTACATCTTTAACGATCAAACAGCACAATAACACTAAGATCAACTTTCAACGCATTACAAAAATAGTGAAGGAAAGAAATAGAAAAGAAATACCGCTATTCTTCTTAATAAGCATTCCAGGAAACTTTCAAAAAATTATGGTTGAAATAAACTGTGAGTAAAATTCCGCTTTTAAACTGGTTTTCTCTTGGAAAAATGGATTGTGGATTTTTTTAAAATTATTTTTGAACATGCTGCTTTTTGATCTACGAATCTGCATTGTTTTTGTTTGGAAGGTACTTATATCCTTGTTAAAGTATTTGAAGATGCTGGTTGAAATAAGCTGTTATACAGTGTATGTAGTCAATCGCAACGCAAGTTTCATTTCTAACGTTATTCGACGTTCTGCCAAGAACTATAAAATAAGAGGATGTGTAAAACACTCTTGTGACGGTGAAACTTAAATTCATACTTATTTGAAGGAACATATCGATTAATATGAATATAAATGTTTAAATGTATATAATTCTTTATACATCGATGTTTCTTTGTATAACAGAAAAGAAAAATGTATTTAGGATTTTCAATATAATTAAGTAAATTTATAATTTTCTATATATACATTATTTTTTAACATAAATTCTTATATAAAAAAACTATATGTAAATAAAAATTAATTAAAAAAAAAGAAAAAACAAAAGAAGGAAAAAAAAATTTTTATTAATTATAATTGGGATTTGAACATGGGCAAAAAAATTCATCAGCGACCACATTACACACTGAGCCACCAACATGATACTTGGTCGATGGTGTAATGTAAATGATGAGACCAACCGCAGAACGTTCAATGATGAACGTTCCAAATTAAACTATTGTTGCGATTTACTGTACATGCATAGTAATACATATTAAATGTTATATTTTTCATTTAGAAAAATATGTATTTAAAAGAAAATTTTATAAAATTTTAAAAATAATAAATTTCGCTTGAAAATGCGAATTATATTTGTATTTTGAAATTTATAAAAAAAATTAATTTTGTATAATGAAAATTAATCAAATAATAGAAAGAAAATTAGTATACATTTTAAACTATATTATAACTTAACTGATGAATCAACAACAGCTCGTAGGCCAGTGGTTTGAGTTCTCGCTTTCGAGTTCAGTGTTTTCAAGTTCAAATCCAAGCTGATTTTTACAAAATTTATAATTTTCTTAAAGATAAATACATATTACAAATAGCAAAAGTTGAAAATTATTATTTTATACAATTTCTATAATTGAAGCATGTTTGACAAATTTCATTGAACATAAACGAATATCATATGAAATTTGGCAAATAAACTAAAATTGAAAAATATGCTGAAAAATTAAATTTTTTATATATTTCTTTCAAATGGGAGTTTTGAAAAAAAAAATAATAATCAAGCTCTGTGCAAGATTTGAACCAGAAAAGACTGAACCGAGAACTCTAATCAAATAGTGAATAAAAAAAAAAAAAATTTGTGGAGAGAATAATTAGCTGTCAAAAAATTAAACAAAAATGTAGAAAGTTACAAGTGATATTCGAAAATAACTGTCAAAAGTGTTTAAAGGAATAAAATAAATATAAACAAATGAGAATAAAATATTTTAATTTTTTAAATAAAACAGGAAAAGAAAAAAACTAAAAATGAGCAAAGTAAATGAATTTAAGTACGACCGACAGGGAATGGAAGGGTTTCTCATATTTTTTAACACGTACAAGTGTTTGTGGGATGCCACGGACCGCGGTTATGGCTACAAAGTTGGGCGCGATAGGGCCATGAAGTTGCTGGGCTTAAAAATGAATGAGGCGAAAGAGGGGGCCACAACAGGTGATGTCAAGAATCATATAATAAGAGGATATGCAAACTGAATTGGAGTCCGGTGGGCCAAAATTGAGATTAACCGATACATGTTTGTTTTTTGATAGATTAATATTTATAAACATTTATCGTTATCCATCAACATGATGCATACATATGTTGCATTACGATACGATGCAATATGTAGAAAATGCGATAAACAATATTTGTATTATGAAAAGAATTTTTATTATTGTATATTAAAACGAAAAAAGGTATTTTGTTATGTAAATGTGTTATGTTGTTGTTGAATTTATTTTTTTTTTTTTTTATTTATTAATAATCGAATCTCTTTAAAGAATAGAAATTTTTTTTTTTTTATATAAGTTTCTATTCAATAGATTGAAAAATTAATTTAAAAAAAAAAAATATTTATATATACATATATGTATATTGTTCCTGTTTTATTTTCATGCAAAGACCTTAATTGGGTTTCGAACATGGACAAACAAATTCAACGGGAAGCGCTCTACGCATTCAACCACAAACATGCAGATACAAACCTTGAAATATACTACATATATATTGTTTTATTTCTTATATGTAAATGTTATTAAGTGAAGTGAAGAATCATAAAAGGAAACCACTTTTTTGGAAGTGATGCCAATTTTTTTTTGTATGAGATTGCAATTTTTTTTTTTTTGGTAGTGAAACCAATTTATTCGTAGATGATGCCAATTTTTTGGTATGGGATGTCATTTTGTGTGGGTGAAGCCAAATTTTTTATGAAATGAAAGTAAATTAATAAGAAAAAATTGAGTTAACAGTCGCAAGTTGGTTTAGACTTTTTTTTTAATTTATTAAACGTTAAAAAATGAACAACTTCAACGTAAATATATACGATCGGGAGTGGTTGGCGGAATTTTGTATTATTTTGAAATCATGTTCATGTTTATGGAATGCAACGGATCCCGAATATATAGAAATGGAAAGTCGTGAAATTGCTAAAAGAATGTTGTTAAAAAAAATGAAAGAGATGAAAAAAGAGGCGACGCAAGAGGACCTAAATGCCCTATTGACTGGTGTAATAAATACCTTCCGGCGGGAGGAGCGGAAAATGTTAAAAAACGAAGGCTACGAAACATCCTTTTGGTGTTACGATAACCTCAAATTTATGGCAAGACCGCAGGTGGCAGCTATTAATGATGAGTACGTGTTCGACGAAGACAGTGTGTCATCGGTACATTCGTACAAAAATAAAAATTCATGTGAAACATACATATAACTCGCCATGTATTGAAAGAAATGTTGTTAAAGGTAAAAATATTTTATATATAAATGAATTATAAATGCACTTAAGTTAATTATTTAAATTAATTGAATTTCAGAAATTTTTCCCCCCCCTGAACCTCCAAATTATGAAGTTAATGATTGCAATGCAAATTATTATATAATATTTCATGAAATAAATTTTTTTTTTTTGCTTAATTTTAACAGACATTCCTCCGCCACCTAAAATGCTGCGGGACTTAAAATCATCAAATAATACAAACAATTCCGGTAAGATTTTATGAAATTTAGTAAAAAAATTTAATAATGAAAATTTTATTGTACATAGATCAAAAGAATAAAGAAATTGCGCCAATAGTAATCGTGGACAATAAAACTCCAACATATCACATGATGCCTGATTCGACAGGCAATAAGCAGTTAGATATGCATGCAGTTTTCTGCGGTGCCTCATTGAGGAAAATGAGTGTGGATCAAAACGCAAAGGCTGTAATAGAAATTAGTGAAATATTGTACAAAGCAAAAACCACTCGATTGTAAATATGTATTTTTTTTTTAATTAGTTTTAAGTTTTTTTCCTTCAATTTTCAATATTTTTCTGTATTTATTAAAAAAATTTTTTTTGTGTATTCACTAGTTTAACATTATTTTTTTTTTACTCTACATTTAGTCATTAGTATTAAGTTTCATATTAAGCATTATTAATTTTTTTTTTAATATTACTCTACATTTATTAATTAGTATTAAGTTTGATATAGTAATAAAATTAAGTTTTCAATTAATTTTCATTAATTCAATAAATAAGAAAAAATATTATAAATCGTTTAGTTTATATTACAATAAAAACAGAAATAATGTTGTAATAATGGAGAACTGCAGCTTCACGGCTACACGACAACTTTTATCGCTGTAGTCAACTTAGTAATTGAGAATTTCTATTATTGTTGGGTACAAAACAGAAATAGTGTTGAAAATATAACAAAGTATGTGAAAGTAATTGCGAAAAAATCGCTAAATGAAACGCTATTATTACATTAGTAATTGAAAGGGTTTAAACAAATTTGTTTATACGTTGTCATTATAAATTAAAATATTAAAGTCGAGTTTATATAAAAAAAATGCGTGTTTTCTATTTTAATATAGTAAACAAATATAATTGCCACTACTGAAATAAAAAATGCATTTATATTGAAAAATCTCTTTATGTTGTTGTTATATGTCCCTGTCGTTTTGGTAAAAAAATTAAGTAGCATTTGTAGTAGTGTTATCGTGTAGCCGCTGTTGTCTATGTGTTGCATGCATATTGTATTGAAAAATTTAGAACAGTAAAAGTTAGTAACAGTTTAGTGTTTCAGACGTGCAGTTGTTGAAAAAATAAATTTAAAGAAATTATGACAAGTTGTGTGTTAAAGTGCAACATAAACAAAAAAAATGTTTTGTTCAAATTCCCTACTAAAAATAGGAAGTTAATGATTATATGGAAGAGGAATTTAAAATTGGAGGACAAATTTATTCCCAAATCCTCGGATAGATTGTGCAACAAGCATTTCGCCCCACATTTTCTAGGTGTTAGAAAATTGAAGAAGGGAGCAATACCTAGAGAATCAAATGGTAGGTATATTGAAATATTTTTACGTTATAATATTAAAGAGGGAATTTAGACGATGTATTTCCACGCAAAATTATTCTTCTTTTAAAGTAATGGTTGCTATGCAAATTAACCATTTCTATTTAAGCAATAATTGTGAATGATAAATTTTGATTTTGACAATTGTTATTTTCATTCTTTATTTGGTTTGGGTGTAATGACTTTGCGCTGCTGTTTGTAACTACAAAAAATTTTTGACCTACAAACATCTTTTATTGTACCGATCGAATCATAATTACTAACTGATTCGATGTAACGATGTCCGTCCGTCCGTCCGTCCAAAAATATTTGACCTATATAAGATTTTTTCAGACCTAGTCCCATACAAGTGACCCTTATGAAATCGACTTAAATTGCTATAATATCCAAAATATCATACTTTTTCTGTCGAATTGGGTGCACGTGTGTTTATTATATACATTTATCAGTTGTCCAAAAATAAACCCCATGTGGCAATTCTTTGTCAATAGACCCCATATAAAGCTGCTTCCCGATTCTCACTTAAATGTTATAAAAAACAAAAATATTGGATTTTTTTTTCAAATTTGGTTTGTATTTATATTTTTATAAATATGAGTGAGTTTACTAAATATGGTCAGTACCGCTCCATTCTTCGATCTAGTCCCCATATAAAAATAGCTTCCGATATGAACTTTTTAATATCCGAAGGCAAAAAAAGACTTACAATACCAATCAAATTTGGTTTATGCTTATTTTCTTAATGTCATTAGTGGGACCGAAGAGATAGGGTCTCTGAACCATGGTATAGCGTATCGTATAGTCGACATTAATGAAGGATTCGGCATTACCGAATTTATCACTCTTGTTTTATATTTCTATACTTCATTTCATTCTATGATTGTTATTGTTTGTTTTTAAATATACATATAAATAAAAAAGTAACCTGAAACAAAAAGGTGAATAATATTTTGAAACGTTAAAGTAAAACCAACAAAATTTACATTTTTTTATGACATTTGATAAGTACTATTTTTTTAAATCGGATATGGTCTTCTAACAACAAAAATAAACAAATTCCATCATTAAAATCATCATTTATTCTGGTTTGTAACTATTCATTAAACTTATTTTTTGACATTATTTTATAATAATTGAAAGAAATCGTCAGAATCTATAAATATTTAAATAATGGTGAAGATTTTATACATGTTCTTTCATACATTTATTCTATTTTTATATTGTTTTAATGAACTCTGGTGAAGTAATTTTAAAGTTTCCACTGTTTTGGCACCATTGGAAAAAAAATTCTCTTTTCGTTTTTCTACTTTTGTAATAGTTATTTTTGCAATGCATTTGTAACCATTTAATAGAGAACACACGAAAGAACACTAAGAATGAATTTTTTAAGCATATAAGGTTCGGAAATTATTGAAATTATAAACAACAAAAATAAGATTTTTTTGTAAAAATAAATGTTAAATTAATATAAGTACATGCAAGACTCGTTTAAAAATAATATTAAATTAAAATAATATTGACAATATAAGCTACTAATCACAGATGCTATTTTTTAAATAATGATAAATATCATATAAATAAAACAGTATTTTGAAAAGAACTGTAGATATACATAAATATCTAATTTTTTTTTAATTTATTATGATGCAAAGAAAATATTTACTTTAGGTTCCCATTTTGTAGCTACTTTGGAAATAGCAACTATTCACTATACCCTGACTATGTAATGACTTTGCGCTGATGTTTGTGGCTACTATAAATATTTGACCTACAACCATCTTTTATTATACCGATCGACTCTGAATCAATTTCTGAGTCGATTTAGCGATGTTCGTTCGTCTGTGTGTTCATGTAAAATTTGTAATCAAACTACAGGTCGAAAATATGAATATATTTTGATGAAATTTAGTGTATAAGCTTATAACATCCATCGGTGCATCTTGCGATCTAGTCCCCATACAAATGTCCCCTATGAGATCGACTTAAATTGTCATAAGGCCCAAATCAATAGTCCAAAAATAAACCCTTTACAACAATTCACTTAAGCCTATCAAGAACAGATTTTTTTCAAATATGGTTTATGCTTAGTTGGATTTAAGACCAATTCTCTAAAACCATGGTATTGGGTATACGTCTACACGACTATAATTTTATTACAGTTTTTACCCCCCAAATGGCTGAAATTAAAACAAAGATTATTCTTGTCCGATGTTTGTGACTCCGGGGGAATCTACATAACAAATTTCATATACCTCAATTACTTTGTAAAGCATATGCAAAGAAGTACCCTTGATTTTAGAACGTTTATTCAGAAACTTTGCTGATAAGTACATTCTTTCATGGATATTAGTTTTGACTTAAGTCGTGTAGGATCTAAAATCTTCAAATGGACTAAATTTGAAAACTGGTAATGAAATAGATATTTTTTTTGAAGAAAGTATTAAATTAATAAAATTACTTAAATGAATGAAAGGAATTTACTTTTGAAATGAATTAAATGAATTCATAAATTCATAATAAATAATCTATGATATAAACAACTTATTTTGATTCATATAGAATGAATTTAAAAAAGTTTTAGTGTTTCAATAAATGTTAATGTAAAGCTGAAAATTAATAAAGGAGTGGCTTCGAAAGTAATTTCCTTCAGGCACTTATATAAGTAGGTCTTTTGATATATTTGGAAATATTTAATTTTGTTTTTGTGCACTTCAATTGTTGTAGTAGACGTTTTGGGTGAGAAAATGGAATTGATGGAATCATATCATCAAAAAACTCCGGAACGTACATACAATGATAAGCCAAAAAGTGATGCCGAAGACATGACTTTGGACGAGTTTACCACATATTCCAAATAATTTTGTCAATCAAATGAAATGGAAGTGCCAATTGTAACATGGGAAGAGAAGTGCATGGTACAACAAAGGTACTATACAAAAACCATAACTGACTTACAGGATAAAGTTTGTAAGTTAAATACCGAAGTAGATCTCCTCAAGAAGAAGTTAGAGATGAGAAACATATCAGAAATAATTCCTAGCGAAAAGGCCAGCAAGGAAAGTATGTATATCTTTTGCGAAGATGATTGTGTCTGGAAAACAGGTATACACAGAGGAAGATAAAAACATTTGTCAAAATATAGAATATATTTCGACAAAAGCGTATGCTTTCATGAGGGACGCTTTACAATTTAAGTTACACTCCAAAACATTTCTTCGGAATTGGCGCCCTATCAAGTGCGTTAGGTCCGGCATAGATGCCAATGTAATTGCAAATCTTGCAAAAATTGTAGAAAATTTAAAGGAGAAAGAGAATGAATGTGTTCTCCTCGTTGATGAGGTGTCCATTAGTAAAGGGTTTGTTTATAACAAGGCGAACGACAGGATTGATGGCCTTGTTGATTTCTGCAAAGGGCAGCGGACTAAGGATGTCGCAACGAAAGCATTGGTTTTCATGGTGAAGGGAGTTTTTGCCAAATGGAAATATGTCCTTAGCTATTATGCAACGTCTGATGCATTGAGAGGTAAGTAATTTTGTTTGTTTGTTTTGTGTTATAAGAATATTTAATTTTTGTTGTAACTACTTGTATATTAATAAATTTTTTCTTTTTAACTTAACGCCTTTGTCAATGCCTTAAAATTATTTTAGGAAATACACTGAAGGACTTAATTTTAGAAAATGTTGAAGTAGCTGAGAAGGTTGGCCTCTTTGTTCGCTGTGTTGTCGTGGACCAAGGACAAAGCAATATTTGTGCAATGCAAGCTTTAGGAGTTACGGTAAAAGATCCGTTCTTCATGTCGAAGAACGGACAAAAAGTGTTTTGTATGTACGATTATTGTCATTTGCTGAAGTCCATCAGAAACACGTTATTGGTCCATGACATAGAAACCAGCAAAGGAGTTGCTAGCATGCACGTAATTCGGGCTGCTTTTGATGTTGATTCAAAAAGCGACAACATCCGAATGATGCCTAAGCTCAAGCATGAGCATATATATCCAAATAATTTACAAAAAATGAAGGTAGGATAACTTAAGGAAAAAGAATGTTCATTTTATTAATATTTTGAAATTAAGGTTTCCACAGCTGCCCAATTGCTAAGCCATAATGTAGAAGCCTGTATAAAAACACTTAGTGCAAATATGGTTTTTGACGAATCGTTGCTGCGACTTGTACCAGGGACAGTATATTTTATTGAAAATTTCAATAAATTATTTGACATTTTAAACTCTAAATACATACTCGACAAAAACGTGAACCGAAGACCATTCGAAAGAGGTAACTTTGAAAAAATTGACTTCATTTTGAAAATGATTGATTATCTAAACTCATTTAAATTTGCCGGACAAAGTAGAAATAAATGTATAAGTGGATTCGTATTAACTATGAGATGTTTCATTCTTATGAGTCAGCATATATTTGAGATAAACCCCCGCATTGATTTCATTTTGTTCGGGAAATTTAATCAAGACGCTTTAGAAAATCTGTTTTTCAAAATACGGTCGAAGGGTGGTTGTAACACTCACCCTTCGATCAATGAACTGCAGTATATTCTAGCGCGTTTGATATCAATGAAAATTATTTCATTTAAGTACAATTTGGCAAATACGAATTGTGAAGATGATGCTGATGTGATGCTTCAGTGGTTGCAAGCCACAGATGAAATATGTAGATAGTATGTAAATTTTTGCGGCTAAGTTTACCTTTACACATATTCCTTTTTGCTTTATTTTTGCATATTATTTCATTTCAGAAATTCTTCCTTCGGAAGCACCAAAAGTTCAAACTGCAACCGGTGTGAATTCTAATACAAACGATGTTGGTAAGATAAATTTAATTTATTATTTAAATTTTTGTACATTAATATTTAAAACATTATATACTCCTTGATTCTGCCAAGAACAAGAACAGTATATAATGAGGATGTGGATTTAAGAGAAACATGTTGATTTATATGTAAATATATGTGTATGTAAAGGGTCCGCCAAATAACTTTTTTTTTTTTTTTTTTTTGAAAATGCTATAAAAAAAAACTACTGCATATTATCTCAAATTTCTTTTTTTATTTGAAAGCACAATCCTTCCGGTTAACAATGGAAAATAATTTCATTCAAATGGCTGCATCGGCTGGCCATGCAGTAGCCTACAAGATCGGTCCAATTTTTAAGCACATTATCGATTGTGTGCAGCTGTATTTCACCAATGGCTTCACGAATATTGTCCTTTAAAGCGTCAATTGTCTCTGGCTTGATGGCGTAACACTTATCTTTGAGGGCATCCCGCAAATAATAGTCCAACGATGTGAAATCGCAGCTCCGAGGTGGCCAAACGACATCAGCTCTGCGGCTGATAATGCGATCTTCAAAAAAACATCGAGTGTAGCTTCGGCTGTGTGGCACGTAGCGCCGTCCTGTTGACACCATATGTTGCCAATATCCTCCTCATCAATTTTTGTGAACAAAAATTCATTCAACATGGCACGATAACGATCGCCATTGACTGTAACGGCCACTCCTTGCTCATTTTCGAAGAAAAATGGCCCAATTATGCCTCTGGACCAAAATCCGCGCGCGGGCGCAAAACATCGAGTGTAGCTTCGGCTGTGTGGCACGTAGCGCCGTCCTGTTGAAACCAAATGTTGCCAATATCCTCCTCTTCAATTTTTGTGAACAAAAATTCGTTCAACATGGCCCGATAACGATCGCCATTGCCTGTAACGGCCACTCCTTGTACATTTTCGAAGAAAAATGGCCCAGTTCTGCCTCTGGACCATAATCCGCACCAAACAGTGACTCGGGGTTTCTGTGCCCCAAATGCGACAATTTTGCTTGTTTACATACCCGCCAAGATCAAAATGAGCTTCATCTGAAAAGATGATTTTCTTGGCAAAATCGGCATCTTCTGTAAGTCGATCGCAGGCCCACTTAGCGAAGCGAAAACGCATTGGATGGTCAGTTGGCTTCAACTCCTGAACCAATTGGACTTTGTGTGGCGTCATACCAAGGTCTTTATGCAAAATTCGTCTCAATGATGCCTCCAAAATTTTCAATTCTTGAGAACGACGGTGAATTGATGTTGGTGGCGCTTCACGCACACTTTCTGCCACAGCAGCAGCTTTTCACGCTTTGGTTTATCGATGAGGATGCCAGTTTCTTTCACTTTTTTGACAAGATGACGAACATACGGAGCTGACGGTGCTTCTCTTCTTCTAAAATCCGTACGCAATTTTCGAACACATTCTGCAACATTACCATGATTTTCAAAGTAACGTCGCAATATTTCCCAGCATTCTTCAAGCGCATACACAACCATATTCGTTCAGCGGAAGGATAAAACTAATTATCTGTCAAATCAGACATGAGCTAAGTGTTACCATTCACGAAATAAGCACTAGTTGAAGAAAAAAACATGTGAGTCCGATTAGAGGGAAGATGTGTAAACAACTAGTTATTAAAGATTTTTTATGTCATTTTTTAAAATCAAACAGAAAGCGTCATCTATGTATCTCTTATAGCAAAAACTGTTTCAGCTAATTCAACAACCCTTTGCTGTAAAACGTTAAAAATATCCCAATATAAACGTATATAAGTGATACATAGATGACGCTTTTAAAAAAGTGGCATAAAAAAACAATGTTATATCATAAGTTTTTCACCAATACAATCATAAGTCACACAGCGTTATGTGTCAGCTCTCACATATTACGTGTTACACTGTTTTTGTGATTGTATTGTGAAATAGAAATTTACCCCCCTGCGCGTATAGATGCTTACACATCAAAAACGTTAGATGGCGGACCCTTTATAATTTTTATCTATCAACAATGTTTCTGTGTATATTCATTTTATATAATTTATTTTTATTAGCTGTTATTAAAAAAAAAATTTATATAAATAAAAATTATTTTTAAAGAAAAAAAAAAATTATTTTTTAATAACTTATAATTGGGATTTGAACATGGGAGGAAAAGATTTTTTTGCTCTCATATCATCTAAATATATGTATATAATTATTGTTCAATTAAAGAAAAAAACATACAGAACGTTCTCAGAAAATGAAAATACTTTCAAGATAATAGAAATCTCAGTACGTAAAAACTTTTGTCAAAAGAAAAAAAAAAAAAAAAAAATTAAACAGAAAAAGAAAATAATTACAAAGTTAAATTTTTTTTTGTCAAAAATTAAAAAAAGTGCTTAATTAAAACAAAAAAAATTTTTTTCTTAAAAAAAAAACGTCAAAAAAATAGCTAATTTATAGTTTTTTAAAAATAAAAAATATAATAGAAAATGTGTGATATATCCAAACTAAATTATGACCAAGATTGGTTGAAAGAATTTTTTTTATTTTTTAAAGTGTAAAAATGTTTATGGGACTCAACACATGAGCATTATGATAATAAGGTGTATAGAGATGGATATATGGAAGGGCTCTCCTTAAAATTGAAGGAGATTAAAGAGGGGCCACTATTGATGACGTGGCTGTACTTGTCAACAGCATAATAACAATTTTCAAGAGGGAGGAAACCAGAATATTAAAAGGGATAATAAAAGATTCGATTCATGGGTTATATAGTCATCAAAATTTTTTGGAAAGACCTACTTTACCAGAAAAATTAGATGACTATAATTTCGATGACGAGGAAGTAGAGAGTGTTGCCGTTTTTTTTTTCCAGACAAAGAATAAAAAGCAGCAATCTCTTCTTCCCGTGATGATTTTAATTATAAATTTATTAACAAAGAAGACAATAACTGGTAACAATTAAAATAATAAAAAAGAAAATTTTGGTAAATATTTTTGAAAAAAATTTTAATTTAATTATAAATATTAATTTAATTTTAGAAAATGTTCCTCCTGCTGGTAATGAATAAGTTAATAATGAGTATGCATTAAAATAAATTGTATTGTAATTATTATTAAAATTGTTCTTATAATTTATTTATGAAATACATACATTAACACATATTCCTTTTTAGTTAATTATTACCTTTTATTTCATTACAGAAATTCTTCCTACAGTTATAGATGAAAAACCTAAATGTTCAAATTTAAATGCAAACAATTTTGGTAAGATGAAAGTATATTCATTATTAATATTTACGTAAATAATAATAAGAATAGCATTTTAGAAGAACCTCCAATAATTTTGGTAGGTGATAACAACTTTGCAATAAGGCGGGAATCTCATAGCATGCCCCATTCTACCGGAGATAAAGAAATAGACCTGTACTGTATTGAATTGGCTGCAGAAATGCGTAAATTAAACCACAGAGAGTTAGTGGAATTTAAAGGGATAGTGACAGAAAGAATTCATAAGGGACTATTAAATTTGTTATAAATTTTAAAAAAAATTAAAAAATAATAAATTTTGGAAAATAGAACATTTTTTAAAATTTTTTTTAGGAATTCATACACACGATAGTAATTATACACAAAAAGCAATGTTTCTATTAATAAATATGTTGGTTTATATATTTATAGTACACGTAAATACTCAGAAAAACAATACATATATTTATTTAATTACTTAAATGTTTTATATTTATTAATTAATTTTTTTTTAATCATTTGAATAATAAATTTATATAATTCCTATATAAATAAAAAATTATATAAATTAAAAATTTTTGTTTTTTATTTATTATATATTTTTTTTAAATATATCATTAAGTGCTTTGTCTATTATGTATGTTGCTTTTACACGTTGATTTTTGTCCATTTCTTTCAATTTAAAACCCATTTTTAGAGCGCAAGCATCATGTTCGTCGAAAAAATTTCCATTATAAGCATTTCCGGAGTGTGTGTATATGTAGGTGATTTGTGTTAAGTTGCATTATGTTTATATTTTTGTTTTGTGCGTTGATTGGGATTTGTTGTTGTGGATTTGTTCTATAAATTTTGTTAAGCACCTAAAATTATAAACAAAAGTTATTAATATCAATAACTTAAAGTATTTTAAAAATACATTAATACTTGTGGCTCGTTCTTTGCACTGTAACGCATTGAATTTTTGAATAATCAATCTGAAAGTAGAAACAAAAGTTATTAATATCAACTAGAGGACCCCTGCTGCTCCGCAGCATTATATTATATTAATTTTTATAATATAATACCAAAATTTGCCAAGAGAAGTTAAAGTACAGTAATGCCAAAATATGCCAAGAGAAGTTAACGTACAGTAAAAGTAAAGGTGATTGTCCACGCATAACTTTCCTCAAACCCAACGAATTTGCCAAGAGAAGTTAACGTACAGTAATGCCAAAATATGCCAAGATAAGTTAACGTACAGTAAAAGTAAAGTTGATTCTCCACGCATAACTTTCCTCAAACCCAACGAATTTAAGCAGTTAATAGCTCAAAAGAAGGAGCTTGATCCACTGAGTGTTCTTAGACCTGTGTCAACAGCCTACGTTAATTAGAACTCTAGTTATAGAGGTTTGAGAGAAGAAAAATATTGAAAAAATCTTGAATGCAAAGTTTATTCATAAATTCTTTTACTATATAAGATTATTAAGAGTAAATGCATTAATACTTCTGGCTGTTTTTTATCCATTATTATATCATTGTATACAACATTTTTAATCTAAAATTATAAATAAAAGTTATTAATATCAATAACTTAAAGTATTTTAAAAATATATTAATACTTACTTCTGGCTGTTTTTTATCCATTATTATATTTTGATTCTGTATGTCTTCTTCATAAAATTCTTTATCTTCATAATTTAATATTGGTGGGAAAATCTCGAAATACCATAGTTTGATTTTGTAATTTGGATTTTTTTTGCGACTTCTTTTCGCGTCGAGTGCAATACCTACATTCTATAAACAATGAAAAAAATGTTATTAAAAATTAAATATCAAATAAGAACCAATTGAATGGAATGAAAATATATGTATATGTATGCATTGCTTAAATCCTATACTAAATATCAAACTTATATAAATTACACTTGTAAAAATTTTTTCATACTTCGTAACTTCGTTAACATCTTATCTCGTGTTAAGTTTTTGTCAAATTGTTTCCCTAGACTTAATAACAAACCTAAGGTATTCTCTTTTGCAGCTTGTGAATGTTCCTTGTTCCACAAGCTTTCACTTTTAACGTATAATAATAAAAAATCTTTAACTAAGCGTTGCGTAATTTTTTTTTTTGTCAAATTCACGAAACAAATTTTATTTTTGGTCTTTTTTTTTAAAGATATTTGAAACTAACTATACATACATACTTTTTTTTGACACTAATTCCAAATAAAATCTTTCGTTTGCTGTGTTTTTAAATAAATGTGAAAATATTCATAAGTTTGTCATACAGTACGTTCTTTATAAAAAGTTGAAATTAAATTTTGAATTCATTCGTAACTGACGTGTTTTTTGCAAAATAAAAATATTAAAAAACAAATGTTTTATATAAATTTCCGGAGAAAAATTCGGAGCTGCTATCCATTTGGATAAAAAAGTTTAAATTAGAAAAAAATTTTGTGCCGAAATATAACGACCGGGTGTGCTTCATTCATTTCTGTGAAAAATCAATTGCTTTAAAGAGATTGAAAAGATGTGCAGTGCCAAAAGAATGTTGTGGTAAGTACTTTCTTGTAAATAATTTTTTTTTAATAATAAATTTTTAAAATGATGTATAATAAAAATTTTTCTAAATGGGAAAAATAATTTTTCATAAATTTTTTTTTAAATTGTCTTCTACGAATGTTACAAAGTTTCACTTTGAACATTCTGAAATTTGTTTGAACAGTTGAATTTTTTTTTTGAAATGTTGTGTTATAAAGTTTCACTTAGAACCTTCTATTTATGTTTAAATCAGGGAAGTAACAGTTGTAAAATGTTTTTATTTTTACAACATAATATATATTATTTGCATATAAATTGTAAAACAATCAATTACAATTTGCCAATACTACAATCAATTACAATTTGCCTGTTTTAATTATGTTTTAAGGGAGTGCTATTTCCACACATCGATGGGGTGAAAAATTCAGTCCCTGTGTACTTACATGTACACATGGAATTTTAGCACTTACTAATTTAAATTTTTTGTAAAATTGTTGCTTCCAATAAGTCCCAAACAAAAGCATCTCCATTGCTGCTACCCGATAAAATATGGCAATCATTAGACATGATACCACATTCAATATGATTGTAAAATAGTTTTTATTTGATCTTCTCTTTAATAAGGATCTTAAAAATTCAATATTCTTAGACTTGTATTGCACGTGTTTTGTAGGAATTTGTGGTCTTATATTGGAAATGTTTCCATCTTCGAGCATTTAGTATCTTTTGTTATGATACGGGACTGTCGAATTTATCGAATTATTCAATAAATTATTTGATGTTTTAAATTCCAAAAATTTTAATGACAAAAACAAGAACCGAAGACCATTCAAAAGAGGTAATTTTGAACAAATTAAATTTATTTTAGATGCCATTGAATATCTAAAGTCATTTAGATTTGCAGGACAATCTAGAAATAAATGTATAGATGGTTTAATATTAACTTTGAGAAGTTTCATTGACATGAGTCAACATATGTTTGAGCACAACCCTAACATTCATTTGATATTGTTCGGTAAATTTAATCAAGATGCTCTAGAAAATCTAGAAAGGGTGGTTGTAACACCCATCCTTCGTTCAATGAATTACAGTATATTTTAGCGCGTTTGATATCAATGAAAATTACTCCATTTAAATATAATTATTCGAATACGAATTGTGAAGATGATGCTGATGATGATCTCATAGTTGGATTTTCAGTTAGTTTTTTTCGTTTCTCGGCTCTTTTCCAAATGGACATTTGCAAGCGGGAACCCAATGACCTGTGTCTAACTATGGAATATATATCCTAGATCCATCATTCTTTCTAGAAAAGATAGCACATCCAACAACGATAACCATCCTACCTATTTAAACTCAGATGTGAAATCCCTCGTACGAGTTTATATAATTTCATTTTAGAAGGGCACATAAACCTTAATGTGAACTTATTTTTTTTATTAATTTCTTTTGTCTTAGTTTACACAATAAACAGCTTAACATTTTTTGGTATTTCTATCGATTTTTTTTAGTGTAGGAATTTATGTTAAAAGAAAATAGAACCGCACTTTAATAAAAATATTTATGAATGCAGCTGAAAACGTTGTAAATAAAACGAAGTAAGAAAGCTAAACTTAGTATAAATCGACTATACAATACTCCATACCATGAGAGAGATGGTCGTAGATCCAATTATACGTACGTCTCAAATGGATATAGGAAAGAAACAAACCAAGTTTGAGTGACATTGTTTTGAATTATTGCCTGCAGATAAGAAAAAGTTCATTTCGAATGCTATGTTTGTATGGGGAACTAGGTCGTTAAATAAACCGAACATTACCTTATTTCGTAGTTACATATACAAAACAAATTTGAGTAAAATCTATGCTTTTTTTACATATTTAATTGAAGATCGGTAAGCAGCTTTAGATGGGGCGCTAAAATTTGTGGAGTGCTGTTTTTTGGGTGTAATAGATACATACCATCCATTATAATGTGCAACTTAGGGTAATTTAGGTCTGTAAATGCATGGATTTTCAGCAATTTCAATAGAAAATTTCAAACTCCTTTAAAATATATTTGTATTTGCCACTTGTGGTTTGATTACTAGGTTTACATAGACACACAAAACAGACGGACGGACAGACATCGTGAAATCGACGATTGCTATAATAAAAAGGTTGCCTGGGTCAGGTCGCTACAAACATAAGCATAAACTAATTATACCCTTACCATAGAGTGTGGGTACTAAATTCAACGAAGAAAACATGTTGCATGTTAAGTTTTTACGGCCACCACTGCTGTTACTATCCATAACAGATTCTACTTCTGTTACCACTAAAAGGAACTCAATGTCATTACTATGAGTATTGATGCTGCTGGCGAAATGGAACTACAGCTGCAGAAGTAAAGAAAATATTCCTTGTCGCAATATTTCGTAATTTTATTTATGTATGTATGTTAGGCCGGGTCGATTTGTGGGGAGGCAAAAAAATCGCACATTGCTCAGTGAATCGCGCATTGCTCAATCAAAATAAGAAACTTTGCCGAAGGAACCATACCTCTAAAATGAACTTTTTGGGTAGGGGCAAATTTTGAAAAATCCCACTTTGACCCATTTAGAGTGCTCTAATCGAGTCCAAATGTATGACCGACCCCCCACTAACTTTGGAGGCCCGACCCACCCATGCCAGTGGCACACCCCCTGGAACTCCCCTGTGGGGTTCCCCATATAAACATTTCAAAAAATCGCCAGTTTTGGCACTTTACATGAAAAAATCAGCGAAATGCCTATGTTTTTTCTTTTTGCAGTTTGTTTTTCTCTTTAGAAATTTATCTAGTCAGAACATATGTAAATGAATCAAGTAAGAAAATTATAGTCGGTCTAGACCGACTATACGATACCCTATACCATGCGTTTAGAGACCCTATCTCTCAGGTCCAACTAACTGGATATAGAAAACAAGCATAAACCAAATTTGAGTGGGTTTTTTATTAATTTTTTCGGCTGCAGATATGAAAGAGTTCATATCGGATGCTATATCTATATGGGGACTAGGCCCAAAAATGGAGCGATCCTGACCATGTTTGGTAAAGTCTCTTGTATTTTGCAAAAATATATACAAACAAAATTTGAGAAGAATCAGTGCAATATTTTTGTTTTTTGATAGATTTAAGTGAAGATCAGGAAGCAGCTCTATATGGGGCCTATGACTAAGAGTTGTCCAATAGGGATCATTTTTGGACTACTGATTAATGGATGAGACATATACATGCAAACCCAATTTGACTAAGATTTGTATGATAATTTGGATATTATGGCAATATATGTTGATTTCATAGGGGTCATTTGTATGGGGGCTAGGTCTCAACATGGACCGATTCTCACCAATTTCAATAGCGTTCATCCCATGGCCGACAAAAGATTAAATACCAAATTTCATCAAAATATATCCATATTTGCGACCTGCAGTTTGATTACAAACTTTACATGGACACACAGACGGACGGACGGACGGACATCGTTAAATCGAATCAGATAGTGATTCTGATTCGATCGGTATAATTAAAGATGGGTGTAGGTCAAATATTTTTGGTTGTTACAAACAGCAACACAAAGTCATTATACCCAAACCACATAGTTGTATAGCGTATAAAAATGAATTTAACTTAGTAATAGAAAAGAAATTAAAAATATTTATTAGAAATTAGCGTTTTTTACAACCCTTTTAAAACCAAGGCATCACTGTGATGCATTTGCATGTCGAAAACTTAGTTGTGTGGGTTTTTTATTCAACCCTTTTAAAAAATGAACTTATCACTGTGACACAATTGCAGGTCGTAAAATTGCTTGTGTGGGTTTTTTTAAGCCACCACAAGACACAGCTGCATGTCGTAAACTTACTTGTGTAGTTTTTTTATAGCACCTACTTAAGAAATGAAGGTTGTTTTTACAACCCTTTTTATGGGCTTTTTATGGCACTTTCTTAAGAAATGTGCGTTTTTTGCAACCATTTTAACAATTAAGGTATCACTGTTATGCACCACAACCCTTTTAAAAAATGAACGTATCACTGTGACACAATTGCAGGTCGTAAAATTGCTTGTGTGGGTTTTCAAGCCACCACAAGACACATCAGGTAGAATTGAAATTACCATTCATTCTTATTACCTCGTCTCGTAGACCATATATAACGCAACAGTTTTTGTGAATGCGCTTAAGTCGTTGTGAAGAACTAATTTCAGATAAAAAAATATTTAAAAAAAAAATAATAAGTGAAGTGCCCATTCCAAATCAAAAAGTTTACAATGAATCCACCATCCTCTACACCGCAAGATGAAGCAACAACAACTATCGAAAACCCAATGAGTCATATACCCAAGCATGATGTTACTGTTTTTGGTGTGTCTACTGATTTGACTGATCTTAATTTACCAAC
Source organism: Cordilura impudica (assembly GCA_963682025.1). Lineage (NCBI taxonomy): Eukaryota > Metazoa > Arthropoda > Insecta > Diptera > Scathophagidae > Cordilura > Cordilura impudica. Next base: position 86,499,090 of record OY821518.1, on the reverse strand, counting down.
CCATCTGGATATCTTGAGATATTATTTTTACTTAAGCGAACGTGCTAAAACAGAACAAAAAAGTTTTCCTATAAATCATTCACTATTCAAGTACAAGATAAGTTGATTGGAATTTGGGAAAAACTTGGTATGGAAATAATGCTGAAAAAAAGTGTATGTAATAAATTGAATAGATTGCTTGACAAATATCAAGACCAAATCAAGAAAAGAAACAAAACCCAACAATTTACAGAGTATGTAAAATCTCTGGAAACAATTTTTTACATTGGAACATGTAAATGCGATTTGAAGGCAGCTCCATGTGCATGCGGCTTGGTTCCCGAACGCCTCAAAGAGTTTATGCACGATCAACATAATCAGAGAAGACTAACAATGGATGCATTTGTGATGGAAATTGAAGAGCAAGGAGCAACGTGTATGTCATCAATGCCAACATACCAAGATCCCGATGATTCAACATACGCACCGCCACCGGTTCAAGAAGATATGGATAGAAACACAAGTTCACAATACACAGAGAGATACGATTGTTTTAACTTTGCCTTGGTATGTGACAGATTTGGTGTGCCTGATAGAGTAGCATCAGCATTGGGAACCGCTCTTTTTCAAGATTTTATAATTAAAGATAAGCATGGGAAACCTCTCATCATGGATAAATCGAAAGTTCGCAGAGAAAAGCAGACAAGAAGTGCTTCGCAAACGGTTAGATGATACCAATTTGTTAGCGTTTTCATTCGAGGGCAGAAAAGATAATACTTTAACGATAGATAAAATTGATGAGAAGTATCATACTAGGATGGTAAAAGAACCTCATCTTGTTATTTTGAGAGAACCCAATTCTGAATTGATTGGTTACGTAAGACTGGAACATGAAACCGCTGAATACAAAACAACCAAATGAAATGATTGTTTCAACGATAAAAATATATCACTGGATGCATTAATTGGAATATGCACTGACGGTGAGCCAACAAACACTGGCCCACATGGTGGAATTATACGACGATTCGAATTGCTGTTAAAAAGACCACTGCATTGGTTCGTTTGCCTTCTACACTTCAACGAACTTCCGTTTCGGCATTTGTTTGAAGCTTTGGATAAATCAACCAGCACTGGACCGAGATCGGCAACCGGAAAACTGAGCCGTCAAATCGAAACTTGTGAAACTCTTCCGGTAAGTTATTGCTATCACTCATTTATTATAATTGTCAACCATTATTAATTATTTTATTATTATATATTTTCAGGTGGTGGACGGCTTCCAGAAAATTGAGTTGCAAAATATGCCCCCTGCTCCAAAAAAAATTGAATTTTCCACCGATTCGAAGTACTTATACGACATGGCCCATGCACTTTCTAGCGGCGTGGTTTCGGTGGATCTGGCTAACATCAAACCAAGGACCATATATAATAGAGGATGTGCAAACCGCAATGGACCCAATTATCAAGAGGTGACAAGATGGGAACAAACATAATTTAATAGACCCAGTAACAAATAAAATGTTTATAAACCAAGATCCATGGATCCACCCTGTAATAATGAGAGAACATAATTTTGAAGAGTGTTTCCTTCCAAAGTTAGTGGGGGTCGGTCATACATTTGGACTCGATTGTAACACTATAAATGGGTCAAAGTGGGATTTTTAAAAATTTGCCCCTGCCCAAAAGTTCGACCCAAATTCTGGGACATCAGAATTCGTTTTAGAGGTATGGTTCCTTCGGCAAAGTTTCTTATTTTGATCCCTAGAATACGATTTACACTGAGCAATGGGCGACTTTTAAATCGACCCGCCCTAATGTATGTATAACCAAAAAGTTAGTGTACATGTATACTCTTCTAGAGAATCTATTAAAATGGTATAAAGATGAAAAAATGCAGTTGTATCTACTTGAACAACTATACATTTGCATGCAACATGTGCCCCAGCTTAAAGTTGTGGTAAATATGGAAGAATACCATGACATTATTTGTAAGGGTAGTATGGCAATATTTCATTTGGAGTATTCTTTGTTAAGGGACACTAAAGAATTTTTTATTTTGTCTTTTTGCCTTTGTTTTTACAATGTTCTACTTAAAGATGATATTGAAAGTTATTTTAATGTAATTTTCATTGCTGACATATTATTTTATTAATACCAAGATTATGATATGGGATGGAAATTTTACACTGAAAATAATGTTGCAATTGGTTACTCACACTCAAAGTGGGACACTACAAAAAAAAATTGCTATAATTTCCTTCTATTTTATTTAACTATAGTAAATCTCTACTTAAACTGTCAGCATTCGTTTTTAAAACAGTATAAAGGACAAAAAGTTGCGTGTTTTTTTTTCACCTCGCAACCGAATGCTCGCTTTCAAAGTGGGTCAGATGCTTCTTTTTTTTTTTGAAATACCGTCATCTTTGTTGTTCGTGATCAGCAATTACGAGTTAAAGTCAGTGTTTTATGATATTTCGTTGTGGTAAGTTATAAATTTCTTCAAAATATTACAAAAGGGTTACACTGCAGTTGAAGAAAGACAGATTATAATAAACAATTATTAGAACATTAAATGTATCAGGCAAATCACAAATATAGTAAATAAGAAAAAAGTACAGTATTTAATATCATTAAACGCTTTAAAGCCACCGATAGTGTTGAAGCGATATTGTTTGAAACAAATTGAGAACGACCAAATTTTATCAGCTGTAAACATTAAAAATAATTAAAAAGAAATAAAATGTTGATGGTAATTTACACAGAAGAACCTGTCGTCGAAAGCCTTTAATAAGGATGCAACATTCTGGTCAAAAGTGAGTACTATTGCTTTAAATTAAACAAACTTTTTTCGATTGTAACATTATCTCTTAGGTTCTTTTTACATATAAAACGAAAAAAAATCTTTTTGGACCAGATGGAAAAAGATTCGCTTGCTGGAAAAATCGTACTGAATTTCAAGACAAGGTAATTAAAAAACAGTCAAGCATGGCGATGGCTTTCTTATGATATGGGGATGTATGTTAGCGTCTGGGGTTGGTAAAGTACATTTTGTGAACGAATTATAGATTCGAAGTATTACATTGACATTCTTAAAGAAACTGCTAAAGAAAACGCCGAGAATCATGGTGTGAAAAACGATTTCGTATTCTACGAGGACAACGGTCCCAAACATAAATGATGGAATGCACGAACAAGGCTTTCTAACTGCCCAAAAGTAGTGCGAGACTTCTCCGCAGTCTCCAGACTTGAATGGTATAGAACATATATGTGCAGAATTAAACAAAGGGTAGCTAAACGGAGGTATGTCGTAACAGAAGAGTGGTGTAATATTGGACCCGAATTTGCAAAAACTTAGCGGAAAGTATGCCACGGCGTTTTCAATTATTTAACGGGATATATAAAATTAAAAGTAGTATCCCACTTTAAGTGTGAGCTGAGCTTTAAGCAATTGGAATACAAAATGGCTAATTTTAGAATGTTATTAAGGAATTCATTAAAATTTTGGTTTGTTTTTGCCTTTATATATCTCTAATGAAATGAAGTGTATTAAATTGAAATTTTTAAATTCAATAGAAGCTTTTACTTTGCGTTCCAAACATGGCAACATAAGACTTTTTTTTTCCCACTTTGAGTGTGACATGTTAACTTTCTCGTCCCCAATGTGACGCACAAGCCTTTGTGACGGCCGTTTATTTTTGGTGATGACTGTACTTAACAGCACATACAAGTCACATTAAAACGAAACGTTATTTATTTTGCCATGTAATATTTTTGCAAAAAAAATACCGTTTCGTCTGTATGTGATTTGTTTAAATGTTTGTTTTGTGTTTTCAGTACACTTTAATAAAACACTTGATGTTGGTTTTTTCGTTTATTGTTTTATCATAAACTTTGCAATCAGTCTGGTCAAACCACTTTTTGTTCTTGTATTGATTTAACATACTCTCGTCGTCATACATGAGTGAGCGTGTTTTCAATGCTAGAGAGTATTATGCGGCCTACACACGAGGCAACCAGTTGAAGCAATGGTTGTAGCAACTTGTTTTGTTAGTTGACTACACACGTAGCAACAATTGGCGCAACTTCATTACTGTGTAGCTGTCGTACAGAAAAGACGACAGACCAAGCGGAAGAAAATTATAATTAAATTTTTTGAAATGAGTGGCGTAATACGTGATATAACTGCAATTATTATAATAGACGAAATTTTGTACGAATGTGAGGAAGAGGAGATAGAAACAAAAAATAAAAAGAGAATTTGGTCAAAAAATTGGCTTTTAAAAAAAGAGGAATTTTCCAACGAAAGGCTGCTGAAGGAACTAAAAGAAAATGAACCAGTGGATTATAAAAATTATATGAGGTTGGATGAAGCCCTCTTTGCAAAATTATAATTATAAATCTAACACAAAGAATATAATGTACTAATAATATAGGTATAAATAGATCACAATTGAAATTCAAACAAGTAAGAAATTATAGTCGGTCTAGACCGGCTATAGAATACCCTATACCATGCGTTTAGAGACCCTATCTCTTAGGTCCAACAAATTGGATATAGAAAATATGCATAAAGCAATTTTGAGTGGCATTTTTATTAATTTTTTTGGCTGCAGATATGAAAAAGTTCATATCGGATGCTAGTCTATATGGGGACTAGGTCGAAAAATGGACCCATGCTGATCATATTTGGTAAGGTCACTTATCTAAACAAACCAAATTTGGGAAAAATCTGTGCAATATTTTTGTTTTTTGATAGATTTAAGTGAAAATCGGTGAAATGACAAAGAATTGACATATGGGGTTTATTTTTGGACAAATGATAAAGGGATGTAATAAACACGCACAAACCCAATTTGACCGTGATCTATATGATAATTTGGATCGTATGGCAATTTATGTCGATTTCATAGGGGTCATTTGTATGGGGGCTAGGCCTGAACATGAACCGATTATCACCAATTTCAATAGCGTTCATGGCCGATAAAGGCTTATATACCAAATTTCATCAAAATATATTCATATTTGCGACCTGTAGTTTGATTACAAGGTTTACATGGACACACAGACGGACGGACGGACGGACATTGTTATATCGACTCAAAAAGCGATTCTGAGTCGATCGGTAAGTAAGGATGGGTCTAGGTCAACTATTTTTGGTTGTTACAAACAGCAGCACAAAGTCATTATTATACCCAAACCACATAGTGGTATAGGGTATAAAAACATAAAAAAGTTGACGTATGAGCCCAGGTCTGTGCGGCCACATTTTCTCTCTGTACTAAAAAACGTCATATAGTTCGGGAAATCAATCAACATCTACAACTGGCGGTTCTAAACTTACGGAAACTATAAATATAGTTTGATCTCAATATTTCTGCGAGGTAGGAGAAATTCACAACAAAAACGATCTGGTTAAAGCTCTACACGAAGAATAGGCAATATTTGGTAAACTATGTTCAGATGATTAGACGCCAGAATTAATAATATAGGACCTCAAACTAAGTATTAAGTTATAAAAATTTCTGTGTTCCAAGTGCATTTTTAAGAACAATCAAACATTTTTGTTTTTGTTATTGTATATAAGATTACGAAAATCACTTTAGTTTTTTAATATTTAACATGAAACTGTATATTTTAATGAATAAAATGGCATGTTTTATTTTTTTAAAAAATATTAAATTGTACTAAATTCATTTCAAAATTAAAGGTGGTGGAGCACTCAGACTGTATAGCTTATGAAAAATCTTCATACTTAATCTATTGCTTATTTAATAATTAAAAAAATAAAAGTAATTAAATTCAAACTAATTATAGTCTGTATCCCCAAGTAGGTCGTGAAATGACGAATATTGTCTTCCATTTGTTCCATCAGAATCTTCTACGTGGAAGACTTGTGAAGTCGATTGACTAAAATGAATTGGCTTCGAATGAAAAGTAGACCCACTGTTGGAAATATCGCTCACAGATACTAATTGTGGAGTTGGCCGGTAAACGGTTTGCTGGGTAGACCCACTGTTGGAAATATCGCTCACAGATACAAATTGTGGAGTTTTCCTGTAAACGGTTTGCTGGGATGGGTATGTAAGCTGTTGGATCTGCACAAAATTCAACGTCAATTTCTTCAGCTGCCCCAAAACAAAAATTTCGTCGCAAGCCTTTTTCGCAAATAGCTTTTGTTCCGCTGATAATTTGCGGTATGAGCACGCCCAGGCATCTGCATAAATAGAGCCATCATCCTTTTCTTCTTTTTGTGACAAATTTTCTATATGGTTGGTGGCTTTTCGCAATAGCTCGTTCCTTTCAAAATTTTGTGAGCTTCTCTGCTTATTCTTATTTGCCACAGGACTCTGAAAAACAGGACTCTGAAAAAATTAATAAAGTAAGAAGCAATAAAAAAAATTTAAAACAGTATTTCGGTATTGTGAAATAGTTACCCTTGAAGCGCACTCATCTTCTGAACTTATTACTGTGCTGATTCCTGGCTCGGGCATCTCGAAATCTTTCAAAAAATCAAGGGCATCAAAATACCATAAAATTGGTTGATAAAGCTCATCAACACCAGCGCCACTTTTTTCACTTTGAATTTTTTTTTTTTAATTCTCGTCGGTAGGCAGTTCGCATGTTTTTTATTCTGTTTTTCACCGTATCAACTGTAGCACTTGCATCAATGTTATTATTATATTCTATTTTTAATTGTTCGTATGCTTTGTTTCTAAGATTTTTATTTTTATATTTTTCACTAGTTACGTCCCATAGCTCTCTCAAATTTTTATATTCGTTAATAAAATTAACATAATTTTCATTATTTTCGATAACCATTTTCTTGTTTTCCTGCTTTCCGCTTAACATTGCTTCACACGAACCTTCCTATTCGCTTGCTTTCGACGAACTGAAGAAGTAAATTCAGTAAACAATGATACACACGTAGCAACGGTTGCCTCAACCAACCAAAAATATCAAAACTTTTTGATATTTCAGGCAACGGTTGATACAACACGAAAATCAATGGGCAACAGAGCTACACACCAAGCAACGGTTGATTCAACATGGCTGTGTTGAAGCAACCGTTGCCTGGTGTGTAGGCAGCATTATGAATGAGTGTGGTCTCAATGAATAGTTGCGAGTTTTTTTTTTTTGAAACAGGTTTTTATCTTGAGATGAATGAATGAATGAAGATAGGTTGAATAGAAATAATAAAATTTAAATTGAGGAGTTGAAGTATTGATATTGAAAGAAAAGGTTGAGGAAAAACCTCCGAAAAATTAAAATTAAAAAAAATGTAGTGTTAAAGAATTAAAGAAATAAGAAAAGTCTAAAGAAATGTTAAATTAAATTTAAGAAATGTAAAATTAAAAATATAATTTTAAATAATAAGTGACAAAACTAAACTAGTATAATAAAGTTTTATAATTTATTTTATTTCTAAAGAAATGTTAAATTAAATTTAAGAAATGTAAAATTAAAAATATAATTTTAAATAATAAGTGACAAAACTAAACTAGTATAATAAAGTTTTATAATTTATGATGGTGTTAAAAAAAAAATGGAGTTGAATTATGATTTTTGCAAATTGTATATTAATTAACTTAAATAAATAAAACCACAAAATATTGGGTATCTGTCGGATAAAACTAAATTAAGGAATTAAATTAAAGTTTACCTCCTAAACCAATTAAGCTTATACAACAAAGTGGCATAAATAGTTCTTTGGTGTTTACTCCTATCTCCATATAAACATTTTGTATTGAAATCCGCAACAATATCATTATTAATGCAGCTATGGCCAATTTTTTTCAATGGCATATTGCGAGACACAACTACGGCGTCTGGCGGCAGCAGCTTCATCTGTACCTCAACACCCACAACCATATGGCGGTAATGTTAACTTTATTATTAAAAAAAAAAAAAAACTTTCTAGAAATATAAGCAAAATTTTTCTATATATAAATTTAAACAAAAAAAAAATTTTTTTTTCTACATTAATAAATTTTCCTAGATATAAAAATTAGACTAAAAAATTTTCTAAATTAAAAATGTTCTAAATTACAAAATTGCAAAAATTAAAATTTGTAAAATTTAAAATTAGAGCTAAAAATTTTCTAAATTTAGATTAACACTAAATTAAAAAGTCTTTTAATATAAAATTAAACTTAAAAATTTTTCTAAAGTAAAATTCTGCAAAAATATAAAAAATAAAATAAATTTTGCTAAATATAATTTAAAATTTAAATTTTGAGCACCTTAAATATGAAGGTTAAATAAAAAGTTTTTATAACCCAATGTAGGAAACCAAACCAAACCAAATTTTCTTATCATTTTCGTGGGTTACCTCCAAATAAGATGGATCCTAGGTAACAAGGTAGGGAGGGCAAAAGGGGCAGAACACCTCGTCCCCAATCCCAAGGTAGGTATGGGCATTCGTCCCATTAGCGACCGTTTTTTTCAGTTTTTTAAAAATCGCACGTGAACATCTGTAGTGCGGTTTCCCTGGGCCTGAGCAAGACCCCACCCATCTGTCGAGCTAGGCCCCACGCCAGCACGTGCGACCAGCAAGGGCTCAGGGAAACGGAAGCGGAATATTCCACGAAACCGTACCATTACACCTTATTCTTTGAACCAGTTTTTTTTATGTTTTATATGATATTCTTAACTATGTTCACGAAAACCAATATGATGTTCTGGGACAATATCTTATTAAGTTCCATTATAATTTCGTAACTAAAAGTAACTTAAATACCATCGGAGATTACACTTATTACTGTAAACTAGCAGAATCCAGCCCTCGAAATTCGAGTGCAAATTCTAGGAAATTTAATTTTTTCATTAAATAAAGACCCTAAATTTATGCTAATCAATTATAGCCAATTCACAAATCAACACAAAAAACAAACTCATTTTTATTACAAACACATTAACAAATTTAATAGACACACATAGCATTGTATAATTTTATGTATATGTTAGTAGCAACTTTAAATGCAATTTACTCAAAATAAAGAAAAAAATGTAAAAATCTGTAAATCTGCAAAAAGGCTAAAAAGAAATAATTTTCAAATAATATACGTTTGGTCAAAATCGGGATAAAACGGTAGAACAAAACATCGGTAACAAAAACTCGCTAGAATATTAATATTATAGATATGACACTAGTATATATAATTTTTCATTTCGTCATCCTTTTTCCTCTTCATATGCCTTTAAAATTTTAAAGGATTGCATATTTAAAAAATATATTTTAATACTTAGGTGGCTATTATGAGCAACTTTCGATATTCGATTGTGAATGAATTTTCATTTGGTATTATGGCGCACATTCAATAAAATAGCGCTAATTTGAATTTCACTCAATTGGATTGTTCACAATAGTACGTATTTATCAGCTGGCACTATAAGTAAATATCGTTTGTTTACAAATTTATAAAAGAAAAACTTAATTATTTATTAACATGGAATTATGGTTCTACGATTCGCCCGATGGAGATGAATGCCTCATCATTAGATATGTTTCCACCACTTTGGAAATGGATTCCACCACGTAAGTATACGAGGTTTTAACAAGGATATCATTTAGAAAGTTTTTTTTTTTTACAGATTTATAGCAAATTTTCGACTGCAAGGAGGCGTTTATGGAATTGCTGTCTACTACAGATGAACTGCTGCGGCAATGCACACAAGGCGAATCAATCTCATGAAGTTAAAAAAAAAATAATTTACAACTTATATTTTCAATAAGTTTTAAAAACTGCCATCAAGCATCGAAGGCAAAAATGTGTTCGATTGAAAATTCGTTTTACAACGAAATTTTTGACCGTGCTGCCAGCTCATAATATGAATTTGACATTAGATGTTTGATAGCCAGCGAAGATCGAACATCGAATGCAACTCATAATAGGGGCTTTATTCTTGGAGTCCTTCAATAACCCTGGATAATTCCAATAAAGTTTTTCTAAACAAAAGTAACTTTAATATAAGTTTATGTTTTAATCTAAATTTAAGTTATATTTTACAACAAAAACAAGTAAGAAAATTATAGTCGGTTTAGACCGACTATACGATACCCTATACCATGCGTTTAGAGACCCTATCTCTCAGGCCCAAGTTACTGGATATAGAAAATAACATAAACCAAATTTGAGTGGGATTTTTATTAATTTTTTCGGCTGCAGATATGAAAAAGTTCATATCGGATGCTATATTTACATATATGGGGACTAGGTCCAAAAATGGACCGATCCTGACCATGTTTGGTAAAGTCTCTTGTATTTTGCAAAAATATACCACTATGTGGCTTGGGTATAATGACTTTGTGCTGCTGTTTGTAACAACCAAAAATATTTGACCTACACCCATCTTTAATTATACCGATCGAATCAGAATCACTATCTGATTCGATTTAACGATGTCCGTCCGTCCGTCCGAACGTCTGTGTGTCCATGTAAAGCTTGTAATCAAATTGCAGGTCGCAAATATGAATATATTTTGATGAAATTTGGTATGTAAGCTTTCATCGGCCATGGGATGAACATTATTGAAATTGGTGAGAATCCGTCCATGTTCAGACCTAGCCCCCATACAAATGACCCCTATAAAATCGACATAAATTGCCATAAGATCCAAATTATCATATAAATCTTAGTCAAATTGGGTTTGTATGTGTTTATTACATCCATTAATTAGTAGTCCAAAAATGATCCATATGGGACAACTCTTAGTCATAGGCCCCATATAGAGCTGCTTCCTGATCTTCACCTAAATCTATCAAAAAACAAAAATATTGCACTGATTCTTCTCAAATTTTGTTTGTATATATTTTTGCAAAATACAAGAGACTTTACCAAACATGGTCAGGATCTAGTCCCCATATAGATACATCATCCGATATGAACTTTTTCATATCTGCAGCCAAAAAAATTAATAAAAATCCCACTAAAACTTGGTTTATGCTTATTTTCTGTATCCAGTTAGTTGGGCCTCAGAGGTAGGGTCTCTAAACGCATGGTATAGGGTATCGTATAGTCGGTCTAGACCGACTATAATTTTCTTACTTGTTATATGTATGTTTATTTGACTGTAGCTACATTGATTTGATTACAAATTATGCTGTTGTTGCGGGTGCTGGTATCGCGGTGGACTGCTTTTCAGCAGCTTCGGTTTTATTCCCTTCAGCAACTTCAGATGAGCGATCGGAAAGTTCGTTTATTTGTTCTTAAGCAACTTCTGTTGACTGCACTTGTAGGAAATTTACTCCTGGGGCATTCCAGGTCCGATCACTGCAGCCTAAATGATTGACGATCAGCAAACAGCCGACCATCTGACATTATATTGTGGTCCATCAATGCCGTAGAATCAGTTAATGTTACTTGCCGAAGGCGTACATTAACATTTACCGTTTCTTGCCGATTCTTAAATACTACCATTTATTCTGCAACTAACAACTTTCCGATAATATTTCGTAAAGCACACCGTTATCACAAATACTCCTGCTGAACAACATAATTGAGTGAATCAAGTAGAGAAAAAGAAGAAGACACGAGTAAACTGCCTTCAGCCCTCTTTAAGCTAACCCCAACATAAGGGAAGCATTCCGTATGATTATTTTCGTATTTTCAGATAACGAGTTCAATAACAAGAAAGATTACAAACCATGGGCATTGAGAGTAAAAAGAGTCTTAGCTACTTCACAAGGACAGAAAAAGTTATCACATTTTGATTTACCGCTGAAGGCACTAAATGACAATCAAAACATTGAGGAAGCATCCGGGAACTTGGTATCAACGAACCGATGCGAAAATTTATTATGATAAACGTATTCAAGGTCTTCAGAATATTCTAGAAATATACCAACGATGAGAGTTAAGCGTTTTCTGGTCCGATCATTTTCAATTGCAATTGTTTGTTTTTGTTTGGCAGCCGAATTTTTTTGCTAGTTTATAAGATGTAATGTCAGTTTATATGACATAATGAAAACCAGGCATAAGGCTTTAATTGAAAATTAAAAGTTACTAAATTTGCAATTTTTATCAAAATAAATCATACCCCCAAATGTTACCCAACTAAGACCAATTGAATCTAATTGGGCAAATTAAAAAAACGCTATAAAGAAGAGTTAAGTGACAAAAACGTTAACTGCTTAATTAAGAAAATAAATAAAGGAACTCAAAACCATGCGAAATGATATGAATGATATGAATATTAAAAATAAATAAATATTTAATCGATAAATCCTCTTCATTATTATTATGTTTGTTAATATATTCCAAAATTATTTGCAAATACGTTATAATTCTTCGAAGCACAAATGTTAATCATTTGTATAAAACTAGCAGGCAATTTTACAGCTGAGCACTGCCTCTCAAAACTGAGTGTTTTCAATACAAATTTTCTTGTTGAACGTTACGTTAAATTTACAAAAAAAAAAATAAGGCTTAAATTCTCTAATATAACAAATTTCAAGAATTATGAACAACCCTACCTTCAAAGGCGCTATAACAGTGTTCCAGAAAAAAAAGACATACAAACTAAATACCATTGCAATTGAATTTTATGTCACATTGGCATAAAGATCCGTTGTTATTCTGGCGCCATGTTGAAATCTTCAAGTTTGGTTAGAAATTTCAACTTAAAAAAATGTTGCCTAGCTTTTTTTATGAGGTCGACTCTGGGTCGACTGTAATTTTCTTAGTTGTTTCTTTATTGTTGTTTCTTTTTTGCCGTTTAAATTTATAGTGTCATAAAATGCATTTTTTCTTCCATAAATATGCATGCATAAATTCAACACATAAAATAATGTCATAAAATCGACAAAGTTTCGTGGTGCGGTGCAATCGCAACATGAGAAGGACACATCCACGAACGGAAGTTGTTAAATCGCAAGCAAACTTCAAAATAAGTTAAGTTTTTGCGAAAACTTTCTGTCTGAAACTTGCACTTGTGTGTGAAATGTGTGAGAAATAAATGTACACCTGCTAGAAAAAGTATCCGTACACCTAAAATTAAAACTGTCATATTATGAAAAAAAAAAAAAAATAACTGAGCTGTATTATTTATTATTCCATTTATGAGTTTTTATTTTAAAGTTATATATTTATGTACATACATGCATATATACATATATATATATATGGGGCGTTTCATGTCGTGATCCAACTTTTGAAACCGATGTCTTCCGATCGGGATGAAATTTGCATCAAGGTTAGTCCTATTGGATAGTAGTTTAGACACAATTTTTCAACAAGATCGGTCCAGAACGCTCTGAGTTAGAGGTGGTCAAAATTTGACATTTTGACCAAACAGGTGTTTTTTCTCATCTATGTATGTAACTTTGTACCTATTGTTCTTAGCAAAATTTGTACCAAGTACTTTATATAGCTATTTCTACAGTCTTTCGGAAAGAAAATTAAAAAAATAAAAAATTTTTGACTTATTTTTGCAAAATCAAAAATTTTTTGACTTTTTTTCAAAAAAGGAAATTTTTTTATTTTTATTTTTTTTTCTCAAATGAAAGCTAAGGTTTTATCCGTTAAGAGCTTTTTGGTCGCTTAGTGGGATGCGAGCGAGATATATATAAGAAAAAAAAAACGTTTTGTAACTCAAGACAACGGTTTTTCAATTTTTACCATATGCACTAATTTGAATTTTTTCCTAATAGTGGGTGTTTCCAAAACCTTAAAAATAAAGCATACACTGAGAAACTAGACAAATTAACCTTTCCGACGGTATGTAACATACCTAACTAAAATTTCATACGTTCGTTACTGTAATACCCACAATATGTTAACCTCAGGAAAAAAATTACTTTTTTTCTATAGAAATGTTGAAAAATTATTTTTTTTTTATTTATTTGCAGTAATAATTAAATTAATATATAATAATAGTAATAAAAATAAAGAATTTAATAAAATTTTATAGGTATCACATTAGGTCCATTTATAACAACTATTTTTTTAATTAATTTGTTGTAGCTGATGAAGTATTTAAGTTTGTAAATTTTTAAATACCCAGTCTTTCATCCAGCTTATTAATCGCCTTTATTTGCTGCTTTTTTCCCAATCTTTTCTTGGCGTTACTAGGTTCAGCTGTTGATTTCGCTGCTGGTTCCTTTTTTGGCTTTAGAAAGAACTCGCATTGAGTGGAGGCAGAAAACGTGGGTCTTCCATCGACAAGCGGTATAAAAGCATGGTATTGAGTACTTCTCTATTGTAAATTTAGATTTTAGATATTTTAGTATTATCTTCTGGTACTCATAAACTGCAACGGTATCATGTTTTAAATCGTCGGATATGATTGCCATATTTTTGTGTTCCACTTTTTCATCTTTCATGTAGTAAATAACTACTGTGAATATAGTTGCTTGATCGTCATTAAAGTGGAAAGCTTGTATGTCATCCTGAAGAACATATTTATAGTTTTGTGCGAAATCATATGAAATAACGAATTCACCAGACTTCAAATATATCTTCAAATCCTTGAAGAATGACCATTGCTCTTTGACTAAAAAGTCATGGGTTCTCATGTTTAGCAATCCTGTACACATTTCTTCAACAAAATCACGATCAAAACAGTTGATTAAATTCTCTTTGATGAATGCGGTTTCCGGGCAATTTGAACATTCACCTAAGTGACAAGGAGTTGTTGCATTAGGACACATAGTTAATTTAAATTTAATTTAAATTTTATTAAATTATTTATCTATTTATTTTCATAATTATTATTATTATTATATATTAATTTAATTACACTGTGCTAGTCGCAAATTGTAACAAGCTGGGCACCCTACTGGTAAAGCTAATTCGCGTACGCTGAATTCAATGGCGGTAGCCGTTTTTCAAAGTTAGCGCTCATATTCGCGATATTCGTGATTTAAAACTAAATTATGTCCGCCAGTGTATTCTATGTCATTATGTTTGTGTGATCATCATAATTTTGTTTGCTAATGATCATAGGCCCTTAAATTTTTACATTTGAAATTTAGTTGGCGATTCTCTTTGTGTCGCATTTGTTTTCGATTTACCGCAGTCCCCCTTTGCATCAGCATTCTGCCTGTTGAAGTGAAACAGTTTATTGTTATTGGAAATAAACTGTTACACTTGTATACAGGCAGAATGTAGGCAAAGGGTTGATTTGAGTTATTGAAATCAGTTTGCTGGAGATAAAGACTGCGGTAAGTAGTCATTTGGTATTTGTTGGTTCTCTTTACTTTAACTTGTATTTGTTTAGAAATAAACACTACACTAAATCAATGAACACTACATAAACATAGTTAAGTGTTATTAAAATGGAACATCATGTTGGTTTTGATAACTTTTGCTATGTTTGCGGAAAACGTACTTTTACAGACTCTCGTCGGAAAATCGGAATTATATAACCAATACTTTAATCAGGTAGTTTTTCGTAATGTGAAGTGGGCCCCGTCTGTTGTTTGCACTGGATGCTTGTCTTTATTAAATAGATGGAAAAAGGTAAGATTGGTTCTATGCCCTTTGGTGTTTCAATGATTTGGTCGGATCCACAAGTTCATACTTCAGATGAGTGCTATGCGTACTTAAATTTTGTTTCTGGAACAAATAGAAACAAATTACGTACATTTCAATATACAGAAACAAAATATACCCAATTACCGTTGCCGCACTCGGAAAATATTCCAATTCCCAGAAGACCAAGCATAACAGAGGAATGACGTCACTAACAATACAAACTGAAGGAGAGTCATTAGTATCACAATACCAACCATCCCACGTCACTAACAACTGCAATCATTTAGAAATTACACAAAACGTTTGGACATTATGGTACGTCGCCTTAAACTATCTCAGCGGCAGTCAATTCTTTTAGCTAAGGAACTGAAACAAGCTAATATTCTAGCGCCTGATGTTAAGGTATATGGATCGGTCGTCATCGTCAATTTACATCGATCATAATTGGAAAATTTGTGCTGACTTAAAAGTGATAGCTTTTTTAAGAGGTATGCAAACGGGTTACACTAAAAATATGTGCTTCATGTGTTTATGGGATACCCGATATAGAGGTGATCAGTACGAAAAGCAGGACTGGCCTCAACGTGAAACAGCTAAATTACGAGTGAATAACATTGTTGAAAATCCACTTGTATCAATTGATAAAGTATTGTTACCCCCACTACATATCAAACTAGGGATTGTGAAAAACTTCATTAAGGTGCTTAATCCGACTGAAAAGGCGTTTAACGAGCTAAGTCGCATTTTTCCAAGATTAAGTAATATGAAAATTAAAGAAGGTTTGTGTTAGATTATTCCATACTAATATGTTAGAAATTTTAATTTATTTTGCGTTTTTTAAAGGAATACTTAATGGACCGGACATCCGTCGCTTGATGAAGGACTAGTTATTTGAAGATGCACTTAGTATTGAAGAGCTTGAGGCATGGAACTCTATGAAAGGGGTTATTGACATTGTTTTAGGTATTAATCGAGCTGATGATTGGCGTATTTATATAAAAAAATGATTTCCGCTTTTCACCGTATTAATGTAAGAATGTCTCTTAAAGTCCATTTTTTGCATTCTCATGTCAACAAGTTTGCTGAACAATCACCAGCTGAGTCTGATGAGCATGGGGAGAGATTCCATCAAGTGATGGCTAGACTTGAACACTGGTACAATGGTAAAAAGTTGGATTCTCTGTTAGGTGATATTTGCTGGAACTTACAAGAAGAAATGCTTAAAAATTATGAATAAATAATGAATAAAATAAAAAAAAATCCGGGAAAAAAATTTTTCCGCGAAAACAATTGACAGAAAATGTATTTAAAAAAGTTGGATTGATTAGAATCCAAAAATGATCCCAAAAATATAAGAAATACAGTTTTTTGGTACTTTATTATTGGAATTTTAAATCGCGAATATGAGGGCTAACTTTGAAAAATCGCTATCACCATTGAATTCAGCGTAAGCGAATTAGCTTTACCAGTAGGGTGCCTAGCTTGTTACGAAAAAAAAATGCCAAATTCGAGCACAGTTATTATTACAAATAATTAAAAAAAATAATTTTTCAACATTTCTATAGAAAAAAAGTGATTTTTTCCTGGGGTTAACATATTGTGGGTATTACACTACCGAAGGTATACAATTTTAGTTAGTTATGTTACATACCGTCGGAAAGGTTAATTTGTCTAGTTTCTCAGAGTACATTTTATTTTTAAGTTTTTCGAAGCACTTACGCAATAATAGGAAAAAATTCAAATTAGTGCATATGGTAAAAATTGAAAAACCGTTGTCTTGTGTTACAAAACATTTTTTTTATAGATATTCCATTCGCATCGCACTAAGCGACCAAAAAACTCTTGAAAGAAAAAACCTAAGCTTTCTTCATCATCAAAGAGAATTTAATCAACTGTTTTGATCGTGATTTTGTTGAAGAAATGTGTACAGGATTGCTAAACATGAGAACCCATGACTTTTTAGTCAAAGAGCAATGGTAATTTTTCAAGGATTTGAAGATACATTTGAAGTCTGGTGAATTCGTTATTTCATATGATTTCGCACAAAACTATAAATATGTTCTTCAGGATGACATACAAGCTTTCCACTTTAATGACGATCAAGCAACTATATTCACAGTAGTTATTTACTACATGAAAGATGAAAAAGTGGAACACAAAAATATGGCAATCATATCCGACGATTTAAAACATGATACCGTTGCAGTTTATGAGTACCAGAAGATAACACAAAAATATCTAAAATCTAAATTTACAATAGAGAAGTACTCAATACCATGCTTTTATACCGCTTGTCGATGGAAGACCCACGTTTTCTGCCTCCACTCAATGCGAGTTCTTTCTAAAGCCAAAAAAAAAACCAGCAGCGAAATCAACATCTGAACCTTGTAACGCCAAGAAAAGATTGGGAAAAAAAAGCAGCAAATAAAGGCGATTAATAAGGTGGATGAAAGACTGGGTATTTAAAAATTTACAAACTTAAATACTTCATCAGCTACAATAAATTAATTAAAAAAATAATTGTTATAAATGGACCTAATGTGATTACTATAAAATTTTATTAAATTCTTTTATTTTTATTACTATTATTATATATTAATTTAATTATTACTACAAATAAATAAAAAAAATAATTTTTCAACATTTCTATAGAAAAAAAGTGATTTTTTCCTGAGGTTAACATATTGCGGGTATTACAGTACCGAAGGTATGAAATTATAGTTAGGTATGTTACATACCGTCTGAAAGGTTAATTTGTCTAGTTTCTCAGTGTATGCTTTATTTTTAAGGTTTTGGAAACACTTACACATTATTAGGAAAAAATTCAAATTAGTGCATATGGTAAAAATTGAAAAACCGTTGTCTTGTGTTACAAAACATTTTTTTTTATAGATATTCCATTCGCATCGCACTAAGCGACCAAAAAACTCTTGAAAGAAAAAACCTAAGCTTTCTGTTGAGCAAAAAAAAAATTTTTTCTTTTTTGGAAGAAAAGTCAAAAAAATTTTTGATTTTGCAAAAAAAAAGTAAAAAGAATTTTTTAATTTTTTTAATTTTTTCTTCCGAAAGAGGTAAGAAATAGCTATGTAAACTATTTGGGACAAATTTTGCTAAGACCAATAGGTAAAAAGTTACATGGATGAGAAAAAACACCTGTTTGGAATTCAGAAAATTCTGGACGGATCTTGTTGACTAACCTTGGTGCAAATTTCATCACGATCGGAAGATATCGGTTTCAAAAGTTGGATCACTTGACATGAAACGCCCCATATATTTAATTGATTCCATTTCCTATACAATAACTTTATTAATTATTAACATAACATTAGTATCACCGTTTCTTATTGAACGCTCGGTTGATGCTGTTGGAGGTAAGGTCAAACTTTGAACTGCACAATTGCTTATACAATGTTTAAATGGACGACAAGCAGATAAAATAATTAAAATGATAGTCCTATCAATGCAAATTTTTGTACCAGTCAAGGAACATAAATCCTTAAATAAATCCAAAGGAATATTCTATTCTAAAGATGACTGATGATGATGACTGATGATGAAACCCAAGGACAAAATCCAAATGTTTGTGAGACTAAAAGATTGAAAAAACGTGACATTGAAAACACACAACATATCAACCTTGATCTTGATTTGTATATTGGGATATTTATCAACTGAGATAAAACCATACATTCCAAATCCTCTACGATGGATGTTTTCCAATTTGAAGACATTTCAGAAAAATGCTCATCTGAGGTAAAAATTTACCCTCATTGTTGTAATACTGAACATGCAAACATTGATGCATCCGGCCATTGTGAAAAATGTCAAAAACCGGCAAAATGCGCTAAATGCCGACAATACAATAGCTTCTCTAAAGATTGTACTTTTTATAAAAAAGAGTATGAAATCCAAAAAATAAAAATTAAAAAAAAATATTAAATGAAGCAAGAAAAGAATATTGCAGACAAAACAAACTCCAACAACATATTCTAATTTTGTAAAATCATGTAATTGTCAATGAAAATGCCAAGAGAATGAAAACAAAAAACTCACCACTGAAGATATACAAAAAAAAAAAAAATGCCAAAATACCAAAAACAAAGCCCCACTCATCGCCACTCAAAAATTGAGTTACTTAGGAAAAACTTATCAAAGAGGAAAAAACGTGAGATTGTAAATGCAGAAAAAAGATGTTGTTCATGAGTGCCGTACTACTTCAGGATTCTGGTAGCATGAATGACGGTGACCTAAAGGATCACATGAGAATCGCAAGACTCTTCATCAACGAGGCGTGGCGAGACTCACGGACGGAATTCTACCAAAAAAGATCAGATCAGGGAATTTGAAACAATGATTTGGAACGGAGCTTATGGACCAGTAGGACGTGGGAACCAGAGCAGGGTGCTCATGTGTGGTTCACAGATGGTTCCAAACAATCAAATGGGGAAACGGGCGCGGTTATATTCGGTCCCAATTTTTAACGTGACTTACCCATTTTCCAACCGTGGGTCTACGCTATTAACATACGCGTAACTGAATGTCTTAGAAGAAAGACAAAAACGGCACTCATTTATATACTATCCGACAGTCAGGCTGCACTAAAGGCAACAATGTCCTACAACGTGACGTCCTAACTTGTCTTGCATCGAAGTTACGTGACGTCCTAACATGTTTTGGATTGCATCGAAGTGCTAAACCATTTAGGCAGATGCAATAACTAACTTTATAATGGATTCCGGGACAAGAGGGCAACGAGGTGCCCGTCGTCCTTTCATCTCACCGGAACCTTTCGGTGGTGTTCCAATAGGACACATCATAGGAAAAATGAGGGAGTTGAGGGAACGACAAGCTAAGAGATTTACAACTCCATCCAGTGTTCAATCGGAAAAACTACTTTCCATTGATAAAAAAGAACTTAAGGACCTTGACGGGATTCTTTACTTGACTCTGTAATCTTAGATATCATCTACGAAAATAGGTAAGTCTGCTACAGACACATGTAGGTTCTGCGAACAGGGGGTGGGAACAGCAGAACACATCTAATGCCAAATAGGGTAATTGGTTTTATAAGAAGCCTTAATCTTTAGGACAACCATGGGCTGCACAAAAGATCAAACTGATCTAATTTAAAAATGCAGGAAAAACAAGTAAGAACACTATAGTCGGTCTAGACCGACTATACGATACCCTATACCATGCGTTTCGAGACCCTATCTCTCAGGCCCAACTAACTGGATATATAAAATAAGCATAAACCAAATTTGAGTGGGATTTTTATTATTTTTTTTGGCTGCAGATATGAAAAAGTTCATATCGGATGCTATATCTATATGGGGACTAGGCCCAAAAATGGACCGCTCCTGACCATGTTTGGTAAAGTCTCTTGTATTTTGCAAAAATATATACAAACAAAATTTGAAAAGAATCAGTTCAATATTTTTGTTTTTTGATGGATTTAAGTGAAGATCGGGAAGCAGCTCTATATGGGACCTATGACTAAGAATTGTCCCATAGGGATCGTTTTTGGACTACTGATTAATGGATGTAATAAACACATAGAAACCCTATTTGACTAAGATTTGTATGATAATTTGGATCTTATGTCAATTTATATTGATTTCATAGGGGTCATTTGTATGGGGCTAGGTCTGAACGTAGACCGATTCTCACCAATTTCAATAGCGTTCATACTATTGCCGAGAGGAAATACAGTCGCAGAATTTATTTTAAGCAACATAAACTGCGCCACACATTTTAGTCTTGCATATAAAACCGTTAGTAATATAGACCTTAGTCTCATCTCACCCAGTATCCAACATCTTTTTGGAATATTAGCGACGACCTCCATTCCAGCGATCATTACTCAATCATTATTTCCATAAATGCACATTCCACAAGCTTCGAACGTTGATCTTGTTGGAATATAAAACGAGCGAATTGGTTCAATTTCAATTGCATTTCTACAGAGCCTTTAGCAAACTTTTCTGATATTAAAAAAGTACATTTTCTTAAAAAAATTATTTTTCTTAAAAAGTACCTATGCTTAAAAAATACGTTTTCTTAAAAGAGTGCCTTTCTTTAAAAAGTGGCCTTTCTTAAAATAAGGTATATTCTTAAAAGAGTAATTGTTTATAAAAAATGTCTTTTTCTCAAAAACTGTCTTTCTTTTAAAAAGTAGCTCTTCTTAAAAAAGTAAATTTTTTTAAAAAGTACTCTTTCTTAAACAAATTCCTTTTCTTTCAAAATTACCCTTTCTTCTATTTTCTTAAAAAGTACTTTTTCTTAAATTAGTAAAGTTTCTTAAAAAGGTACGTTTTCTTAAAAAAGTACATTTTCTTAATATTGTACATTTTATTAAAAAGCACATTTTCTTAAAAAAGTTAATTTTCTCAAAAATTACCTTTTTTTAAAAAAGTACCTGTTCTGAAAAAATTACCTTTTCTTTGAAATACACATTTACTTAAAAGTACAGTTTCCTAAAAAAGTACCTTTTCCTAAAAAAGTACATTTTCCTAAAAAGTGCCAAAAAAGTACATTTCCTTAAAAAAATAACTTTTTCTTAAAAAAATACCATTTTTAAAAAAGTACCTTTTTTAAAAAAGTACCTTTTCTTAAAGTAGGACCTCTTCTTAAAAAACACATGTTCTTAAAAAGCACATTTCTTAAAAAAGTTAATTTTCTCAAAAATTACCTTTTTTTTTTAAAAGTACCTGTTCTAAAAAAATTACCTTTTCTTTGAAGTACACATTTACTTAAAAGTACAGTTTCCTAAAAAAGTACCTTTTCCTAAAAAAGTACCTTTTCCTAAAAAAGTACCTTTTCCTAAAAAAGTACCTTTTCCTAAAAAGTGCCAAAAAAGTACATTTCCTTAAAATATAACTTTTTCTTAAAAAAGTACCATTTTTAAAAAAGTACCTTTTTTAAAAAAGTACCTTTTCTTAAAGTAGTACCTCTTCTTAAAAAACACATGTTCTTAAAAAGCACATTTCCTTATAAGGGTACATTTTCTTAAAAGTACTTTTCTTTAAAAATTACCTTTTCTCAAAAAGTACTTTTTCTTAAAAGGCAGTTTTTCATAAAAACTTTATTTAACTAACTTTTTTCCTTTAATGCCGAAAATGCAAAACTTGCTTTCATCTGAAAATAAAACACGTCCTTAAAACTCTGGAGCTTTGTTTAATGTATGCTACATGGCGAAGGATTCTTAGATCAAATTTGGGAAGCATTATTTCTGGTACTCTGTTTTATTGATGCAAACTACAAATATTGCTTTTCGCGCTGTTAGTTTGGCAGGCGAAGGGCAATTTTTAGTTTTAAAAGATGTGGCTTCTGCGTATATCCTAGCTATTTCACGATTTACTCTCAATTTTTAGCTTGAGGTTAATTTTTCTATCGTTCTTTGATTTTGGGACTCATCTCAAAATATAGTTTCCAAAATAAATATAGTTTAGTCAAATCAACTTAATTGGAACAAGATTGTAGAGGTACTACTAAAAAAAAATCGATGTAACAGACCCTGTACGTCGTTTTATAATTCGTGAGATTCCCCTAACTGTAATTGTACGAATACTTTCTCCGGCATAGTTGCGTTGTAAAAAAAAAGGTAATTTAAGTAGAAACGTTCCGTATGATTCTTGAAGAACAAGCCAAAGTGCTACTGTGTCGATGTTAAGACATTATTAATTCGAAATATTTTATTAAAAATTTTAATAATATTTTAAATTTTCATTGCAAGTGTACGAATACTTTTTCTAGCAAGCATATGAAATAAAATATTTAAATTTGAAAACTTTTTATAGAATTATTAAAATATAAATATAGACATATATAAACAAAACAAATGTGAGTGTCTAAATGAAGTTGTTTGATTTCAAGTGGTGATGACCTTATCATAAACAGTCCTTGAACGAGTGGTAAGTAATTGTTGTTTAATTTTATTAAACACAATTTGAATTACTTATGTACATCTGTCCATCAACTTCAGGCCTCTGTTATATTTGCAAAAAACCGATATTAAACAAATTTAGTCTGTTGTTGACAAACAAATAAACAAAAAACAATTATTAAAACACGAATATATACACGAATTTTTATCTTGATCTTTCTTTCTTTAACTGGTTTCGTTGTAGCCGACTTAACGTTTCTAATTTATTAATTAGTTAAGGATGACAAAAAAAAAACAATAACAACAGCAGTCATTCAATATTCGTACATACATTTATATGCAAATTTTATATTTATTTATTTGCTTTTGTTTAAAAAGGGTTTCATTTGTTTCTTTTCTTAATTATGTAGTCGTTTATCATCGAACTAACACAATTTCTTTTCTTTGTTAATAAAAAGTACCTTTTTTAAAAAAGTACCTTTTCTTAAAGTAGGACCTCTTCTTAAAAAACACATGTTCTTAAAAAGCACATTTCTTAAAAAAGTTAATTTTCTCAAAAATTACCTTTTTTTTTTAAAAGTACCTGTTCTAAAAAAATTACCTTTTCTTTGAAGTACACATTTACTTAAAAGTACAGTTTCCTAAAAAAGTACCTTTTCCTAAAAAAGTACCTTTTCCTAAAAAAGTACCTTTTCCTAAAAAGTGCCAAAAAAGTACATTTCCTTAAAATATAACTTTTTCTTAAAAAAGTACCATTTTTAAAAAAGTACCTTTTTTAAAAAAGTACCTTTTCTTAAAGTAGTACCTCTTCTTAAAAAACACATGTTCTTAAAAAGCACATTTCCTTATAAGGGTACATTTTCTTAAAAGTACTTTTCTTTAAAAATTACCTTTTCTCAAAAAGTACTTTTTCTTAAAAGGCAGTTTTTCATAAAAACTTTATTTAACTAACTTTTTTCCTTTAATGCCGAAAATGCAAAACTTGCTTTCATCTGAAAATAAAACACGTCCTTAAAACTCTGGAGCTTTGTTTAATGTATGCTACATGGCGAAGGATTCTTAGATCAAATTTGGGAAGCATTATTTCTGGTACTCTGTTTTATTGATGCAAACTACAAATATTGCTTTTCGCGCTGTTAGTTTGGCAGGCGAAGGGCAATTTTTAGTTTTAAAAGATGTGGCTTCTGCGTATATCCTAGCTATTTCACGATTTACTCTCAATTTTTAGCTTGAGGTTAATTTTTCTATCGTTCTTTGATTTTGGGACTCATCTCAAAATATAGTTTCCAAAATAAATATAGTTTAGTCAAATCAACTTAATTGGAACAAGATTGTAGAGGTACTACTAAAAAAAAATCGATGTAACAGACCCTGTACGTCGTTTTATAATTCGTGAGATTCCCCTAACTGTAATTGTACGAATACTTTCTCCGGCATAGTTGCGTTGTAAAAAAAAAGGTAATTTAAGTAGAAACGTTCCGTATGATTCTTGAAGAACAAGCCAAAGTGCTACTGTGTCGATGTTAAGACATTATTAATTCGAAATATTTTATTAAAAATTTTAATAATATTTTAAATTTTCATTGCAAGTGTACGAATACTTTTTCTAGCAAGCATATGAAATAAAATATTTAAATTTGAAAACTTTTTATAGAATTATTAAAATATAAATATAGACATATATAAACAAAACAAATGTGAGTGTCTAAATGAAGTTGTTTGATTTCAAGTGGTGATGACCTTATCATAAACAGTCCTTGAACGAGTGGTAAGTAATTGTTGTTTAATTTTATTAAACACAATTTGAATTACTTATGTACATCTGTCCATCAACTTCAGGCCTCTGTTATATTTGCAAAAAACCGATATTAAACAAATTTAGTCTGTTGTTGACAAACAAATAAACAAAAAACAATTATTAAAACACGAATATATACACGAATTTTTATCTTGATCTTTCTTTCTTTAATTGGTTTCGTTGTAGCCGACTTAACGTTTCTAATTTATTAATTAGTTAAGGATGACAAAAAAAAACAATAACAACAGCAGTCATTCAATATTCGTACATACATTTATATGCAAATTTTATATTTATTTATTTGCTTTTGTTTAAAAAGGGTTTCATTTGTTTCTTTTCTTAATTATGTAGTCGTTTATCATCGAACTAACACAATTTCTTTTCTTTGTTAATAACAGTTATGTTCGGCTATGCCACCTTTAACATATCCTAACTGTGAATTTCAGAAAAGCTTTCGGTTTTAAAAATGTTCAGTGACCAAATATTCACTGAACCGGTTGATAAGGCTAACCCTCTAGCTGAACTTTTTGCAAAAAACTCGTTTTTACCGGATAGCGATCAACCTCTGCCCGAACTTGAAAGTGTATCTTGTACTATGCCTAAAATATTCTTTCGAGCACGCGAAGTTAAAAAGGTTCTTTCGGATCTCAACATTAATAAGTCTTCGCGACCAGAAGAAACAAACTATCTACTGCTTTTGGTTACTGATGAGGGTTGGTGACTCTTCCCGAAACAGCTGTATAACCTGTCATGCAGAATATAGATCAATTTTTTGAAACGAATGTGGCAATGTTTTTGCTTTATTTAAAGTAAAAACATTTGATCTTGAGCCTGGAGAATTGAGGCCAAACAAGCTAATTATATAAATATAGTTCCAATATATATAATTTTTTTTTTAAATAACTTTTGTAGTTAAAAAACGCACTTAAAGGAAAAGTGAAAGCTCTAACTTTGCAACGCTATTACTCGTATGTACAGTAAGGAGTTTCACTAAAATTTTTTTTTCAGATTTTTGCAACTCTTAAAGCGTATTATGAATTCTTAATAACCAAAATATTTTTGGTTTTGTTTTTAAAGTTAGGTACGGAGTCGCTAAGATTGATTTTATAAATAATTTTTTTTATTTTTGTTTCTGATGCCTTTTCTCTTAACAAACACAGAAATTAGTTCCTAAGAATAACAGCAAAAAAAAAAAAAAATTATCCGCTATAAAAATTGCTGTTTTTACGGGCACTTTAATTTGATGACCTTAATAAAAAAAAAAAAATGTAGTATTTCCTAATTGCAAGCCGCAATAGCTCGAGACATGTGCACATAATGAAATTTATTAGATAGGTCTTTGAAATATCAATTTCGGAGAAATATTAAGAAATAAAAAAAAACTTAAACACAGTTTTTATTGTTTCTAGTATTTCAGACAGATTTTACCAAGTACGTAAATTTCATAAAAATCAATAAAAGTTAGGTCGAAGACGTATCTAATGGTAAAATAACATTGGAAGCATTTTTTGCAGCTAAACCACTAAAACTGTCCATAGACAGTCTTCACAAAAACGTCGATTCGAATTAAATCTTTTTTTTTTTTTCAAAAATCAAGCAAACACCAAAAAAGTCCAAAGTCTATTACGCTATTGGAAACTATTTTTTTTATTTTAAATTGCACCAAAATCACAACTATTTTTGCGTCAGTAATCGCCAAAACCTTGAAGGAAATGCCTGTACCAGTATAAATTCAAACTGACACAAATGTCTTTGGCAGCTAGAGCTCGAAAAATATTTTAGTTTAAAAATATTGGATTTAGTGATGACCTTCTGTAGACGGTGTTTGTGGTTTAAGGACCATCTTTGTGGTTAAGTTAGTTAGTCTTGGCAATGGAATATTGTATTTTAAGCTTAGTTTGCAAAATCCCTTTGGGTTTTTGTCTATGTATTATTCTTTTACAACTAACTAGGGAATGTAGTTGTCAAAGTGAAATTTTTATGTCCATGGTTTGAATACTAAATATATTTTCTAGTGCAGCTAACTAACGGTTATTACTACTAGCAGAGCCCAGCCCTCGAAATTCAGGTGCAAATTATAAGAAAAATTTTTTTTCATTCAATTATAAATATTTTTTTTAACACATAGAAGATATATCTTATAAGATAATCAATTTTAGCCATTTCACAATTCAACACATATTTAATATACACACACACATCATTGTAGTTTTTTATTTGAAGCTTAAATATTTTTATGTATGTGTTAGTAGGAAATGCATTTTTCTCAAAAAAAAAAAAAAAAAAAAATGTTTCAGACGGTACAAATCTGTAAATATGGTGGACAGCTAAAAATAAATATCTTTCAAATGGGATATTTTTGGTCAAAATCGGTTAGTAACAAAAATTTTTATATCGGTCACAAGAAATTGCCTTGCCTATTAATATTATAGATGTATGTTATATACTTTTCTGGGTTTGTGTGTAATTTTTTCAATTTTTTTTTACAACACAGTCCGATATTGGATTTTAGGTCTGTGGGCTTAGGAGCGACGGAATATGCCAAATTACCTTTTTGTTTTATTATTTTACTTACTGAAGCCCCGAAATGAGCTAGAAAGCTCAAATTTCGCATACGTAAAGTACACGCCAAGCAACAGATATATTATATTTTCTGTTTGTTAGCGTAGAGGCTAGGGGTGTAGCCAATTAGCCATTCTCTACTATGAAATAAATTTTTTTAATCCACCCAATGGCTTAGACAGCTGAAATTTGGTTCCTAACGGCAGTCGATTAATGATTTGCATTGCAGTGGGTATAGCAGAGAAGGGCGTGGCTTTAGCATTTTTTTACTAACAGCTTCATAGGAAGCTAAAATTTGCAAAAACGTATAGTTATACCCTATACAACTATGTGGTCAGGCTATAATAACTTTTTGCTGATGTTTGTAACTACCGATTTAGCGATGTCCGTCTGTCCGTCCGTCCATCAGTGTATCCATTTGAACCTTCTAATCAAACTACAGGTCGCAAATGTAAATATAATTTTATGAAATTTAGTATAAAAGCTTCTATCAGCTATAGGAGAAACGCTATTGAAATTGATGGAAATCGATTCATGTTCAGACCTAGTCCCCACACATATGAGATCGACTTAAATTGCCATAATATCCAAATTATCATATAGATCTCGGGCAAATTGGGTTTGTGTATGTTTATTATATCCATTTATCTGTTGTCCAAAAATAAACCCTATAGGACAATTCGTAGTCATAGCCCCCATATAAAGCTGCATCCCGATCTTCACTTAAGTCTATCAAAAAACAAAAATATTGCACAGATTTTTCTCAAATATGATTTGTATATGTTTTTACAAAAAAGAAGTTACCTTACCAAATATGATCAGTGTCGTTATTTTCTATATCGAATTAGTTGGAACTAAGATATAAAGGGTCCGCCATCTAACGGTTTTTTTTTCAACTAGTGCTTATTTCGTGAATGGTAACACTTAGCTCATGTCTGATTTGACAGATAATTAGTTTTATCCTTCCGCTGAACGAATGTGGTTGTGTATACGCTTGAACTACGCTGGGAAATATTGCGACATTACTTTGAAAATCATGGTAATGTTGCAGAATGTGTGCGAAAATTGCGTACGGATTTTGGAAGAAGAGAAGCACCGTCAGCTCCGTATGTTCGTTATCTTGTGAAAAAAGTGAAAGAAACTGGCATCCTCATCGATATACCAAAGCGTGAAAAGCCAAAAACAGTGCGTACACCCGAGAATATTGCTGCTGTGGCAGAAAGTGTGCGTGAAGCGCCATCAACATCAATTCACCGTCTTCTCAAGAATTGAACATTTTGGAGGCATCATTGAGACGAATTTTGCATAAAGACCTTGGTATGACGCCATACAAAGTCCAATTGGTTCAGGAGTTGAAGCCAACTGACCATCCAATGCGTTTTCGCTTCGCTAAGTGGGCCTGGATCGACTTACAGAAGATGCCGATTTTGCCAAAAAAAATCATCTTTTCAGATGAAGCTCATTTTGATCTTGGTGGGTATGTAAACAAGCAAAATTGTCGCATTTGGGGCACAGAAAATCCGCACGCATACATTGAAAAGCCGATACACCCAAAACGAGTCACTGTTTGGTGCGGATTTTGGTCCAGAGGCATAATTGGGCCATTTTTCTTCGAAAATAAGCAAGGAGTGGCCGTTACAGTCAATGGCGATCGTTATCGGGCCATGTTGAACGAATTTTTGTTCACAAAAATTGAAGAAGAGGATATTGGCAACATTTGGTTTCAACAGGACGGCGCTACGTGCCACACAGCCGAAGCTACACTCGATGTTTTGCGCCCTGTTTTTGAAGATCGCATTATCAGCCGCAGAGCTGTTGTCGTTTGGCCACCTCGGATCTGCGATTTAGACACCGTTGGTTGTGGGGTGCCCTCAAAGATAAGTGTTACGCCAAGAAGCCAGAGACAATTGACGCTTTAAAGGACAATATTCGTGAAACCATTGGTGAAATACAGCTGCACACAATCGATAATGTGCTTAAAAATTGGACCGATCGTGTAGGCTACTGCATGGCCAGCCGAGGCAGCCATTTGAATGAAATTATTTTCCATTATTAACCGGAAGGATTGTACTTTCAAATAAAAAAAGAAATTTGAGATAATATTCAGTAGTTTTTTTTTATAGCATTTTCAAAAAAATAAAAGTTATTTGGCGGACCCTTTAGATCTCTATACGTATGTCATAGGGTATCGTATAATTGGTCTAGATCGACTACATTTTCTTATTTGTTTTTTATTGTTCCTTTTTTTAATTGCTTAAGCCTGGCTTGGTTAAGCTTTTAAAATAGTTCAATTTATTTTTATAGACAGCAAAATGCACTATTATTTTCGCATACATACAGATCGAGGAACTTTCACATACGTACACACATACATATAAAGATGGTCGATTAGTGGCCTTTTATCAAAACCCAGTTTTTATTTATTGCGAAGAGTTGCAAATTAAAGATAAAATTTTTTTTTGAAAAACTGATTCACCGATTTTTTCTAGTTTCATTTTATATATATATTTTTAAACAAAGTTTATAAAATTTTTTAGGTAAAAAAAAAATACTCCAGAAACATAATTGTAATATCTTAAAAACAAAAACCATATACATATGAATAGTTTATTATATTTCTTGATAGAAATCGACTAAGAGATTTACACTAAAGTTTGAAGCAACTCAGACCACATAAAACAGATGTTGAAAATATATAAATAAAAAACTCATTTAAAATAATTTGCTAAAAATATTTTTTAAACCAGTTCATTGAATATTGTATATTTTTATAATATTATCCCATTTGTATTCCAAATTATATTTAGAATCTTTGGTTTCAACATATTTACACGAGAAAAAACAAATAAAATACCCACCGGATACCGGTTTGTTCTATATTCGAAAAATTGCGATTAAAAAAAAACATTATCTTAAAAAAAAAAAAAAGAAAAACCCGTTGTAGGGTCCCTAACCATATATGTACGTTTACTTTTAAAATTTTGTAATACTTTTTTTTTTTAAATTTTGATTTACTTAACTTTAAGTTTGTGCCTCTCGTTATCACCGTTGGAGAAGTACATATTTAAAGTCTTTAAAAAAATATCTCATTAGAATACAACATCTATTTTTAATCTGTCAAAATCTCAAAGCATTTTCATTTATGAAATAAAATCCTGCTAAAAAATCGTTCCTTAAATCCAGGCCCTTTATATTATACTAGCAGATTCCAGCGCTCGAAATTCGAGTGCAATTTCTAGGCAACTTTATTTTTCAACTTAGCCAATTCACAAACCAAATTCGCAAAAACATTAATAAATTTAATACACACATACGTAGCATATGTATAATTTTATATATGTGTTAATGGCAACTTTAAATTCAATTTACTCAAAATAAAGGAAAAAAATTAAAAATCTGGAAATCTGGAAAACGGCTAAAAAGGAATACCTTTCTAATAATAATCGATTGGTAAAATCGGGATAAAACGGTAGAACAAAACATCGGTCACAAGAAGTAGCCTAGCCTATTAATATTATAGATGTAAATGTCTTCCTTGGTGCCCCTCTATTCTAATTTAAGAACATCATTGTTTATAATTTCATTGATTCTTAAGAATATTGTATAAAATAGAAACAAAATTACTTAGTAGTTTTTGTGAACAGGTTCTATTTTATACACAAAAAGAAGCCAATTAATTTATTTATGATTTTTACGCGACGTTTGAAAACATAAATAAATACAGAACCCTCAATAAAAATTATGAAAACATAATATAATTAGGATGAATATCATATGACAAAATTAGAACCTGTTCTATTAAACTTCTTGATTTTTGACAACAACAAAAAGTTGTTTTTAATTTGCCAAACACTAGTGACTAAAACTCGTCATAAATAAATGGATTTCCCACAGGAAAATACAGCAAAGAATACAATAAAAAAAAATCACATACATAATTCAAAACAAATAAATTCTAACAAATATTTAAATACTATTGTATTTATCTTGTGTTAATGACTTGTGTAAACATTGAGCGAAAAAAAAAATAAAAAATAATAATATCAAATTCATTAGTAAGTGCCTTCTGCACGGTTAATGTATCATACACCAAACAGCAGAACCCCGCTTAGCCATATGTATTTTTATACTTTATACCAATTTAGTATTTAACTCAGTACATAAATTAAAATACTTCAGTTTTTATTATGATTAGAATTTTTTTAAATTTTAAAAAATTTGTTTTTTTTTTCTATACTTTGCCTTCATTGTGTTAAAACGAGGTTCTACTATTTTTATTTGAACTCGTTTTTAGTATGAATATTCGCAGACATTCGACTTGAAGTGTTAGTTGTTAAGTTGAAGTTCAATGTGATTAACCAAAATTGATTTTTTTTTCAACAGTCGCTACCTCGAATCCAATATTAGAAAGTCATTGAAATTATTGTAATTAGTATTTAGTCACATGCGAAAAGGGTTTGTGACGTCAATAACACATTGAAATCATAAATATATAATATTATATGATGTCTATCTGGGAGACAAAAAGTACCTTTTGTTAAAAAATTGCCTTTTCGTAGAAACGAAAATTTTCTTAAAATACTCTTTTCTTAAAAAAGTGAGTTTTCTTAAAAAAGTGTACTAAAATTACTAAAAAAGTGTCTTACCCCAAAAAAGTATATTTTCTGAACAAAGTACCTTTTCTTAAAAATGCACCTTTCCTTAAAAAAGTACCTTTCCTTAAAAAAGTACCTTTCCTTAAAAAAAGTACCTTTTTTAAAAAAATATCAAATTTGCTTAAAAAGTAAATTTTCGTAAAACAGTACATTTTCTTAAAAAAGTAGCTTTTCTTAAATAAGTACCATATCTTAAAAAACTATCGTTTCCTAAAAAAGTATTTTTATTAAAGTAGCTTTTCTAAAAAAAGTATCTTGTCTTACAAAAGTAGATTTTCTTAAAAAAACGTTTTCTAAAAAAATAGCCTTTTCTTAAAAACTACCTTTCTTAAAAAGTACCTTTTATAAATAATTACCTTTTTTAAAATTAGTATATTTAAAAAAAAAATTTTTTTTCTTTAAAAACTACCTTTATTTCAAAAAGCACATTTTCTTAAGAAAGTTCCTCTTATACAAGTAGCTTTTCTGAAACAAGTACTTATTCTAGTACGTTTTCTTACAAAAGTACCTTTTCTTAAAAATGTAGATTTTCTTTAAAAAATTTTTTTTTTAAAACAGTACATTTTCTAAAAAAAGTAGCTTTTCTTAAATAAGTACCATATCTTAAAAGACTATCGTTTCCTAAAAAAGTATTTTTTTTTAAAGTAGCTTTTCTAAAAAAAGTATCTTGTCTTACAAAAGTAGATTTTCTTAAAAAAACGTTTTCTAAAAAAATAGCCTTTTCTTAAAAATTACCTTTCTTAAAAAGTACCTTTTATAAATAATTACCTTTTTTAAAATTAGTATATTTAAAAAAAAAATTTTTTTCTTTAAAAACTACCTTTATTTCAAAAAGCACATTTTCCTAAGAAAGTTCCTCTTATACAAGTAGCTTTTCTGAAACAAGTACTTATTCTAGTACGTTTTCTTACAAAAGTACCTTTTCTTAAAAATGTAGATTTTCTTTAAAAAAAATTTTTTTTTTTTAAATTACATATTCTTAAAGAGGATACTTTTCTCTTAAAACGCACATTTTCTTGAAAAGTACTTTTCCTTAAAAAGTATTTTTTTTTTTAAAGTACCTGTTCGCAAACAAGTAAATTTTCTTAAAAAAGTACCATTTGTTAGAAATGTATCGTGTCCTAAAATATTTTTTTCTTAAAAAAGTGAGGTACTTTCTTTTCTAAAAAAAGTATTCTTAGAAAGTACTCTTCTTAAAACAGGACTTTTTCGTAAAAAAGTACCTTTTCTTAAAAAGTAGCTTTTCTTAAACAAGTACTTCTTCTAGTACGTGTTCTCAGAAAAGTACATTTTCTTAAAAAAGTAAATTTTCTTAAAAACAACCTTCTCTTAAAAAGTACCTTTTCTTAAAAAGTACCTTTTCTCAAAAAGTACATTTTCTTAAAAAATACCTTTTCTTAAAAAGTACCTTTTCTTAAAAATTACCTTTTCTTAAAAAGTACCTTTTCTTAAAAAGTACCTTTTTTTTAAAAACCATTTTCTTAAAAAGTAACATTTGTTAAGAAAGTATCGTGTTCTAAAATAATCTAACCCATAAAAACAAAGTTTTTATTAAAACTCTTTCTTTCCTTATGAGTTTTGAATGTCTCCGTGACTGTGCGTGACTGTGTGTGATTATCTTAAAATTAATCTTTGGCCACAACAAGTCCATGGACAATGTTTCAGATCGATCAAATGAGGGGAAGTGAGGTTTTAATCTCTCCGTGACTGTGCGTGACTATGCGTGACTGTGCATGACTATGTGAAAGTTAATCTTTTTTCACAGCAAGTCTATCGACCAAATTTCAGATCGATTGGATGAGGTGGAATGGGGTTGCCCCACGACTGACAGACAGACAGACAGACAGGCAGAGAGTATGAGATAACAGAAAGAGTTTTAAAAACAAAACAAGTGAGAATATTATATTCGTTCTAGAACGTCTATATAATATCCTATACCATGAGTTTAGGGAGAGGTTCTTTGATCCACCTTTGCTGATGCAATCAGTAACTGGAAGCATAAACTAAGTTTTACCGCTATTTTTATTAATTTGTGTAGTGCAGATATGAAAAAAATCTATAGAATATTTTCTTTTTTTTTTGGTAGATTTAAGTAAATATCGGAAATCAGCCTTATATGGGAACTATGATTAAAAATGGCCCTACATGGCTTATTTTAGGGCTAGTGATGAGTGGATATAATAGACACGCATACACTACATTTTGTCGATACATATATGCTACTCGGGATCTTACGACCTTGAAGTCGGTCTCATAGGGATTATTTTTATGGGGGCTAGGTCTGAACATCCAGCGCTTTCACCAACTTCTATAGCGTTCGGCCGATAAAAACTTATGTACTAAACATCACCAAACTATATTCATGTTCGGCACCTGTAGGTTGATTAGATGGAGACCCAGACGGACAAACAGACAGATATCGCTAAATCGACTCAGAAATGATTGTGAGTCGATCGGTATAATAAACTACCTAGTGGTGTGGAGTACAATAAACTGAAGTTGTATTTTTAATCTTTAACCCTTTCCCTGTTTTTGTCGAATATAATCGACATCATAGCAGGCATGGATTGGAATGAAAAAGTTAACAGCATATTTAAATTTTGCACTGCTTTGCTTATTCGCCATAAAAAGATACAAATTTTCAGATTTTTAAAATCAATTTTGACATGGAGGGGGTTAACTCGTAACTGTGTATATATGTCCACTTCGTTCAAATCTTTGGCACACTTGTATACCCATTTTTAGCCATCGTGAAAAGCTGAAATTTCACACTCAGACAATTTAATGTTTAAAAATTTGAGACGGAAAATTCCTTGCAAAACTCTGAAAAGCTGAAAAAATCTTCAAACAAATTTTCACCGATTTGACGAGTGATAAATTCGTTTCAGGAAAAGTGCAGAATATTTCGATTTTTAAAAAAACTATTTCCAGAATTTTCCGATATTTCCGGAAAAATAAAAAAAAATTAAAAGTATGCGGAATAAAATTCTCTAGCAACTACTCTATAGTCATGTTAATTTTTAACATTTATTCATGCAAATATATACTCTAATATGTATGTTTAGATCTATATTATTAATAGGCTAGGCGATTTCTTGTGACCGATGTTTTGTTCTACCGTTTTGTTCGGATTTTGACCAAACGTATAGTATTTGAAAGGTATTTCTTTTTAGCCGTTTTGCAGATTTAAATATTTTTAAATTTTTTCCTTTATTTGGAGTAAATTCCATTGAAATTTACTACTAACACATACATAAAATTATGCATATGCTATGTGTGTGTTATTAAATTTGTTAATGTTATCTTCATTCACAATAATAATAAACCATAGAAGTGTTGGTTTGTGAATTGGCTAAGGTAGCTTTATTACCTAGAAATTGCACCCTAAATTTCGAGCGCTGGAATCTGCTAGTATCTATAGATATTAAAAAGCGACAAAGTAAAATTGAATTCTGTAATTGTCAATTTGTGTCTTCTATGACGGAGTATATTATTGCTGGAACTAGTAAAATGAAGTGCCAACAATTTATTGATTTTTTATTATCTTTTTTATTTCCAGGTAAGTGACATAAGAGAAGTATTAAATGTTTATTGACAAAGAAATAAGGTATTTATAAACATTTTTTGTACCCCTTTGTGATATGAAAAAAATTTTGACTAAAAAATTACAGCATACAAATTTATTCGATCCATGATCAATGCTTGTAAGATTGAATTATATGCAGAACAAATTCCTAAATAATCTAACCCATAAAAACAAAGTTTTTATTAAAACTCCCTCTTTCCTTATGCATATAAGTTTTGAATCTCCCCGTGACTGTGCGTGACTTTGTGTAACTATTTTAAAATTAATCTTTGGTCACAAGTCTACCAACCAAGTTTCAGATCGATCGGATAAGCGGAAATGGATTTTAAATCACTCGGTAACTGTGCGTGACTATGCGTGACTGTGCGTGACTTTGTCAAAGTTAATTTTTCTTTACAGCAATCAGATTGATTACAGGAGGGGAAATCCATTTTAAATCTCTCTGTGACTGTGCTTGACCATGCGTGACTCTGCGTGACTAAGACAAAGTTAATCTTTTTTCACAGCAAGTGTATGGAGCAAGTTTCAGATCGATCGGATAAGGGGGAATGGGCTTGCCCCACAACAGACAGACATAGATATTGAGTTAAAAGTTTTTTTGTCCTCATAAATATCTCCTCAAAAATATGTCCTCAAAAGTGGCTTTTCTTAACAAATTACATTTTCGTAGAAAAGTACCTTTTGTTAAAAAATAACCCCTTAAAAAAGTATCGTTTTTAAAAAGTACCTTTTCTTAACCCTACTATATACTCAAGTCCCGTAATTTTTAATTTTTTCTCCTGCGGCTTTTTTCTCATAGTAGCTTGATATATTGTGCAAGTCTAATTGCAAATATTTTATTGTATGTGTTGGTCGAGATCATGTGAGAGCTAATCTTATTTGACTGCACATGTAAATTTTTTTTTTTTTGCAAAAAGTGATTTTACAAATAATTACAAACAAAAGTAATACAGATATTTAAAAGTTTTAATTTAAACTAGTAGATTCCAGCCCTCGAAATTCGAGTGCAAATTCTAGGAAATTTAATTTTTTCATTAAATAAAGACCCTAAAGGTATGCTAATAAATTATAGCCAATTCACAAATCAACACAAAAACCAAACTCATTCTTATTACAAACACATTAACAAATTTAATTAACAAAAACATAGCATTGTATAATTTTATGTATGTGTTAGTAGCAACTTTAAATGCAATTTACGCAAAATAAAGGAAAAAATTTTAAAATCTGTAAATCTGTAAAACGGCAAAAAAGAAATACCTTTCGAATAAGATACGTTTGGTCAAAATCAGGATAAAACAGTAGAACAAAACATCGGTCACAAAAAATCGCCTAGCCTATTAATATTATAGATGCTTAAAAATATTTTTTAAAGTTAAAAAAATTAGAAAAAAAAATTAAAAAATACTTTTAGATGGCGGTCAGTCATTTTTCAAATACAATGTTGCCTATAGGCAACATTTCATAATGGCTAAACCAGGATATATAGGAATTTGAAATTGATATCGATTCATACTTAGGTCTAAACTAACAACTACATAAACTTGAAAAATCTTTAACCACGCCCCAATTAATTCGGGCATGAAAGCATTAAAAAGTATATTATTTTAAAAAAGTACTTTCAGAGAAGTATATTTTCTTAAAGCAATAAGGTAAGCATTTTAAGGTACTTTTTTGGGAAAATTATTTTATAAGAAAATATACTTTTTTTAAGAAAAGTTACGAAAAAGTGCTTTTTAAAGAAAAGTTACTTTGTGAAGAAAATGTTCTTTTTGAAGAAAATGTACTTTTTGAAGAAAATGTACTTTTTGAAGAAAATTTAAGGTACATCAAAGGGTAATTTTTACAAAAGGTATTTTTTTTAGAGAAAGGTACTTTTTTAAAGGAAACCTCATCCGCTATATATTTCGGATTTTTCCACTTGTGAGTGCTTTCTAGTTCCAAATCTTAATAAACCCAAATAAATGGAAAAAGCTTTCATTCAAAAATTCACGCATTTTTTTCATCAGCCCTGGTTGTTTATTTATTCTATTAATTTTTTACAATATATTGACCAGCGAAATTACCATAGTTTAATAATAACAATTTAAATAACTAATTTCCAAAAAGCCGCCAAACATACTTCCGCCGTAATAAACAAAGAAATCTCTGAGTTTGATAATGAAGACGAAAGGTAATAAATTTTACACTCAAAGCGTGAGTGTTTTCAAAAAGGCAAATAACCTTTTCAAGTAAAGCGAGTAGCAAGATTTTTGAAAAATCTATAATGAAGAAGAATAAGATATGTCTGATTATTAACATAATAACATAGAATTTTATCCGTACAGAATATTGAATATTATAGTTTGCCAAGGTGAACGCTTTGAGCGACACATGTCAACAACTGAATATATATGAACCGGATATTAAAAATATGCATATCGTAAGAGAGGAGATATTCTGCTGATGAAACGCATTTTCGTTCTACTTTAAAATCACTAATTTTCATCCTTTTTTATTATACTTTAAGATTTCCAATAAAAAAAGCTTGTACAAATATATGTTTAAGGCTATAACATGCAGTTAAACATATTTTAATAACACATATCGCACCTGTACCTCTAAACTGAGTCAACTTAAAATTTACAAATTTTCAGTAGAGGCAAAAAACGGTTTTTTTTTAATATTTACTATAAAATTTAAAAACAGTTATTTCATTGTAAAGAATTGCGAATAATAAGTATACAACAGTAGTTGTTTTTGCGATTTTTTCAGTGATCATCAAAAATAACAAGTTTTTTGGGTGCAACTCAAAATATGTCTTTTTAGTGGATTCTAAAGAAGCTACTCTTATAACACATAGAGGGTTACAACTGTATTTTTTTTACGAAAGACTAGAAAAACCGATGTAAGATTTTTACAGTGGATAGATATGACCACTGTGTATCGTTTTCTTGCAAAAAGTGAAAATTGAAAAATTTTGAGTTGACTCACTTTAGGGGTAGAGGTGTGATATCTTTTATTATGTTAGCTGCAACAATTGTAAAAAGTTTTTTTTTCCCCTTAAATACTAATTTATTTAGATTCATACATCACCACAAGCAATTCCAAGATTTGCAAATTTCAACACTTATTTAGAGTGCTCTTCACCAGTTTTATAGCGTTTTTAGAAGAAAGAATGTATTAGCGCTAAACGAGTCCTTACCTGGATAAAGACGAAACTTGGTGCATAAGTTAGAAATTATATTGTTAGAGCTAAAGACAATTTTCGTTATTTTTGGACGCCCAATTTAGATGTTATCACCTTTCACCAAATGAAGG
The DNA here is from genome assembly GCA_963682025.1 of Cordilura impudica. Classification (NCBI taxonomy): domain Eukaryota; kingdom Metazoa; phylum Arthropoda; class Insecta; order Diptera; family Scathophagidae; genus Cordilura; species Cordilura impudica. Next base: position 86,459,849 of record OY821518.1, on the reverse strand, counting down.
ATTTATGGGAGAAGTAGATGTCATTGTTAAATAATATTGATAAAACTTAATAACTTGAAAGTTTTTATTTGTCTGCGATAACTTCCTTGTTTGGGTACTAAGGATTCTAAGGCGGGTCCTTCCAACGATTTTTCGAATATGAATATATATATGAGGGTTTCACGTCCAGTGCACCAACTTTTGAAACCGATGTCTTCCGATCGAGATGAAATTTGCACCAAGGTTAGTCCTATTGGATAGTAGTTTAGACTCAATTTTTCAATAAGATCGGTCCAGATCTCTTTGAGTTAGAGGGGATCAAAATTTTACATTTTGGCCAAACAGGTGTTTTTTCTCATCCATGTAACTTATTACCTATTGTTCTTAGAAAATTTTCTCCCAAATAGTTTAGATAGCTATTTCTTCAATATTTCGAACAAAAATACTTTAAAAAAAAATTTTTTTAGATTTTTTTTGCTATATCAAAGCATTTTTTGCCTTGTTTTCAAAAAGGGCATTTTTCTTTCTTTTTTTTTTTCATAAGAAAGCTTAGGATTTTTCCTTTAAGAGCTTTTTGGTCGCTTAGTGGGATGGGAGTGGGATATCTATCAAAATAAATGTTTTGTAACTCAAGACAACGGTTTTTCAATTTTTCACAAATGCACTATTTTGAACTTTTTCCTATTTGTGTGAAAAACCTTACAAATTAAACTTATACTGAGAAGCTAGACAAATTAACCTTTCCGAAGGTTAACTAAAATTTCATACCCTCGATACTCTAATACCCAGAATATGTTAACCACAGGAATCACTTTTTTTCTATAGAAATGTTGAAAAATTATTATTTTTTTATTTATTTGTAATAATAATTAAATTAATATATAATAATCTTATATATTAAAACAATTTATGAATAAACTTTGCATTCAAGATTTTTTTTCAATATTTTTCTTCTCTCAGACCTCTATAACTAGAGTTCTAATTAACGTAGGCTGTTGACATAGGTCTAAGAACACCCAGGGTATCAAGCTATCAGGGTATTGAGCTATTAACTGCTTAAATTCGTTGGGTTTGAGGAAAGTTATGCGTGGAGGATCAACTTTACTTTTACTGTACGTTAACTTATCTTGGCATATTTTGGCATTACTGTACGTTAACTTCTCTTGGCAAATTTTGGTATTATATTATAAAAATTAATATAATATAATATAATGCTAAAATAATATTAAAAATAAAAAGATAAATTATTTAATAAAATTTAATCTTAATTACTACATTAATTACATTTATATCATATCTATTTTTATACTTAATTTATTGTAGCTGATGAGGTATTTAAGTCTTGTAAATTTTTAAATACCCAGTCTTTCATCCAGCTTTTTTGTCGCCTTTATTTACTGCGTTTTTTTGTCAACCCTTTCTTGGCGTTACTAGGTTCTGCTGTTGATTTCGCTGCTGGTTTATTTGTTGGCTTTGGAAAGAAATCGCATTGAATAGGGGCAGAAAACTTTTTCAACTTGAGTCTTCCATAGACAAGCGGTATAAAAGCATGGTATTGAGCGGTGCCATCGATTGTTACCGCAGCATCGAATCTGCTCTTCAGTGTTTTCAATGTTTCCTGATGATCCTCTTTGCTACTAAAAACTATTTTAGTTTCTTTACAATAACTCTTTGCCCAATGGAATAAAGCAGTCGCATCTAAGATGCGATCTTGATGAGAGCACTGGAGGCTATACTTCGCTGCATTTCTTTTAAGGTTTGCTCCAATACCATCACATGCTCCTTTTACCATGAGCAGTAGGATGAAAATGCCATTCAGCTGGCATTCCAAAATCTTTTTCATGGGCCATAAGATTTGCCAAGCTACTTTTGTTTTTAAAATGTTGACGAGCTCCGTCCGTTCCTTACTGTAAATTTAGATTTTAGAAATTTTAGCATTCTCTTCTGGTACTCATAAACTGCAACGGTATCATGTTTTAAATCGTCGGATATGATTGCCATACTTTTGTGTTTCAGTTTTTCATATTTCATGTTGTAAATAACTACTGTGAATATAGTTGCTTGGTCGTTATTGAAGTTGAATGCTTGTATGGCATCCTGAAGAACATATTTATAGTTTTCTGCGAAATCATATGAAATAACGAATTCACCCGACGTCAAATGTATCTTCAAATCCTTGAAGAATGACCATTGGTCTTTGACTAAAAAGTCATGGTTTCTCAAGTTTAGCAATCCTGTACACATTTCTTCCACAAAATCATCCACATTTAAAATGATTGTTTTCAATGTGCATCTGTCAGTCTGAATCCAAGAATCAAATTTGACATCCACTATATATTCTCGATCTAAAGAGTTGATTAAATTTTCTTTGATGAATGTGGTTTTCGGGCAATTGGTACATTCACCTAAGTTGCAAGAAGTTATTATTGGACACATAGTCAATTTAAGGCAACCGCGGTAATCGTGTAAATCTTCGGCCGAATCATCTGTTAAATATTTTAAGTTGATTTCCTTCAACAACAGTTTAACATTTTCATGGTAAATGCAAACGCATACTGTGTGCGCTCCGCTGCTTCCTGCCAAAACACAATGTTTTGGCCTTATTTGGGTAAATTTTGTGAAGCCAATTTTAACATCCTCGTGTTCAGATTGAAATGTTGCAAATAACTCTATCAGGTTACAGAGAACCATTCTCTTCTCTTATGTTATAAATATATGTTACATACCTTCGGAAAGGTTAATTTGTCTAGTTTCTCAGTATAAGTTTTATTTGTAAGGTTTTAGACACAAATCGGAAAAAATTCAAAATAGTGCATTTGTGAAAAATTGAAAAACCGTTGTCTTGAGTTACAAAACATTTATTTTGATAGATATCCCACTCCCATCCCACTAAGCGACCAAAAAGCTCTTAAAGGAAAAATCCTAAGCTTTCTTATGAAAAAAAAATGCCCTTTTTGAAAAAAGGCAAAAAATGCTTAGATTTAGCAAAAAAAAAAAGTCTAAAAAATTTTTTTTTTTAAAGTATTTTTTTCCAAAATATTGAGGAAATAGCTATCTAAACTATTTGGGAGAAAATTTTCTAAGAACAATAGGTAATAAGTTACATGGATGAGAAAAAACACCTGTTTGGCCAAAATGTCAAATTTTGATCCCCTCTAACTCAGAGAGATCTGGACCGATCTTGTTGAAAAATTGTGTTTAAACTACCAATAGGACTAACCTTAGTGCAAATTTCATCCTGATCGGAAGACATCGGTTTCAAACGTTGGTGCACTTGACATGAAACCCCACATATACATATATATTAGTGTACGAACGTAAACATATCCCAGCAAAACCTTGGTAATGATTAGTTATTACCGTTGCATTACTTGGTAATGTTAACCCCATATCTTTTGAATAATTTCAAGCTAAATGTAAGGACTTCCTGATAATGATTTATGTATATACTTACGGGTAATGACCACTGTTTGTATTAGTAAAAACTATAAATAATGAGTTAAATTTAATAAAACAAACTATTGACAAAAAACGCAGCAAAAGCTGTTAAGTTTTACATTACATTATTTACAACAGATTGTGCGGTGTCAATGTGTTGTTTCTACAGAAAATTACTTTACTCCCTACATGTAACAAATTACTCAAAACCCTTCTTGTTATCTATAAAGTAACTAGTTATTTGTATTAGTACCTAGTAAGGTGCCGGTAAGGCCTTTCCTCCAATGACACCCCCATGTTAAAGGTTTCGTAATGGAAATGTAACTACTGAACACTTTTGATTTCTTATTCTAAAGCTCATTACATGTAATGGAAAGTTTTGCTGGGATTATAGTGTATTTGTGACATACTTGCGTGGACGCCTAAGTAAATTTAATAAAGGTTGATAGTTTTGAAAAGGAACTTTTTAAGAAAAGGTACCTATTTAGCAAACGATATTTTTAAAGAGATGGTATTTTTTCACTTTTTTAAGAAATCATACTTTTTTCAAAAAAGAATTTTAGAAAAAAATTTACTTATAATAAATGGCGTTTCTAAGAAAAGGTATTTGTTTAAGATTACGCTTTAAGGAAATACTAGCAGATTCCAGCCCTCGAAATTCGAGTGCAAATTCTAGGAAATTTTATTTTTGCATTAATAAAGACCCTAAAGGTATGCTAATCAATTATAGCCAATTCGCAAATCAACACAAAAAAACAAACTAATTTTTACTACAAACACATTAACAAATTTAATAAACACGCATATAGCATTGTATAATTGTATGTATGTGTTAGTAGCAACTTTAAATGCAGTTTACTCAAAATAGAGGAAAAAAATTTAAAAATATGTAAGTTTGCAAAACTTCTAAAAAGGAATACCTTTCAAATAATATACGTTTGGTAAAATCGGGATAAAACGGTAGAACAAAACATCGGTCACAAGAAAGCGCCTAGCCTATTAATATTAAAGATGCTTTCTTAAGAAAATGTAGTGTTTAAGAAAATGTATTTTTAACAAAATTTAATTCTTTAACGTTTTAACTAAATGTTTTTTGTTAAGAAAGGTACTTTTTTAAGAAAGGTACTTTTTAAAATAAGTACTTTTTTAAGAAAAAGTAGTTTTTAAAAAATTTACTTTTTTAAGAAAAAGTGCTTTTATAAGAAAAAGTAATTTTTGCAGAAAATAAACTTTTTAATGAAAACGTATATTTTTTTTTGTTGAAATTGTACTTTTTAGGGAAAATTTAATTATTTAACAAAATGTATTTTTTAGGAAAGTTACTTCTTTAAGAAAGCGTACTTTTTAAGAAAAGGTATTTTTTTAAGCAAAGGCACTTGTTAAGAAAATATATTATATTTAAGCAAAGGTACTTCTTTAAGAAAGGGTACGTTTTTTGAAAATTTACTTTATTAAGAAAAGGTAAATTTTTCAGAAAACGACCTTTTTTGAGAAAATATATTATTTTTAAGAAAAGATTCTTCTTTAGGAAAGGGTACCTTTTTGAACAAGTACATTAATAAGAAAGGTACTTTTTTTTAGAAAACGAGCTTTTTAAGAAAATGTACTTTTTAAGAGTTGGTACCGTTTAAGGAAGGTACTTTTTGAAGAAAGTGTACCTTTTTAAAAAAGTAATTTTTTTTTGTTTTGGAGAAAATATACTTTTCAAAGAAAAGGTATTATTTTTTTTTTGGAGAAAATATACTTTTTAAAGAAAAGGTATTATTTAAAGAAAATATACTTTTTTAAGGAAGCTATTTAAAAAAAATTTAAACTTAAAGGAAATGTACTTTTCAAGAGAGGTAAAAGAAAATTTTTTAAAAGGACACTTTTTTAAGAAAAGGTACATTTTTAGAAATGGAACTTTTTAACAAAATTATAATAAATGGTGTCTCTAAGAAAGTATCTGGTTAAGAAGATTCTCTAAGGATATATGTATAACTTCTTAAGAAAATATACTTTTATTTAGGAAAATTTTCTTTTGAAAAGGTACTTTGATGAAAAGGTACTTTTTGAAGAAAATATGCTTTTTAATGAAAACGTATATATTTTTATTTACAAATTGTACTTTTTAGGGAAAATGTAATTATATAACAAAATGTTTTTTTTTGGAAAGTTACTTCTTTAAGAAAGCGTACTTTTTAAGAAAAGGTATTTTTTTAAGCAAAGGCACTTGTTAAGAAAATATATGATATTTACGCAAAGGTACTTCTTTAAGAAAGGGTACGTTTTTTGAAAATTTACTTTATTAAGAAAATGTAAGTTTTTCCCAAAACGTACTTTTTAAAAAAAGATGCTTTTTAAGAAAATGTACTTTTTAAGAGGAGGTACCTTCTAAGAAAGGTAATTTTTTAACAAAGTGAACTTTTTGTAAGATAAAGTGTTTTTTGCAGGAATTATTCTTTTAAAAGAAAACGGTTTTTTTTTTAATTAAAGGCTCTTTTTAGAGAATATTAAGTTTTTTAACAATGTATTTTTTAAAAAAGATAGTTTTTAAAGAAATAGAATAGTTTTTAAAGATAGTTTTTAAGTTAAGGTACTTTTTTAAGAAAGAATACTAGATTTATGAAAAGGTTATTTTTTAAGAAAGGGTATTTTTTTTAAAGGTATTTTTATAAGAAAAAGTACTTTTTTAAGAAAAGGTAATTTTTTAAGAATAAGCACTTATTTAAGAAAACGTTAAATTCTAAGCTACATATATGATTTTTAAGTAAAACTATTTCTGAAGAAAGGCACTTTTAAAGGAAAAGGTATAGTAGGTTTTAAGGATATGTACTTTTTAGAAAAGCTAGCTTTCCAGAAAATATATTCCTTTTTTAAAATTAACTATAAAAAAGACGTATTTATTTAAGAAAATGTACTTATTTAGAAAATTTACTTATTTGAGAAAATGAATTTTGTAAGAAACGATATTTTTTTAAGAAAAGGCTCTTTTTAGAAATGGTACTTTTTGAAAAGAAGGTACTTTTTATAGAAAAGGTTCTTTTTTTAAGCAACTTTTTTAAAAAAGGTTCTTTAAAAAAAAAAAAAAAAAAAAAAGTATTTTGTATGACAATATGTTTTGCAAAGGAATATATACTTTTTCACAAAAGGTACCTTCATAACAAAACGTATTTTTTTTTTTTTTAGAAAATTTACTTTTTCACACAAAGTACTTTTACACAAAAGGTACTTTTTCCGTATAAGGTACGTTTTTTAAGAAAATTGTTTTCTAGAAAAGATACTTTTTAAGAATAGGTACTTTTTAAGAATAGGTACTTTTTACGAAAAACTACTTTTTAAAGAAAAGGTACTTTGTGAAACAAGTGTACTCTTTGTAGGAAATGAACTTTTTGAAGAAAAGGTACAACAAAGGGTACGTACTTTTTTAACTAAATATATTTTTTTAGCAAAAGGTACCTTTTTAAAGGCAACCTCATCCGCTATATTTTCTGGATATTTCCGCCTGTAAATGGACCAAAAATCATATATATTTTATTTAGGAAACAACTTTCATTTAAAAATTCACAAATTTTTTTATCAGCCCTATTAGTTATTTATTCTATTAATTTTTTAGAACATATTTTAATAACAATATAAATGCAAATGTTTACATAAATCGGTTACTTAAATTTAAATAACTAATTTCCAAAAAGCCGCCAAAATACTTCCGCCATAATAAATAAAGAAATCTTAAAGCTCGAAAATGAAGATGAAAGGTAATAAATTTTAGATTCCAAACCTGTGAGTTCTCAAAAAGGCAAATAACCTTTTCAAGTAAAGCGAGTAGCTAAATGTTTGATAAATCTATAGTGAAGAAGAAGATTATTAACATAATAACATAGAACATTTTGAACCACACATGCTAACAACTTAGTGAATATGAATCGGATATTAAAAGATATTGCTGCCATTATTTGTTAGTGTTCAGTATATGACAAGTACAACATTTTTAGCCGAAACAGGACTTAATTACTGAGTGCATTATGTGTACTTCATTTTCTTTTTGCCTCTTCACTTACTTCATAGGTGGCAATCTATTAAGTTATTTTGAAAACTACTACACTTTCAAATCTTTTCATAATTAATTAGAACATTGGATATTAACTTAGTTTTTATTGCGATTTCAAATCAATATTGATTAATGATAAGGATTTTAATATATTTAATACAAGTAGGAAAGTTATTGCCGATGTAGGTCGACCATACAATAACATACAGTATGAGTTTCGTAAAGGGATCTAAGGCCCAACTCTAATGTTTGCGGTTATGAATGGAAATATTAAATAAACATAAAATTTTTGAATGATTGTCATATATTTTTTGACGACGAGGTCCAAAAATGGGGCAACTAATACCTTATTTTCTGAGGTGAGTTATACGTTCCAAGATTAGTGCAAACTGGATGCAGCATTATCGGAGGACTATGATTATAATTGTTCCTAAAATCTTTTTTTTTAGTGTTTCTGATTTTTGTATAACTATTACAAACACTCACAAACTATATTTGAATTTCCTTAAAAAAGTAATTTTCTGAAAAGAGTAAATGTTATTTTAACAACTTTGTTTAAAAAGTAAATTTTCTTCATAAATGTATCGTTTTTTAATAAAACCTTTTCTTAAAAATGTCCTCTTCTTATTACAGTAAATTTTCTTCAAAAAGTAACCCTTCCTAAAAGGTGTCTTTTCCTAAAAAAAAGTAGAAAAATGGACCGTTTCATAGTGGGTTCGATGGTTCTCTAAGTGGCGATTAATTAAGAGAAACCGTAGTTTATAAGTATTTTGAGCTTTTATTGATGATTAATCACAAATACATAAAAACACAGCATTTAAGAAAAATATGGTAAAAAAATTTTGAACCCTTTAGGCGCTTTTTTCATTTTTGGCAAAAAAGTTCTTAGTTCACTAATTTAACTGTAGCTTTGGAATGAAAAGAGATAAATTAATAAATAATCATGAAAAATAGAGCGTACTTAATGTGCTATTAAAAAAATTAAAGAATAAGCATATAATATGTATTCATATTACTATAAATTGAATTTAGATTCCAAATTTTGTTTTTCACTAAATCTCATATATATACAAATTTATCTCAAAAAAGTCACGAACGAGGATATTATAATATTTTATTGATGATAAGTCATACAGCCCTGTTCTTGAAACGTTGTTATTTGAATAAGAGCGAATTTAAAATCACATGATATTGAAATTTTGGGTTTCTTGAAACCACTTTTTTTATTTATTTAATGGAAACATATGTTTGAGTTAAGAACATATGTTATCTAGAAACCGAGGTGCCATATGGTTCTTTATTCAGTTTCACAAAAAACTTTTAAGTATTTTATGCATGTTTTTTCTTAAGTTTATGGAAAAAGTATAAAGAAAAATATTTTCTTTTAAAATAACAACTTATTTGTTCATTTAATTGTTTTTGTTCTTCAATTTCATTCAATTAAAAATGACTTTTCTATTTTTAAAAAGTTAGGCATCACCAAAAAAAATTTCGATATTCAAATAAATTGAATTTGACTGGCATCACTACTGTTTCGAACATACATAGGCAAAAAAATAAAAATATGTGATTTGATGGAAAAAATTTTTTTAATTCCTTTATTTGCAATAATTAGTGCATAAAGAATCTATGTTATAATTGAAAAAATTATAATGGAAAATAGATTGTGTAAATAAAAAGTTTTTATTATAGTTATAGAACAGCATCATAGCAAAAATTGTGTTTTATTAACATCGACCACTTATTACGATTTTTTTTTTTTTAAATCAGCGCAAAATGTAGACGTTTTTAAAATCGTTTTTTTTCATGAAATTAATGCCTAATTTTTTAAAATAATGACAAGGTTCAATAAAAAACCTGTTAGAGTTTAAATATCAATTAGTTTTTTTTATCTCTTAAGAGCTACTTAGTAGAAAAAAAGGGCATTTGTTTTGATTTCACAAAGCCTTTTCTATGTGAATTAAAACGAGAAAAAATATACTTATTGACATTAGAGAACAGCAAAAACTCGTAGATTTAAGAATTTTTTCTTTTACGAGTTTTTTTTGTGGTAGTGGTTTCAAGAACAGGGGTGATAAGTACATAAAATACAGCATTTTAGAAAAAAAAATGGAAAACACAATTTTTTTAACCTGTTCGGCGCACAGTGACCATTTGACGAGAAGACGGTCAAAAATCTATAACTTTTGATTGGATTGGAATTTTGATATGCGGTTTTTTTTTGTTTGGTAGGTGAGACTTTAACCTTTAAGTTTTGCTATAAAACGTAGACCGAAAATAAAAAAAGTTACGGAGGGTTTAAAATACATTTTCATTTGTAGTTGAATTTTAGTACAAAAGAGAAGTGTTGAAAGGTAAAAAAAGATTTTTTTAATATAATGTCTTATTTTTTCAGTTAATTTTACAACTAATACTTTTTAACAATTTTTTAAGTTAATTTTTTCAGAAAATGCCAAACTTTGGCCCCCGTAAACTTTTTAGTCCTAATGTGCACAAGGGCCAAAGGTTGTTTTTTTTTTAAAGATCCCGAATTAAAATATAATTTATTAAGCAGCGAACGTAAAAGTTAACTTATATTGGTTCAATGAAAAACTCGAATGTTTTTGCTTTAGTTAAATTTTTTTTATTGTCTTTTTAAATATTTCTATATCAATTTTTATTGTAAATTTACAAAATATATAAATATTTAAATCAAGAAAATTTTTTAACTATATAAAAAAAGTGTAACTTATTGTTAGTGTAATGAAAAAGTACTTTAAATCAACCAATTTTAGTAAAAATTTCTTCTAAATAGCCTTGATTTTCATCTTCTAGAAGTTGTTTGTTTCTTCTTCTAATTGCAATTTTATTTCTGCTGATGTTGAAGTGACACTAATAGCAGATTGTGAAGGTAAGCATTCTTTTTTGGCAGAAACTAAATCTCGATACTCTGGAAAAATCCCACAATTCTTTTCATTGGTTCGCTTCCGCAATTCCTTATATTGATTTTTGGTCAATTTCAAATCCAAAAATAGGGCGAACGCTTCTTCCGGCGTAAATTTCTTATCTTCAATTGGTGTAGGAGTGCTTTTCAAAATCCTCTTTGTGCGCCTCTCGCTTCTACTATATTTTCAATTATTTCAATTTTATTTTTTTTATTTTGGGTTGGTTGAATTCGGTGCAAAAATTAATCCTTAATAATTCTTTGAGAAATTTCTTCATTGATATTCTCCAGCTTGCGCCTTCGAGATCTTTCACTACATCCGTCAATTGTTTTTGCTGGTCGACCCTTTTTTCCTCTTTCGTTGGCAGTTGTAGATGCACTCTCAAAAATAAGTTCCTTTATTAACCAGTCTTGGTAACGTTTGTACATCTTTGCCTTGCATTATATCTCAACCCTTTTTTATAAGCAAAAAAAATACACCGCGGTGCACCGGTACGACCAACTTTTGTATTCATAACACTCAGACGGACCGACGGACATCGTTTAATCGACTCAGAAAGTGTTTTTGAGTCGATCCCTATAATAAAAGATGGATAAAGGTCCAATATTTTTGGCAGTTACAAACATCACCTCAAACTTAATATATCCTAACCACATGATGGACAACTTTTGTTTTCATAAATTTTGCAGAAAATATCTAACCTTGGGTCACAAAAATTGTTGGGGTATAGGAGTATAGGGGTGGGTTCGGACTATAGAACAGTGCAAGATCTTTTCTGACTGCTTTTGACTGGCAAAAGTTATGCTCTATTAAGAAGGAGATTTTCGGAAAATTTGGATCTTTTTTAAAAAATTTTTGTTTAAAATTTTGGAATGACTCAGTGATTTTAAGTTTTTAACATTAATAGTATGGAAGACACAAAAATATACAAAATATATTTCACTTCAAAATCTTTTAAATCAAAAAAGTTACAGTCATTCAAAAATAAAAATTTACAAAGAAATTTTTAATTTTAGCAAAATACTGAGAAAGCATATTTTCGAAGACCCTGTTCGCTGTGATATAGTGGAGATAGAGTCGCAATTTTTTGGCTGCCGAGGTTTACTAGTATTTACTTTGAAATGAATAAAATAACTTTTAAATCGGTAACAAAAAAAAAAAATGATTTTTGGCCGCCTTCTCAAAATATGGTGCGTCGCATTTTTGGTTTTCGGCAAAAAGTGACAAATTAATAAATAAACGTTTAAAATAGAGCGTACTTAATATGCTATTAAAGAAATTTCAGAATAAGCATATAATATGTATTCATATTATTATAAATTGAATTTAAAGTCTAAATTTTGTTTTTCACTAAATGCCATAAATATACAAAATTTTCTCAAAAAAATCACGAAAGCATGGTTTATTAAAAAAAAAAAAAAAATTAAAACTTTTTGGTTTTATTTTACAATTTTAATAAATAATATAATCCCAATTATCATAATCTTCATTATCGTAATTATCTTCATCATAATTATCATAATCTTCATCATCGTCATCACTATCTTCATTGCTATTATCATCACCTTCTTCATCACCATTTTCATTATCTACATCTTTATTATAATTTTCATCAGAAATATTTGGCAAAACTAATAACTCTAATTCCGAAGTTGGTAAATTATTTTTTTTCCTGCTCATATTTGTTGCTCCTGCTAGATATAAATGGGTCTGAACTTAGAAGCAACCTATTGAAAATACCAGCATTGGACTTTTCTCGGCTGCATTAATGGGCAAAGTGCTCTCTATAATTCTTAAAATCTTTATTTCTGGCTTCTAGAGCTTCTTCCGATAATTCTCCAATTGGTAAAAGTGCGTGCTGTATAATCTCCGGCCCGTGAATAAAAAAATTATGCAAACCACGGATATTTTTCAACGAAACATCGTGCGCTGTACTGTGAGCAAGTCTACGAAAATATTCCAAATGAATCTCATGATCACAAGAAACAACAATCAGTACTAGCAGATTCCAGCGCTCGAAATTCGAGTGGAATTTCAAGGCAGCTTTAGTTTTCAACTTAGCCAATTCACCAGCCAACACTTAATGGTTTATTATTGTGAATGAAGATAGCAAACTTATTAACAAACTCATTAACAAATGTAGTAAACACACACATATCATGTGTATAATTTTATGTATGTGTTAGTAGCAACTTTAAATGCAATTTACTCAAAATAAAGGAAAAAATTAAAAATCTGTAAATCTGCAAAACGGCTAAAAAGAAATACCTTTAAAATAATATACGTTTGGTCAAAATCGGGATAAAACGGTGGAACAAAACATCGGTCACAAAAAATCGCCTAGCTTATTAATATTGTAGATTATATTATATATTAATATATGTGTGTATGTTTAATGTTAGAAATTTTAATTTTGTTTAAATTAATATAAAACAAAATTAACATAACAGAAAATACATGGTTACATTATATGGTGGCTATAATTTTTGCTTACGAACATTTTAGTACGTGAGCAAAAATTCGGGAGCGTGCGTAAATACTTTGTGAATTTTGCAAAATGTATTAAAATTGTTTACATACTGTAAATTGCGCGTGGTACAATTTTGTGTACGTGAGCTAAAGTGATCAAAATCACTGACGCACTCATCTCTATAAAAAAAAACTCAATACGCATCAACATAAACAATAACAAAAATACCAAAAGTATAGAAAAAGACAATATTTAAAAACAAACTACACACTTACTGGACTTGACAACCAGACTTTGTACACAAAAACGACAATAAAAAAAGGATCTGCATTGTCTCAGGATTTTTTTTTTAATTAAAGCTGAAATCTTATACTTTTTTAAAATCCACAAAACGGAACCGAACTATTACTAACTTAATAAGTGCGGTCCATAAAATGTGAAAAATGTCCCAATTTTCGACCTTTTTAAAAAAAATACTAAAAATAATTACACACGATTTTTATAAACAAAAAAAATTTTCTATATCTTAAAATACCTGAAGTTCCATTATAAAAGTTTTACTTTTTTAAAGATTTAAAGTATTTCAATTTTTCTACTTTTTGCAAAAACAACATTAATTTGCTGACTTTGACAGCTCACCACGGGGTAAGTGTACATCACAGATGGCTGAAATTTCACATAGTGATGTAGAATTTTATCCAGTTTCACTCTATACAAAAGTTTCTGACAAAAACTTAATTCTAAAATTCCAATTAATCGCCACTTTGGGTCCATTTGAACTCAATGTGCGTTTATTAAAAAAATAATATTTTCTTAAAAAAAACTTTTCTAAAATTATATTTTTTAAACAATTTTTTAAACAATTACCTTTTCTGAAAAATATCCTTTTTTTAAAAAGTACATTATCACAAAAAATATGCCTTTTCTTAATATTATTTTGGCTTAAAAAAGTACAGTTTCCTAAAAAAATAACCTATTCTTAAAAAAGTACTTTAACTTTAAAAACATGTCCATTTTAAAAACATGCTTTTTAAATTTTTCGTAAAAAAAAACTACTTAAAAAACAGCTTTTCTTAAATAAGTACATTTTCTTAAAATTTAGTTATTTTATTTTATTAGTAAATTTGAAAAGAGTACTAGCATCTATGGCCTTCGACTCTGAACTTTTCGTAAAAAAATTACTTTTTTGAGAAGTACGTTTTCTTCAAAATTCTATTTTCTTAAATACCTTTTCTTTAAAATCTACTTCGCAATTTTCTTAGAATACCCTCTCTAAAAAAATAATTTTTTATTTATATTTAGGTAAAGGGGTATTTCCTTAAAAATTTCCATGTTTGTAAACAAATACCTATTCTTTAAAAATTACTTTTTCTTAAACAAGTAAATTTTCTTAAAAAAGTGCAATTTGTTAATAAAGTACTTTTTATAAAAAATTTCCTTTTATAAAAAAGTACCTTTTCTAAAAAAAGTATTCTATCGAAAAAAGTAGCTGTTCTTAAAAAAGAAATTTTTCTTGAAAAAGTACATTTTGTTAAAAAAGTAAATTTTTCTTAAAAAGTTTTCAAAAAAAAAATTAACCCTTTCTTAAGAAAGTACCTTTTTATAATGAGGTAACTTTGTTTAAAAATGTGCTTTTCTTAAAAAAGCATATCTGCTTCAAAATTTCTTATATTAATATCTTTTCTTAAAACTGTATTTTTCTTAAAATATGAATTTTTTACTTAAAAAAAAAAAATTATCTTAAAGGGTATATTTTGGTACAACGTTATTTACCTAAACAGAACATTTGTTACAAAAAGTACTTAAAAAAAAAAAAAATATTTCCTTAATTTTTTTTAATTACTTGTTCTAAAAAAGTACCTTTTCTCAAAGAATTTTCTTTTCTGAAAAAAATACCTTCTCTTTGAAAGGTTCCTGTTCTTAAAAATGTACCTTTTGTTAAAAAAGTACATTTTCTTAAAAAAAAAGAAAATTTTCTTAAAAAAGTAACTATTCTAATAAATTACGTCTTCTTAAACTAGTTAGTACCTTCTCTTAAAAAAGTAAATTTCATAAAAAGTACCTTTTCTTTAAAAAGTACTTTCTGCAAAAAATATTTTTTTTAAGAACCAATTTTTTAAAAAAATATCGTTTCTTAAAAATTAACCTTTTTAAAAGAACCGTCCGTCCGTCCGTCCGTCCGTCCGTCTGTGTGTCCATGTAAAGCTTGTAATCAAACTGCAGGTCGCAAATATGAATATGAAATTTGGTATATAAGCTTTTATCGGCCATAGGATGAACGCTATTGAAATTGGTGAGAATCGGTCCATGTTCAGACCTAGCCCCCATACAAATTACCCATATGAAATCGACATAAATTGCCATAAGATCCAAATTGTCATAGAGATCTTACTCAAATTGGGTTTGTATGCGTTCATTACATCCATTAATGAGTAGTCCAAAAATGATCCCTTTGACCCCATATAGAGCTGTTGCCCGATCTTCACTTAAATCTATTAAAAAACAAAAATATTGCACTGATTCTTCTCAAATTTTGTTTGTATATATTTTTGCAAAATACAAGAGACTTTACCAAACATGATCAGGAACGGTCCCTATATAGATATAGCATCCGATATGAACTTTTTCATATCTGCAGCCAAAAACATTAATAAAAATCCCACTCAAATTTGGTTTTTGCTTATTTTCTATGTCCAGTTAGTTGGGCCTAAGAGATAGGATGTCTAAACGCATGGTATAGGGTATCGTATAGTCGGTTTAGACCGACTATAAATTTCTTACTTGTTTTATATATGTGCTTACATATATACAAAGTCTCTTATATGGGCTCTCTAGTATTATTAATATGATAATAAGTTTGGATTTGCCAAAAAATAAATATTTTATGTATGAAGAAGATATATTTGATTTTTTCTTTTATTTGTAATGAAAATATTGAAAAAACATTACTTATATTTTGGCAAGAAAAAAATAAAAACTAAAGTCTAAAGGTTAAAAAGGCGAGGAATTATGAAATTTTTACGGATGTAACCACCAGAATTTGGTTTTTGCAAAATGTAAAGTTCTCCATTAGCAATACTTTCATCATATCTAAAAGTATTGTACTATTGCAATTGACTGCTTTAATATTTAATGGTACCTTTTCTTAAAAAAGGTAAATTTTTCTAAAAAATAACTTTTTGAAAAAAGTAATTTTCCTAAAAAAGTATCTTCTCAAAAAGTAGTACCTCATCTTAAAACAGTCCCTTATCTTAAAAAGTACATTATCTTAAAAAAAATGTAAATTTTCTTAAAACAGCACATTTATCTTAAAAAAGTTTCTTTTGTTAAAAGTTTACCTTTTCTTAAAAAATAACCTTTTTACAAATTATATACTTCATACTTTTGTGGTCACTAGTATTAACCGCCTAAGTCGAAAATCATGCTTTCGAGAAAACTAATTGTTTATATAAATGTAATTGGGCTTCATTGTGACTAAGGTCAGTATGTTTTCATTAATAACTTTTTAAAACACAGTGTTAGAGAAATGGGGATTTCATGTAAATATAAAACGTTGTTAGTAGAGTATGGCAGCATACATAACTCAAACCGTTCTTAAGTCGCCTTGGGCGGTTATCGCTTGTGACCACAGACTTTATACTTCAAAAAAGTATTTTTTTTTTTTTTATAAAAGTCAATTTTCTTTAACAAAGTATATTTTCTTAAAAAAGGACTTTTTAAAAAAGTACCTTTTCTTAAAAAGTACTTGGTGTGGAAAAAGTACCTGTACCTAAAAAAGTACCTTTTCTTTTTATAGTTTGTCATTCCGTTTGTAACAATTAGAAAAAAATTTTGGACCAAATAAAATATATATATTTGTGATGCATATAACAAGCGGAATTAATATAGCGATGTCCGTCTGTCCGTCTGTGGAAATCACGATGACGGCTTCAATAGGTCGCTGTCATAAAAAACGATTTATTAACATCCTGAGAAGTTTGCTGTTTAAAATCGTCCAAATCGGTTGATTAGTGCCCGAGATTTGAACGAAGAACTAAAAAAAGTCTTGAAAAAATATGATTTGTCTATGTTGTTCTTGTCACGATCACGCCCTTAATAGGATAACTGGGGCATGAGTATGATTGACTAACATCATGAGAAGGCCTCTGGTCGAAAAATCATGAAAATCGGCTTCATAGGTCTCGAGAAATCACTGAAGAAGTAAAAAAAAAAATGAAAAATATATATTTCTGTTCTTGTTGTTATTCTAAATGTTGTATTGTTGTCAAAGCTGGACTTGGTAGAAAAATTTTGAAGTTTCAGTTGTAATTTTTGTCATTGCCATGAGCCTGGCTGCAAAGTTTCAGATCAATTGGGTAACGGGAAAGGGGATAAAAATCGATCCAAATTTTTATCGACAAGCAGAGAAGCAGACACTACGAATTAATATAAAGCGAGTAAAAATTCACCAACATTTAAAGCAAATAATGCTAAGGTACCTAGTTGTTAATAAAAAAAATTTTATGTATTAATTTATTTAAAGAAAAACATAACAATAACTTTTGATGTTATATATTTTCTGTGTAATATTTGCATATACATACATACATATATGAAATTAAAAAAATATATATGTGACCTTCTCCGTTTCAAAAAACGGGTTGTGTCAAGAACGGTGGATTTTGGTACCTAAAAGGGTGTAGAAACTTTAAATGCGTTATTTTTTCTCAAAACTTAATTTTCACACACTAGGTCTCTTTACTCGGAGAAGGTCCATATAATAAATATCAATATTCTGTGATTTTTATAAACGGTGTCTCGACTAGCTATAAATCATGGCAATATTTATGTTCAAGTCAGAGATCATAATAACGTCAAAACGCGAAGTGGGCAAATTATGTCTAGACGTTTCATTTCCAAAATGTCTTTGAACCGTAAACACTTAAATTTGTGTCCATTTTCCACCCACATTTTTTTTTTTAAATCCGTGATATATGTTAATGAATTTAATAATTTGGATTTTATTTAATTTAAGTTGCGCCATTTTCAAATACTTAAACTTCAAAATCGAATGAAACTTCAAATTATTTGAATAAATATATTTCTTTCAATAAAAGTTACATACTTTACATCGCGCGGAATAAAATAAACTCAGCTAGAACTTTGAAAAAAATTTCGGGTCTTCCATTGCGACTACAAAGGTTGGTATGTAGTGGTTCTGAGCATGGTTTGATTTGTGACATGAATTCCATATTGTTGGAATTATAAATTGTGTTGATCCCCTAGCAACGGTACTATAAGACTACCCTGGCAAAATTATGTAATGCACTTACATTAACCATACGGAACTTTTCTGTGGTTTTCTGGAATAACCGCATATGTCAATTTTTGTCAGTTTTGAGTTAACGATACCAAATATATTAATTTTTAACGCTCTTTACATGTGTTCAATTTTTTTTTAAAAAATATTGACCATTTCTGAGTTTTTTCTTTAAATAACGACGTAACTTATATGTTTATTAAATTAATTTGTAGCACAAACGACCTATGTCAACCCACGTTTGATCGCTGCCAAATTATTTTCTCAGAAAACGACACATAGCGACATACGTTGTTATTAATGAAAAAAATGCAAAATAATTTTGGAATTTTTTTTTCTGTTTATGACCACTTATAAAAACTTGTGTGTTTATTTCTATTATTTTTTATCACTATTATTCTTGATACGTTGTTATATTCCCATACTAACTCCCGTTAACTTTTTGTTGACGAACAAAAAAATCAATTTTTCAAGCAACAACAACTTATGTCTACATGGGTGGTTGCATTGGTAGTTTTCTTTTTCAACGAAAACGACGTTTGTCGACATAAGTCGTTTTATCTGCATACACTTTAAATGTAATTTACATATTGTTTTTTCGTCCTTCTCTATGATCTATTCCTCTGAAGATTTTTGACTCAAAATTTTATATAAAGTATTTATTGCCCATATCTACAGGACTGTTAAATAAAAAGCTCTAAAAACTTTATATCGAGCACATAATTTCAAATATAACGTTTTTTGGCTCGCCTGTACATTTTGATTTTATGACATACGCGGTTATTCTAGAAAACCACAGTTTTTACCAATTAATAAGATTAATACGGGAATAACCCGAAATTTTAAATTTAAGCGCTAATATTAAAAAAAAGCAAGATGATTTCTCCAAATAGTTTGGATGATTTTTCATTTATTAAGAATTGTTTATAAACTTTCAGACGTCCCGAGAAAAATCTAAAATTCAATTATATATGTATACTAGCTGAGTCCGGTCCGCGTTGCTGGCCCGAAGAAAACATCTGAATTTTATATTGCATCTAAATTTTAATACCGAGTGTCGGGCAAAAGTAAAGCACGATTTAATAATATTATGAATATGACTGAAAAAAAATATACGTTTTCTTGAATATTTTAACAACAGCGCCACCTACAGGTGAAAAACTTTGTCAGCAACTTTAGTTTTATGTACATAATATATGTTGCGAATTTGAGCTAAATTGGACCGTAAATAAATTGTTTGGGAAAATCTCGACCCGAGCGCCACCTATCGGGCACAAAAAAAAGTTATGCAAATCGGAGAACCAAAGGAACATATGGTATGAATACGAAGTCGCTACCATTAGTGGCTCAACAGTTATTAGAGTACCAACATACGCACCAACGTTTTTATATATTAAGATATTTTTTTTAAATTAAAAATTTTCAATACAAATTGATTTTAAACCCTCAAAGTGTATATATGCAGAGGGTATATATCAGTTTGTCATTCCATATATTTCCATAAACCATATAATTTCTTGATCCTTATTACAAGAGAAGTTTGTTTTTAAAAAATTATTTTTTTTAAAGTACCATTCTTCAAAAAATATCTTTCTTAAAGTATCCTTTTTAAAAAAGTACCTGTTTTTCTTTTAAGTACCTTTCCTTAAAAAGTATATATTTTTTTTTAAATTACCTCGTTTTAAGGGGGTACTTATTCCTTAAAAAAAATTCTTAAAAAATAATCTTTCAAATACATCTTTTCTTAAACAAGTACATTTTCTACCCTTTTTTTAAAAGAACATTTTCTTAAAAAAGTATTTTTTTAAAGTACTCTTATTTTTGAAAAGTACCTTTTTCAAAAAATAACTTACTTTTTAAAATAAATTTTCTTAGAAAGGTTACCTTTTCTCAAACTAAGATCTTTTATATAAAATAGCTTTTTTTTAATAATTTTTTTCTTATAATAAATTCTTATAAAGTACTTTTTTAAAAAAGCATATTTTCCTTGAATATGGCAAGCCAAAAATTGCCAAGATTTTTAGAAACTTTTATTTTGGAATACCGCATAATTTTTTGCTCTCAAAACATTGAAAAGTATTATTCCTTATTGAAACTATTGGTATTATGTTGTAATCCATTGAACAATGAATTGCGATCCCATAAAGTATTTGTATTCTTGGTCCCTATAACAACTCGAGTCCATATAATGTCCGTACATCCGTCGGTCTGTCTGTCTTTTGAAATTACGGTCATAAACCATGTACCTGGGAAACTTAAAATAATATTGTTTGTCGTTACTACGAGCAGGTCGGTATTTGAAATGGGTTAAATCGGGAATCATTGTGTCAAGACATGGTCTCAATATGGAGATACCTCCAAAAATGCTAAAAAATCATTATATCTGCTGAAATAGTTTGGTATTAAGTTTAACAAATTGTTTACTTTTTCAAATATTTTGTTTATATTTATTATCAATACTCAAACCCCGAGGTGGAGGGTATGAAAGATTCGGCATAGCCGAACTTAACACTCTTACTCTATTTTTAAGTAAATTTTCCTACAAAAATGTACATTTTTATAATTTTACGTAGGACAATAAAATTAACCCCAATGCAAACTGATCCATAGTCCCCATTTATTATTCAGATTCGATATGAAGTATAATACAAGAAATTTCTGACAATCGCACTTTAATTTGTTTTATAATTTTTTATGCTAAGCTATTGTTACCGATCCCAGAAACGAGTGAACATACGAGTACTGCCACCAACTTTTAGTGCAATGTACCAAAAATCAATATCTTACACCTACATCGTTTAAATCTATCACACGTTTTATTTCATTGCCGATAAACAGTTTAAATGAGTGAAACTTATTATCTATTGTTTGCTTATTATAATGAATATTAAATTTGACAATCGAACTTATATGTGGTCTTTCAGGACGGTGTCACTTGAATCAACTGCCACTTAAATCAACCAATGTGTTGGGAATCACCTCAAAAAAAAAGTCTAAAAACTGCGATTCGTTAATAGAGAAATATTGAGGTTGCTCACAAAAGATGTTAATTTGTCTTAAGATGATGTTAATTTAAATCTCAAAATTTTTAATTTGTGTATGGGGATTTTTTCCATCTTATATTCTCAAAACTCGAATGAAGCTGTGTTATCAAAATATAAATTATCTACAGCCACCGTATCGTATTAGATGACAAAAACAACATCAATCGATTTATCTCTCAGTTAATTGCTCTATATGTGATAAAACGTTAAATATTTCATCGCGAAATTGTATTAATTTTTTTTTTGATATAAATACTTTTGTTCACATTTATTGTGTTATTAGTTGTTAGCAAATCAAGTCGGTGTAAACAATTCCTAGTCCATTGTTAGAATAAAAAATGAAAGTCGTTATTCTGCTCGTTATGTTAGTGGCCGCCGTTTGTGCTCGGCCACAATTCGGATATGGTGGATTTGGTGGAGGACATGGTGGATTTGGTGGAGGACATGGTGGATTTGGTGGACCCCCAGGATTTGGTCGTGGCCCAGGATTTGGTGGTGGCCCAAGATTTGGTGGTCGCCCTGGCTTTGGTGGTGGCCCAGGATTTGGTGGTGGCCCAGGATTCGGTGGCGGACCAGGATATGGTGGTGGCCCAGGATTTGGTGGTGGCCAACGATATGGTGGCCCAGGATTTGGTGGCCCAGTTGGATACGGTCCAGTTGGTGGTGGTGGTGGTGGCGGTTCTGCTTCGTCCTCGGCTTCTGCTAGTGCCAGTGCTGCTGGTGGTGGTAATGGTGGCGCTGCTTCCTCCTCAGCTTCTGCCTCCTCTTCCAGTGGTGGTGGTGGTGGTTTCTACGGTTAATTCAATATTTGTTGTAAAAATGTGTTAGAGATTAAACAAAAGTTGATTTTGTAAAAGGTTTTATTTAATGTTATAGTTTTTTAATTTATAATAAAAAAAAGTCCAAAGAAAATATATGAAAACAAAAAATTTAAAACAGAAACCCGTGATACTCATACATTGCTGACGCAATTATTATTCTACGATTGCCAGCTATTGCGAATAGAAATTGAGTGTCTTTCCGGTATTTCAAGTTATTAAATATTTAAAATTTTAAGAAAGGCCACGAGACTCATAGCTTTCTGTATTTGAGCAAGATGAAGTTAGAGGTTTATACGATAGCGAAGGAGGAGTACTTTCAAACGTAACAAAAATATTGAGTTTGAGAAGACTACACATTCCTAAGATAACAAGCACCACAAGGAGGCCAGCGTTAATTTTGCTGTTAGAAACATGTACATCATATGGAAAAGGGTATGTCTTATTTCTATCAACTTTACAATCATGGTTTATATTGAATCAAATCACTTTTGATTATATTTTCCAACAAAAAAGAGAGCAATTTTTAGGGCCCGGCTGATTTTTGAGGCTATTGGCATGATGTCCGGATGGAATCATTGACTTTCGCAAAACGTAATTTTGATGGTGGAAGCATAATTATGTGAGGGACTTCACTTGAGAGTTGCTTGGAACTTCAAATAACATCTTGTCGGATGAAGAGCACAGACTACATACAACTTCTCGAGAAAAGTCTGGTGTTATTTTGAAAGGAAAAATGTATTTTCAACTGGAGAACGCTGGAATACGAGAAACAAAGTGGTTTTGTCAAAACAGTTTTTGAGTGGTCATCTCCAAGTTTAGCAACCACTGTAAAGAATGGCAAAGCAGTCTTTTAGGAAGTACGGAGGGAGATTGTATACAATATTATTTTTTATACCCTATATCACTATGTGGTTTGGGTATTATGACTTTGTGCTGCTGTTTGTAACTACCAAAAATATTTGACCTAGACCCATCTTTAATTATACCGATCGAATCAGAATCACTAACTGATTCTATTTAACGATGTCCGTCCGTGTGTGTGTTCGTCCGTTAGGTCGCATATCTGAATATATTTTGATGAAATTTGGTTTGTAAGCTTTCATTGGCCATAGGATGAATGTTGTTGAAATTGGTGAGAATCGGTCCATGTTCAGACCTAGCCCCCATACAAATGACCCCTATGAAATCGACATAAATTGCCATAAGATCCAAATTGATAATATAGGTCTTACTCAAATTGGCTTTGTATGCGTTTACTACATCCATTAATGAGTAGTCTAAAAATGATCCCTGGGACAGCTCTTAGTCATAGGCCCCATATAGAGCTGCTTCCCGATTTTCACTTAAATCTATCAAAAAACAAAAATATTGAACTGATTCTTCTCAAATTTTGTTTGTATATATTTTTGCAAAATACAAGAGACTTTACCAAACATAGTCAGGATCGTTCCATTTTTGGGCCTAGTCCCCATATAGATATAGCATCCGATATGATAGAGATAGGGTCTCTAAACGCATGGTATAGGGTATCATATAGTCGGTCTCGACCGACTATAATTTTCTTACTTGTTTTTAAATATTGACATTTCTTTACTTTTCTTCGAAAAACATTGATGACCTTGTAATTGTGGAACGCTTTTATTTTTGTAATTGTTAATTAATAAATGTACCATTAAACAAAAATTATTTTTTTTTTTTTTTTGCTGAAAAGCTTCTTATATATATAAAAAAATCATAAAAATAAACTTTTTATTTATTTTATTTAAAGTTTATGAAATTAAAGATATTCTTACAGACTGATATATTTAGTGCATAGATAAAGGGTCCGCCAAATAACTTTTTTTTTTTTTTGAAAATGCTATAAAAAAAACTACTGAATATTATCTCAAATTTCTTTTTTTATTTGAAAATACAATCCTTCCGGTTAATAATTGAAAATAATTTCATTCAAATGGATGCCTCGGCTGGCCATGCAGTAGCCTACATGGTCGGTCCAATTTTTAAGCACATTATCGATTGTGTGCAGCTGTATTTCACCAATGGCTTCACGAAAATTGTCCTTTAAAGCGTCAATTGTCTCTGGCTTGTTGGCGTAACACTTATCTTTGAGGGCACCCCACAAATAATAGTCCAAAGGTGTCAAATCGCAGCTCCGAGGTGGCCAAACGACATCAGCTCTGCGGCTGCTAATGCGATCTTCAAAAACAGGGCGCAAAACATCGAGTGTAGCTTCGGCTGTGTGGCACGTAGCGCCGTCCTGTTTAAACCAAATGTTGCCAATATCCTCCTCTTCAATTTTTGTGAACAAAAATTCGTTCAACATGGCCCGATAACGATCGCCATTGACTGTAACGGCCACTCCTTGCTCATTTTCGAAAAAAAAAATGGCCCAATTATGCCTCTGGACCAAAATCCGCACCAAACAGTGACCCGTTTTGGGTGTATCGGCTTTTCAATGTATGCGTGCGGGTTTTCTATGCCCCAAATGCGACAATTTTGCTTGTTTACATACCCGCCAAGATCAAAATGAGCTTCATCTGAAAAGATGATTTTTTTTTGGCAAAATCGGCATCTTCTGTAAGTCCATCGCAGGCCCACTTAGCGAAGCGAAAGCGCATTGGATGGTCAGTTGGCTTCAACTCCTGAACCAATTGGACTTTGTATGGCGTCATACCAAGGTCTTTATGCAAAATTCGTCTCAATGATGCCTCCGAAATGTTGAATTCTTGAGAACGACGGTGAATTGATGTTGATGGCGCTTCACGCACACTTTCTGCCACAGCAGCAATATTCTCGGGTGTACGCGCTGTTTTTAGCTTTTCGCGCTTTGGTTTATCGATGAGGATGCCAGTTTCTTTCACTTTTTTTCACAAGATAACGAACATACGGAGCTGACGGTGCTTCTCTTCTTCCAAAATCCGTACGCAATTTTCGCACACATTCTGCAACATTACCATGATTTTCAAAGTAATGTCGCAATATTTCCCAGCGTTGTTCAAGCGTATACACAACCATATTCGTTCAGCGGAAGGATAAAACTAATTATCTGTCAAATCAGACTTGAGCTAAGTGTTACCATTCACGAAATAAGCACTAGTTGAAAAAAAAAAAAACGTTAGATGGCGGACCCTTTATAATTAATGCAGCGAAAACTCAATCTTTAAGGTTTAAACCATATAATTCGAGAAAAGCTGATAAAATGGTTGTTTAAATTGATAGTACAGTCATAATTCCACGCTAAAGTTGATTATATACCAGCACTGGTGCTGAAACAGTGCTCTTCGATGCTAGCTATTCTATTGGCCAACCGTTTCAGCTCCTCGTACAGTGCGGAAGCCTCCCCAAAAAGGGTGTGGCTAATAACCCTGAAAATTACCATCTAATTGCAATCTGCTCTGCGCTCCCAAAGATGATGGAGAGAAAGATCAATTGCCATCTTTTAAACCTATTAGCTCTTCTCTCTATGCGGTCGAGTTGATACATTTACAATTTTGGTGAAAGTAAAGTGGTTTCTGTTAGTTTTTTATGTATTGCCGGTCTTGTGTTGTAATAATAATTAGTTATTTATTGTTCGGTTCGAGATCATTATACATTTTCTAATAATAAAAAAGATAATATTTTATGCAATGTAAGAGAAATTTTGGAAAAAATTGAAGACAGCGCAAGATGGAGTAGCTACTTTCGAACAAAGCGACTTGTTCATCTTCAGCATCCTTCTGCCTATTACTTAAATGTATACATGATCTCGAACCGCCTCGTCATAAGGAATCTATCAATATATGATTCGTTGTTCTGCTCCTCGTGGTTGAAACCGAATTCATTTTTAAGGTATAGAAAAGGCAAAAAATTTGAATTTAAATTAAAATAGGTACAAAATCCAATTATATGGATACCCTTCTCAGAGCTATAGCAAGAGTCCAGTCAAAATTCATGTGGCGTATCATATATCATTATGTTCGTCTCGTCATAAGGAATCTATCGCTATATGATTCGTTGTTCTGCTCCTGGTTGGTACCGAATTCGTTTTTAAAGTATAGAAAAGGCAAAAAATTCCGAAATCCAATTATATGGATACCCTTCTCAGAGCTATAGCAGGAGTCCAGTCAAAATTCGTGGGTCGTATCATATATCATTTTGTTCGTCTCGTCATGAGGAATATATCGATAGAGATCTATCGATTAGACAATAATTCGTCAGAAATGAGACTGGTGAAGCAGTGACTGTTATTGGTGCTTGATACTGCGACATGATATCGGAGTTCCATGTAGCAAAATTGGACGCCATGTATTTTAAACAAGACGGTGTCAATTGCTATACAGTCCTTGAAATGCCTCAATTATTGCATGTAGATCACGTAATTTAACACCATTCGATTTCGTTTTATGGGGTTATTTGAAGTCAAAGGCCTAAGCAAATAAACCGGTGCACTGAAGAAGCAAAACCATAGAAGCTGTTTAAAATTAATAGTGAAAAAGGGCCTCTATCGTTGGAGATGAGGTCAAAGATTCTTTTTTTCATAATATTTACAAGGTTTAAACAAAAATCATTTGTGATAGCCTCCAATTAAGACGGCTTTGAGGTCCTCCAAGATTTTGCGTACCATCATTTCCCAAATTGGAAATGGTCTTCTGGTCAGGAGAAAAGCAGCATTATTTTTCTGGAACATCATATTTTTTTCCGATTTTTTCAAAAAAGGAGCAACTAACTCTAGCGTGTACAGAATCCACCCCAAACCAAAATTTCTTTTGCCAAAATATCATAAATCTCTCCACTACGAATTGTAACCATCCATCCGGACCGTCTAAGTTAAACTTTTGCTCATCGGAAAAAAGTCAACAAATAAATATTTCACATACAACAAGATATTCGGCTATATCCTGTATGAATTTGATAAATTTTGGCATGCATGCTCGATCTTACTAAGATAAGAAATCTTAAACTTTAATAATGGGATTAAGGGAAGCGCTTGGCAAAAGTGGGAAAATGCATGCTAAATTATGGGAAGATGCCTGTTAAGTCTTTAGGAAATGCATGCCAAATGGTAAAAATGCATGTCAAAAATGGCAAAATGTTTGCTGAATTTTGGCAATTTTATGGGAAAATGCATGCTAAAAATGGGAATTTTTCTGTTAAAAATGAGAAAAATTTGCATGTTAAATGTAGGGAAATTGCATGCTAAATGTAAGGAAATTGCATGCTGAATTAAGAAATATTATTTTCAAAGCTCAAAATAAAACAAATCTTACGAAAAAACAAAAACATGCACATGACATACATTTTTACCATTTAGCATGCATTTCCTAAAGACTTAACAGGCATTTTCCCATAATTTAGCACGCATTTTCCCATTTGTGTACAGCAAAACCAATTCTCTTCTTTAATAATTCCCAAAATATGGTGGCGCTCGAAGAAGAATTTTATTAAAACCCAATAAAGTGGTCGAGAATAATGTGTTTATCTCCAAAATTTGTTAACCTCTAATCAAGGTCTTCGTTAAAAGGCGTTAATTATACCCTATACCATTATGTGGTTTGGGTATAATGACTTTGTGCTGCTGTTTGTAACAACCAAAAATATTTGACCTACACCCATCTTTAATAATACCGATCGAATCAGAATCACTATCTGATTCGATTTAACGCTGTCCGTCCGTCCGTCCGTCCGTCTGTGTGTCCATGTAAAGCTTGTAATCAAACTGCAGGTCGCAAATATGATGAAGTTTGGTATATAAGCTTTTATCGGCCATAGGATGAACGCTATTGAAATTGGTGAGAATCGGTCCATGTTCAGACCCAGCCCCCATACAAATGACCCCTATGAAATCAACTTAAATTGCCATAAGATCCAAATTATCATATAAATCTTAGTCAAATTGGGTTTGTATGTATTTATTACATCCATTAATCAGTAGTCCAAAAATGATCCCTATGGGACAACTCTTAGTTATAGGCCTAATATAGAGCTGCTTCCCTATCTTCACTTAAATCTATCAAAAACAAAAATTTTGCACTGATTCTTCTCAAATTTTGTTTGTAAATATTTTTGCAAAATACAAGAGACTTTACCAAACATGGTCAGGATCGGTCCATTTTTGGGCCTAGTCCCCATATAGATATAGCATCCGATATGAAGTTTTTAATATCTGCAGCCGAAAAAATTAATAAAAATCCCACTCAAATTTGGTTTATGCTTATTTTCTATATCCAGTTAGTTGGGCCTGGGAGATATGGTCTCTAAACGCATGGTATAGGGTATCTTATAGTCGGTCTAGACCGACTACAATTTTCTTACTTGTTTTTCTTAAAATTGTTTTTCCTGAAAGGTCAAAGATCATTATAATTTGATCCAAATTTTGTAATGGAATATCTTAAAAAGCAATATTTGTAAAATTAAAAAAAATGGTATGTGTTTGCCATACTTGTGGCAAATGTAATGATTATGGCAAATGTATTGATTCCAGAGATATAAATAGAACAGTGATATAGACCATTTTTCTCTTTCTTAAATTTGATTGTATATTATTTTATTTGGTTAAATATTTTGCCTTATAAAAGTCCAATAATGAAGTTCAATAACTATTTTTTATAATTGTATGATTTAACGTCAATTTTGTTATTTACAAAAAAATCGAAAATAACAATTAAGAAAATTATCGTCATATTCTCAATAGTCGATGGCAACCCTACCAACCTGGCGCCCTATAACTTACAAATAAAGAACATAAGATAAAATTTAGTGTTAAATAATTCAAATTACAATTTATAATCCAGACACATTTACATGTTTACAAACAAAAAAAAAATATTGTTTACATATAAAAAAATTAAACGACATGTTTGTGCGCCAAAAATTTTTACATATCTTAACTGTTTCCGGTTTTATAATTATTATACAAGCGGCAATGTAGTCGTGTATAATTAATTAATATTCTAGCTTCCAGATATCAAATATCTCCACTATTTATTAAACTTTATTTGTTTTTCTTTCGGGACATAAGGGTGCTAAAAATGTTAAGACTGTTAGCATGCTGCTCATCAATAAATTAAAATTTGAGGTGTTTATTAGTTTCGCTAAAATAAAATATATTTATGTATGGGGCGTTTCATGTTAAGTGACCCAACTTTTGAAACTGATGTCTTCCGATCGGGGAGGAACTCCCGCAGGGCCAAATTTCTAACAATGAAAGTTATTTGAGAGTTATGTAAAAATAGGCTAGAATTCTGGGCAGACATTTTTTGTTTCTCATTCTTCGCTCAAAATTTGACTCATATCTTTCTACAATTACCGTATTCATCGGATTTAGCATCACATGCCTTTTGCTTATGCGCTAAGCTCAGAAGAAATCTTCGAATAAAAGATTTGCTATTTTAAGACACAGTAGTATTTTATCGATCAGACTTAAAAACAACTCAGAAATGGATTCCAAACTTACGTCGCTCTATATGCTTATGTGAAACTTTAAATCAAACTACTGGTCGCAAATCTTAATGAAATTTTATGCGTAGTCTTTGAGGGGATTGAGGGCGATCGCTGTCAAAAATTGGTGCATACAAATATCCCGAAGATTCACCTACATTATCTCTATCAGCCAACTTCACTTCACTTTAGTTTATTTGTGTTTTCTCTGTCCATTAACGACTTCACAAAGTACGGTTGTGATCTTATCTGCTTTGGACCTAACGCACTTTTCCGTAACTTATGATTTAGGGTATGGTTTAATTGACTTCGAATAAATATAACGTTCTTTATCGTTTTTTTTTTTTGCTGATTTACAATTGCCAAAGCAAAATATTTGTGCAGAGAATGCATGTGTCTTAAAAAATTTGTGACCAAAATGAATGAAAAAATTAATAAAAAAATAATTTAATTCATAATTCAAAAAATATATTTGAGATTAACATGAGCTATGGAGCTGGAGAAAATGTTAGTTTTTCTTAGCCTTCATTCTCAAGAATCGCTTGGTATCTACGGGACATGCGTACCAAGCAGTCTGTATTCCAGACCAAAGATATTCTAAGTTCTTGTACTTCTGTTGAGCATTCGCTCATTTCCTATCGTTCCAGAGGATTTGAGTCGGGACTTTGTGCCGGCCATTACCAAAGGGGAATGTTTGCTTTTGAAAACTCCTCCCCTCTATAAGCGACGAGTGTTTGGCATCATTATCTTTTTTTATTTTTTTATTTATTAATCAACACTCAGGGGATGCTCCCTACAGATGCAGTACATTGTAGGGGAAAATAGGTTATGGGAAGGAGGAAAGAGGGAGTAGTGTGTTCATTTTTTTTTTATTTTTTATTTATTTTTTTTTTTTTGCAGCGACAGACCAAAGCCTCTGGTGGGAATCGAACCCACGACCCCCGCATGATAGGCGAGCATGCTACCTACTAACCTACTGGGGCGCTTTGAAACTAGCATGCCTGCAAAAGCATCAGGCTCCATTTGGTTCTAAAGAATGTTCAAATACTGATAACGATCCATTTTTGAATTAATTTTCATAATGGGGCCACATCGTGCCATGAAAATGATCCCCACATCGTGATAATTCCTCTACTTTCCTTCACGGTTGACAAGAAAACACTCCACCAGGCAGTGAAATATGATTTATCTTAGTTTCATCACTCCACAGTATTTTTTTTTTCAAGGACGAGAGCTCTTTAAATGTGTGGGTGCGGGCAAGCAATAAACGCCTGGCATTATTTTTGAACCTGTTTTATAAATTTTATATATTATGCATCAGGAGGGACGTATAGCGGACAAAAAAGCTAATTTTCACTATCCTTTCTTTTCCATACTCCTTACATAATCTATCTGTAGTTTTAGGACCATATGGCCTCTGAGTATACTCGCCTTCGGGCGGGCAACCCATCTAACCTAACCTAATACAAATTGAGAGTTATTTTCGGTCGAGATATCCCGTGATAATATGAAAGGATCATTAGTCGACTTTCGGACTGCCTACTACTTGGGGTTTTTTTTTTTGACACGTGTTTTATGTGGCTTTAACTGAGTGTCTCTTCATGGAAAAAATATAGTTTCATCTATTTCAGGCGGCTTTTTTGATTCCTTGGGCATGTAATCTTTTCCGCCTCCAATTTTTTTGAACAAATAAACTATATAAACTATAACTGCGCCAATTTTCACACTACTCCGTGCCCGAATTTTGCTTAAAAAGGGAAGAAAAAATTTTTCTTCACCAATTAATGTATACTAGCAGAGCCCACCTCTCGAAATTGGAGTGCAAATTCTAGGAAATTTTATTTTTCCATTACATTTTTCTTTTTCAATGTTTTTTTAATCTATTTGTGTAAAAAATTTATGAATATTTAATAAAATTCTTTAAATTCTGAATTTTTTAAATAAAAATTCATTAAATATATTTATAAATATTTGTTGAACACACTGAATATATGTAAATGGGTTTGTTAATAAACAATCCATTTTAGCGGATCCAAAATTCTACACAAGGCTTTTGATATACAATTTTTGCAAATACATAATCAAATTTAATGAACACACACACAGCATTGTATAGTTTTATGTGGCTTTAACCGAGTTTCTCTTCATGGAAAAAATATAGTTTTAAAACAGTTTCATCTATTTCAGGCGGCTTTTTTGATTCCTCTGGCGTGTAGTCTTTTCCGCCTCCAATTTTTTGCAACAAAAAATTAAAAGAATTTAATATATAAGCACTAAAGAGAGTCGGCAGCGGCGCCAAGCCGGCCTTAAGCCACATGACTTGGAACTCTGGTCATGTGGATTATAATGAGACATACACACTCATGAAGAAAATGTTACAAATACAACGATCACAAAAACAATAACAATTACAGCTCTCATACACAAGAAGCAAAATATAGAAAACTCATATTTTTCAAGAGCTAAGAGCTTGTTTAAGTTTTCATTGAATTCTCCTAACATATTGAACCAATTTTGATGATTTTCAACTCCAACCTGCTCAGGTTGTCAGTGAAGCATATCCACTAAAAATTGGAAACCCAGATGACCTATTGAGGGCGTTATCGTTATTTCGACAGACGGACAGACGGACATCGCACTATGAAACCGCTTTTTATAAGGATGAAGAAGATATATATTTTAAGGGGTCCAGACTTTTTTTCTAATTATTAAAAATGGAATGACAGACTTATATGTATATACATTCTGCGCACTAGTGAGGAGGATATAAAAACACAATCAAAATTTGCAAAACAGTTAAGGCACACCTGATTTCTTTAATGGAGGGCTATAAACGTGGACTTGGCATTTACATTGATATAACAGTTCTATACATCGTACGATAAATGCATAAATTTATTTTTGACAGATTTTTTAAATTACCAGTCATTTTGACAGCTTTCGATAGAATAGCACCTAGTATTAAAGATCTCACCTGACATTATTAACTATTATTTTCACTTTATCCTTGTCATCTATAAACATTATAGTGAAAACACTTCCCCATTGATTATAACTTTTTGTGAGATAAATTAATAAGCGTCATTTTATATTACAGTGAATAAAAATGGCAAAAGCCGGGTCTTTGGTTGCAAAATTAATAAGAAGATTGAATTGGCAACTTTCAGCGATGTCTCAAAAACATTAATAAGCTTTAAAAAAAATATGTAAGTCAACAAAAACGTTTTTAGCCACAGGCTAATTTAATGATAAACAAAGAATAATTTTAAACAAAGACACAATCATAATGAAGGCGTGTTAGTGGAATTTTTTTCGGTATAATGTTTAAAAGTTCTGCTGTGACAAATATTTGATACTACTTAGACTTCTTTATAATGACGTCAAAATTAAATGGTGAACGGGTTTCGTAGTACCTACTAAATTTATTATATTAAGTTATAATAGAATAGTTTTCGCTAATTATTTCCATTCTGCGTCGCGTCTTAATTTAAGAACTGTCAAACGAATATTGTTGAAAATTAAAAAAACTTGTTTTTCTGTTTGTTTTTTTTTTTTTTAATTCAACAAACAAAATACACCGGCTTTCACACATATATATATGTGGTCAGAGCAAAAAAAAAAAAAAAAAAAATTTAAAAAAATAAATAAAAAATCACCAATATAAAATTTTCTTAAAAACTTTCGCACTTATTGATGCCCTTCATCGTTCAACATAAGTATTTAAATTTTTCTTTTCGTTGACAACTTATTGAGTTAATCGATCGTGATTAAGCAAATTGTAATATATTCGGAGTTTTGGTACAGAGGGCTTTCCCATACACAGCTTTTGTTTTAAGAATTATTATTCTAAATATAACTTTTAATTAAATTAAATATTAAATATTTACTAGTATAGCCGAGCACTCGAAAGTCGAGGGCAAATTCTAGGAAATTTTATTTTTTCATTATTTTTTTTTTCTTTCAATGTTTTTTTAAATATGTGTACATATAGATAAAATTTAGGAATATTTAAATAAAATTCATCCTAAAGGTATACTAATCAATTTTAATAATTCACAATTCAACACAGGGCGTGTGATATACAATTATATTGATAGTCGATGAATTATGAATTGGCTAAATTGATTAATATACCTTTAGGCTCATATAAATTATTTATTATAAATATCTTATTTTATTTAATTGAATATATATTTAACACATATTATACATAAATTTTATCATACGGCACTTCTCTTCCATATAAACTATAACTGCGCCAATTTTCACACTACTTCGTGCCCGAATTTTGCTTAAAAAGGGAAGAAAAAAATTGTTCTTCACCAATTAATATATACTAGCAGAGCCCAGCTCTCGAAATTGGAGTGCAAATTCTAGGAAATTTTATTTTTTCATTACATTCTTCTTTCTCAATGTTTTTTTAATCTATATGTGTAAAAAAATTATGAATCTTTAATAAAATTATTTAAATTCTGAATTTTTTAAATAAAAATTCATTAAATATCATTATAAATATTTGTTGAACACACTGAATATAAAGGGTTTTTCAATAAGAGCGCTACAAAAGTTTTTTTTAAATAAAACAAAAACGGTTTTGGATATCAATGAAATTCTTTATTCGTGTGAAAGTACGTTCGATGCCATTATGTATGGAAATCAATCTATTTTGCATGGCCACCACGGGCACGCTTGCAGAAGTCCAGACGCTGAACCCAATTTTCGACGGCTTTCAAGCATAAATCGGCCGATACTGCTGCAATTTCACGTTCGATATTCGTACGAAGTTCATCATTCGTCGCTGGCTTGTTGGTATAGACCATAGACTTGACGTAGCCCCACAGGAAATAGTCCAATGGCGTCAAATCGCACGACCGAGGCGGCCAATCGACTGGACCATTTCGTGAGATAACACGTTCTCCAAACTTGGTTTCCAATAAATTGATTGTGACATTCGCTGTGTGGCTTGTGGCGCCGTCCTGTTGGAACCACATGTCCTCGAAGTCCATATCATCCAAGTGGGGCCAAAAATATTCGGTTATCATTGAACGGTAGCGATTCCCATTCACAGTAACGTGCCGGTCTTGATCATCACGGAGGAAGTACGGCCCAATTAATCCGCTGGCCCATAAACCTCACCAAACCGTAATTTTTCGGGATGACTCATGAAGTACGTGTGGATGCATATTTTGTTTATTGACGAAGCCATTCAGCCAGAAATGAGCCTCATCGCTGAAGATGATTTTTCGATGAAAATCCGAATCATTTTCAAGTTGTTGCTCAGCCCAATTCATGAACATACGACGCTTCTGGTGGTCAAGCGGCTTCAGTTCTTGCGTCAATTTGATCTTTTAAGGATGTAGGCCAAGATCTTTTCGCAAAATTCGCCACAACGAGGCCACAGAGATGTCCAACGCTTGAGAACGACGTGTGAGAGATAATTTGGGCTTTCTTCAACTGAAACCTCAGCGGCAGCAATATTCTCGACACTATGGGCACTTCTTTGTCTGACTGGCACGGGAACATTTTGTACTGTGCCTGTGGATTCAAATTTTTCGACTAGACGCTCAATTGTTGATATGCTAGGACGATTATGACGACCATAAATTGGACGTAGCGCTCTTAACGTTGAGGCCACTGACTCCGAATTTCGATAGTAAATTTTAATAATTTCGACTCGTTGTTGGCTCGTATATCTTTCCATCATGAAATGGCAAACCTTACTGAAGAGAAATGTCAAAAGAACGGCAAAAAATATGACGTCGTTTGCTGTCCCTGTCTTTCTACTTTTGTAGCGTCCCTTGAAAAACCCTTTATATAAATGGGTTTGTTAATAAATAATCCATTTTAGCTGATCCAAAATTCAACACAAGGCTTTTGATATACAATTTTTGCAAATACATAATCAAAGTTAATGAACACACACATATCATTGTACAGTTTTATGTGTTTTATGTATGTGTTAGTAGCAACATTACTCCCTGTCTCCTCCTTCCCATAATATATTTTCCTGAAATCAAAACAATGTACTGCATTTGTAGGGGGCATCCCCTGAGTGTTGGTTAACAAAAAAAAATTAATTTACAAGATGTGCACATCTGCAAAAAATACTTTCCAAATGGTATATTTTTTGTCAAAATCGGTTGATAACTAAAGGCATATTAATATTATAGATCTATTAATGTTAGAAAATATAAATTTTTTTAGAAAAACAATTTTCTTAAATCTTATTAATGAAAATTGGGTTCAAAATATTATTTATTACTTACTGGATAAAATATTAAAAATTAAAGTTATAGAAAAAGGTAATCTACGATCCTTTATAGTTCAAATTATTTTGGTAAAAGCATATTTCGTCAAAAGTTTTCGAATTTTTTCAACTCGTTTAGAATGAGTAGCCGTATAAGAGTTCCATATTAGAGAACAAAATTCAAATTTACTTCTGGCAAATAAGACATATAATGACTTCAGAGTTCTTCTAATAAAAAATTTCACATCAAAAATAACTCCAAGATCCTTTACCTTGACAATTATCTTAAGAACAACGTCGCCAATAGTGTAGTTGTAGACAATTGGATTATGTCAATGTGTGAAAGAAATAGTTTATCATTTTTCAATACTAAAAACAACTTTACTTAAAATACACCAATTGTAGAGTTGTTCTTAATCATACCCAGATTCCAAAATTTCAAACCCCAAAATCGTACCTGCTTCGCTTTTCGAGAAATACATATATATATATATATATGTTTATATATTTGTTCTGCAAAAATAATCATAAACTGAATCATTTTTCACTTAAATTCGAATTTCAAATGGATTTGCAATATGCACAACCATTCCTCATCGTTTAAATTAGTCACTCGTACCACTTTTAGCACAACCCAGAGCCAACGACGTGGACGTAGTGGTTATTTGGCTCCATTTTTATCGTTTTTTTTGTATTTTTTTATAATTTATAATTTTTTTTTCATTTCATTTTTTAAAATTTTTTTTTTGTGTTTTTTTTAATTTATAATTTTTTTTTTCATTTCTTTTTTTATCATTTTTTTTTGTATTTTTTTTTTATAATTTATAATTTTTTTTTCATTTCTTTTATTATATTTTTTTTGAATATTTTAATTATGTGTTCACTGACGAGAATTCAATAACTGCCTTGAGGAGGTTGGTATCATATAATTCATTTTCGAGTGAATTTATCTTATAGCGTTCCCAGATGCTCAAAAATGAGCGGTGGACCGATTCTCCGGCTTGTTCCGACCAATATCCCAACCCGTTATCATGTTCTATAAATTGAAGGCATTGTTCAATGTATTCTCGCACAACATGGATTTTTAGAGTTTCAGAAACATGCTCAATCATATTTAATGCTTTTAAATTCCTATCTAACTCTGACAAATATCCTTTTAATCCCTTTCCTACTTTACCTGATCTAAAACAACAGTTGACTACTCGTTCCATACTATTGAAGGCATTTATATAAGGTGCAAGAGCAAGAAATCCGACATTTTTATAGATATCATAATCGTTAAGCTTATCAGCTGCTTTCGACAAGTCTCTGCAGGCATTGCCTTCAAAACATTCCCCATGGTAATTTCTTGAAACAATTTTCAATTTTCTCGAACATTCCAGAGCAATGTCCTTTCCCAAAAAGGTACCAAACCATTCCAAAATAAATGGTTGACGAATCCCATTAAAATGTGTAATTCGGGAATTATACATTTCTGTAACATAGGGGTATCATTACTATCGTTAAATAGCGGACTATTGATGATACTGTGGCATTCTTGCGCAAATTTTTTCTTCTTCTCTAATTTCTCAAATTTTATATAATCATGACGTAAGTCTCCATAAGTTTTTAATCTCAAGAAGCTGTCTGAATTATCTGCATGGCAGCACTTGTTGCAGTACTGCTAGCTTCTTTCTTTTCCATATAACTTTTTCTTAGATCATTGAGGCTAACAAAGCAGTATGGACAAGGATACATCGCTGTAGCAGTTTGCTGTCCGTTAATAATTAGTAGCAATTTAAAATCGCAAACAAATTTAAAAGAAATGCCATTTACCTTTGTCAGATCAAACAAGAGTTTCCCGTTATCGTACGTTTCTTTTATTTTTGGAACTATGCACAGCAGCACGATACGCTTAACGCTCATTAACTTGGCTTTTTTCCTAGACTACCACCTTCTGAATATTTACATCTTTTATTTGAATTTTTAGTTGACATTTTGTCATTCTCAACATCAGGGTCGTTGATATTGCGATCCAGTTCCGCAGAATAATTCTCTTGAAATATTAACATGGATATTTTAAAAAACCCTGGCCACCATCTGCCATTACTTTGACGCAAGTAGTCCCTTCAAAATCCCTTTCTATTATTACAGCCTCGATAATTTCTTCCGCATTTGCAAAGACTACTGGTCTCATACCTTGTTTCCCACCGTCACATTCAAATGAATATTTCGCTGTATGATAGACGTATTCAAGGAGTTTGGATTGCTCGACCATGTGTTCTCGGTAATGAGCCGGGACAGAATTTTTTCCACCATGTGCTCTCAGGAAGTTGGTAACTTTGTTCATTTTATTTTTTGAAAGTCCAACGTTAGCCCGAAAATTGTCCAAACCAACTTCAGTAAATTTCATATTTTCTCTTACTGAAGAATTAAAAACTACTCTTATTTTGGACCCTTTTGTACTTAACTCAACTTGTTCATTCTCAATATGATGGCTTGCACCGTCTTTAACTTTAATCTTTTCTTTGATAACATTAGCTGCAACTTGCTCTTTAGCAATACCTGGAAGTTTTTCAACAATCTTAGAGATATTGTTTTGAGGATTCTTACATTTATTATTTATCCCCTTGCCAATCTCCTGATGGCATTCGATACATCGCTGTATGGAAGTCCTTTTTTAGGTTCTTTATCTTCCTTTGGAAGTTTTACAACGTTTGTCGCACCATAACGCGAACCTTTGGGCGAATTAATTTCATTATTCAAATTACGTCTGTTTGGAGCTATTGGTTTTTGATGACCTACATATCTACCTGTTAGGCATATGTAACAGTTACATACATCAGGAGTTGTACGAGTACTTTTTGGCAAAATTAAACTTTCGTAATCAGGCATATTTTGGATTGGCCGTTTGAAAATATTCTTATTTGCGTCAAGCATAGTCAGATAACAAGTTCTGCAAATGCTTACAGGAAATTTTTCATTTTTTATATCATAATTGATATTGATGATTTTTTTTTATCAAACCCTCAATTTTTGTAGTAATGAGGAGTTATTAGCACTTGCTTTCCCGAAGAGAATTTTCTGAAATTCGAATTAAAGTGAAAAATGATTCAGTTTATGATCATTTTTGCAGAACAAATATATAAACATATATATATATATATATGTATTTCTCGAAAAGCGAAGCAGGTACGATTTTGGGGTTTGAAATTTTGGAATCTAGGGATGATTAAGAACAACTCTACATGGAGTTTTTGAGCTCCAATTCAGCAAAACCTGTCGCTCCTTGAGGAGAGGTGTGGTCCAGTGCTATAATATTATTTTGAAACATCAGCAGAAACTTTCAAAGATGATACGCAAACATTAAGGGCCGTATGCGAAAAATTTTAAAGTATACTTCAAGTAGACTCTATCAACAAATTTTGCATGAAAACATACAATAAAGTCTACTTGAAGTACACTTAAATTTTTATGTACGAAAAACGTACAATAAAGTCTACTTGAAGTACACTTTAATTTTTTTGCATACGGCCCTAAAGGTTTACAAAACTTTACACAATTTGGCAAATAATTAATAAAGATTAAAAATAGTAATGGGCCCAAGTTAGTACCTTGTGGAATACCTGAGAACGCATATATCTCATAACTAGAATATGATGTGCCAATTTTTACCTTAAGCTTTCTATTAATTAAAAATTTAAAAAAAAAAATAAAAATAATTCACTATTTATACATACATTTAAAGTTTAGACAATAAGATTGAATGATGGACACTGTCAAATGTTTTTGACAAATCAGTGTAAATTACATCTAATTGCATTTTTTTTCCATAGAAGCGACAAACCGATTTGCAAATACAGGCAAATTTGTGCCAGCAGATCGACCTGAGAAAAATTCATGATGAACAACTGATATACCATGAGATACGTGGTCATAAAGTTGTAACTTTTAGAAT
Organism: Cordilura impudica; assembly: GCA_963682025.1. Classification (NCBI taxonomy): domain Eukaryota; kingdom Metazoa; phylum Arthropoda; class Insecta; order Diptera; family Scathophagidae; genus Cordilura; species Cordilura impudica. Next base: position 86,420,244 of record OY821518.1, on the reverse strand, counting down.
CCTATCAAAAAATGTTTGCAATAGTACAATGTTTTACATTGTTTTAGTATGGAATCTGGAAAAATTTAAGATTAACTTTCTTCGAATTCTATGATGGTAGAAATAACATCATCCTCAGATGTAACAAGAGTAATATTATTCCCCGAAGGTTCCACTATGTGAATGCCTAAGTTACTGGGATTGGAAAAAATAGAAAGGAAACATTTTGTAAACATTGATCGCTAGTCATTGAAACCCCGTTATCATAAATCATATTAGCGGTATATCTAGTATTACACTGTGGAACAAATTCAGGTTAGCAAAAATTAGGTCGATTCTGAGAGTGAGGGGTGAATAGAGGCTAAAGACCCGTATCGCGGCGTTTATTTATGTTACTTCGAATTTTTTTTTAATTGACCTTCGAACTTTGCAGTCAAATGCCGATTTTCAGCATATTGTTTATATGGTTTTTTGGCTATACCTAGTCGACTAATTGATATTTTTTCAATCTGTAAAAGCCAAATTATTGCTAGAAACCTGTGCAACAATTAAAATTTTTTAAAAAATTGATTTAGAAAATTTTTGTGGTGCTTATGAGTCAAAATGTTGGAAAAATTATTTTTTTTTCATGCTTTTTTAAAATATTTTCCACAAAACTAAGTCTTTTTTGCTTTCTGTTTGATCTATAATATGCTTCTCAGTTTCTTCAATAAATTTGATTTCAAAAGAAAATGGTCTTAGTCGATAATTTGCGTTAAAAATCCCAAAACCATTAAATAAATAGCGATTTAGGTAGAAGTAATTAAAAAGGGAAGTTCCAAGAATTAGGAATTAGTAAAACAACTTTTTTGTTTTCAACCACCGCACAAGTAGCGATTTTGTTTTTATTTCGTACAAGCAAACTAATTTCAAAAATGAAGATTCAGTTAAGACTCGAAACTCAGCCGAAGCTGATGTCTTTTGATTTTCACTCGGTCGTGATAAAATTCGCTATTAATTTTTTTGGAACTTATTTCATTTTGTGAGTGATTTAAGTTAAGTGCATCGGTTTCATAAAAATAACAAAAAAAAAAAACATTGTATAATATATATTGTATTAAAAATGTCGGAACCAAAATGTAAAATGGACCATTTTTGTAATGTTTGTGGACGTTTCATAGCAAGCGATGAAAAATGTGGCAATGCGAGTGATTTTTTTTTTTTGGAAGCCTATGAACAATATTTCTCGCAAGAGTTTATCACTGACGTAAACTATGCCCCTAAACAAGTTTGCTTTAATTCCTATTCAACTCTTATGCAATGGAAAAGTGAAAGAAGAAGGCTATGCCGTTTGGTATATCAATGATGTGGTTAGACAATAGCCCGCATCAAGAAGAAAATTGCTATGGATGTATCAACTACCATAAAACTTTGAATAGAAGGAAAGCAAAGAATAAAACTTATGTAGCAGTGCCAAGTGTCCAATTACCATTACCGCACTCAGAATTCGTTCCAGTACCAACATACCGAAGTTTTGATCTTCATCAGTACTACAACCGCCGCTGCTACATCCATGGATTTCTCCTCAGAATACGACCCTGGTAAAGGTACATCCTACGAAACATCAAAGGACCCAATCCTAGTCACACAAAACCAATTGGATGGAATTGTTGCAAATTTGTGTTTGACTCAGAAAAAATCAGAACTACTGGCTTCATTTTTGAAAGGAAATAATTTGCTGGCGAAAGGTACCAAAGTAACAGCATATCGAAAACGCCAAAAAGAGTTAGAAAAGTTCTTCAATGTGAATGATGCAAAAAATTTCTCTTATTGCAACGATATTGAAAAGTTAATGGAGACGATAGGGTTAACCTATAAAAAAGATGATTGGCGTTTATTCATCGATAGTTCACTAATGAGCTTAAAAGTTGTGCTTTTGCACAAGACAAATAGAATGTCTTCTGTTCCGATTGCGTATAGCACTGACACTAGTGAAAATTTCCATAATTTGAAACACATTCTGGAAGTAGTCAAATATAACGAACACCAGTGGCGCATTTGCTGCGACCTCTAAATAGTTTCATTGATTACAGACTAAACAGCATCTGGCCGTCCAAAATATCCGTGTTTTTTGTGCGATTGGGATTCACTATACGGAGAAGGTATTAAAGGAAGAAACCAGTACAAACAGCATAACTGCAATAGTCGCATTGGACGGAAATGGCCTAAAGACAATAGGTTACATGAAAGTCTTGTTCCTAAAATGAAAATTTTGTTGCCGTTACTCTACATTAAACTTGGCATTGCTAAAAATTTATTTTAATGTATCGCAAAAAGACCAGCAGTATTCAACCGCTTAAAAGACATTTTCGCAAGACTAAGTAACGCCAAAATTCAGGAAGGGGTTGTTAATGGTCCCGACATACGGAAACTAATGAGTCGTCAAGATTTTGACCAAGTTGTGACAGACCGAGAATTAAATGCATGGCTCGCATTGAAAGCAGTCATTAAAGGACTTTTGGGTAAAGAACGCAAAGACAACTACAGGCAATCTGTTGCAAACATGTTGGCAGCTTTCGATGAAATTGGGGTTAATATGTCGTACAAAATTCATCTCTTGCATCAGCATCTTGATCAACACGCTCTACAGTTGCCATCTGAATCTGATGAGCAAGGCGAACGTTATCACCAAACTGTGCTTCCTTTTGAAATAAGATAACTATAGAGTGCGCATATTTTGAATTCCTAGATTTTTTTAATATCTTTGTCAGAGTGCACAATTTAAACATGTTAACAATTGAAAACTATTTTCGTTTGAAGTACAGAGGATAGAAATCTCCAGATGCAATACTCGCTGAAATTTGTTGGTGGTATAAAAACACCTTTGAAGAAGAGGAAGACGAGGAAAAAGAGGAAGAAGGGGAAGATAAAGATGAAATTCCAGAATATCTGTTGGACGAAATTATCGACCTTTCTGATGATGATGACGATGACCAAGATATTAAAGAGAGCAGTGATGTTGATCCACAGCCGCCTGCTAAACGGCAACTGGCCAAATCATTAATTTAATTTATTTAATTTTTTTACTTGAAACTTTTCATAACTAACATTTCAAAAATATATTTTTTTTCCATATTTTTATAATTACTTTTTCAATGTTTCTTCAAAACCAACACTGAACAAAATTGGTACATAAAAAATTAAAAGTAAATTAATATTAAGCTGGAAAACGCAAGGTTTGTATTATGATTGTTTTCTTTTCAAATGAAATTTATTGAAGAAACTGAGAAGCATATTATAGATCAAACAGAAAGCAAAAAAGACTTAGTTTTGTGGAAAATATTTTCAAAAAGCATGAGAAAAAAATAATTTTTTCAATATTTTGCTTCATAAGCACCACAAAAATTTTCTAAATAAATTTTTTAAAAAGTTTTAATTGTTGCACAGATCTCTGGCGATAATTTGGCTTTTACAGATTGAAAAAATATCAATTAGTCGACGAGTTATAGCCAAAAAACCATATAAACAATATGCTGAAAATCGGCATTTGACTGCAAATTCGAACTAACATAAACAAACGCCGCGATACGGGTCTTCTAATTTAGCCTCTATTTTCACCCCTCACTCTCAGAATCGACCTAGCTTTTGCTAACCTGAATTTGTTCCACAGTGTTACTAATTCTAATTTTAATGTAATGCCAAAATGCAGACGAATCAGATCTTGGGTTATTTTCAATATTGAATATGTATTGTTTAGACACAAAATTATGTAAGAAATCAAACTCACGATGAATTTGCTTAAAATATCTTAAAATATAAAAGCCTTACCTGAGTTTACATTTTTGATTTTCTACAGCTTGAAGTATTTTTGCTATGGAGTCAACTAATTTTTTGCAAATACCTGAATTTATTTTACTGCATTCTTCCGTTAGTGCAGCTTTTAGTTGTTCTTTGTTTGTCATTCTTCCAAAGTTGACTAAATAATATAATATATTGTCATCTAACGACAGGTCGGGATCAATCAATAACATTCCAATTCAAATATTATTTGCAATGCTAAATTATAAAGGCATGTTTGCTATTTCCTCCGTGTGAATTTCGTTGTGAGCATAATTTGTTACAACTTTCGTAATATATATTTTAAAAAAATAATGTGTCGCAATACTAAAAATCGTTGATAAAATTTTCCTAATAATTTGCCCATTTCTCGATGTGAGGCATTGTATATATATTACAAATTTCGCTTAGATTTTGATGAATAATTTGTGCAGCTGAAGTCCAATTTTAATTTGAAATATAGTTTTTGAAATATTAATTAAATACTTGGAAAGCGATATTAGTAATTTTTTCAATGACAAATTGCACAGTGCAACAGCCATGCTGAGGGTGAGCAATTCCACATCTAGTTGAAAGTACTAGGCCAGTATATTAGCATTCTCTGGCCAATCTTTTTCCTTATCTTGATGTTCGTTTCAGCTACAAATTAAGAGCCGTTGAAGATTTCTAATTACATTCTTCAGCATATATGTTGCTTCAGCAAATGAAATTGGGCTAGTTTTATGAAATCTTCAAAAAATTTTAATTTTAACAGTTTTTTAATAATGATTTTTATTTATTAAAAGAGTGGAGGAGATACGTCTTAGCGATTTTACTTGTATGCATTCGCCAATACCCCATCATAAGACGGATGACAAACTAAGAGAGATGTCTTTGTTAAAGGGTCGGGACAACCTAAAACCCTGTTACTTTCTGGGTCGCAAGACCCAGTTGAACACAACTCCACGGCGAGCTGTGCTCTTCCTTCGATTTTGGGCCACTACAACCACCATGAAACTCCCCAGGGGCCGTTCCCAAAAAAACCATTTTAAGTATTCATCACTTCCGTGTCGATTGTCAACAGTACTTGCAAGATCACACTACTTTCTGACACTTATTGTCAAAACTGTCGTCTAATACACTTCTTCTTCCCTGCTATGTATCGCGGTTGTAAATGCGAGTTGACATTGCTAGCTTTCCGAACTCGTTTTTCAACTCATGTCCATCCTTTCAACACTCTCGTCTACTACACTCCATCTTCCTGCTACGTCTATCATCCTTATGGCTATACATGCGACAGGACATCGGTAGCTTTCTGAACTCGTTTTTCAACTCATGTCCCCTCTTTCGTCTACTACGCTCATTCTTCCTGTTATCTCTATCAGGGTGGGAACCGATATCAACGACGTTCCGAACTCGCTTTCCAACGGATCTCCGACTCATCATAGTAATGTTGTATTGTCAGTATGGTAGCTGACACAAGAGCCCTTGGACTCGTTTTCAACCCAACACTCTTGCCTACTAACTATTCCTCGCTGCTATCTTGCCTTGCTTGCTAGCTGACGCAAATAGTCCTGGACTCGTTTTCCGCTCATTTCACATCATTTCAACATTCTCGTCTACTACACACCTTTTTTCTGCTACGACTACCATCCCTATGGCTGTACATGCGAGATGAGTTCGATAGCTCTCCGAACTAGTTATTTAACTACTGGAACATCATTGAAGTCTTCAACTCGTCGGCAGTGATTTTGTCAGTTTGGCAGCCGAAGCATGCACCATCGGACTACGTTATCCAAGTTACAATCCTGTCGTCTGCTACACTCATTCTACCTGCTGACGATATATCAGAGTCTGTAACAACATCGACAGCATTCCAAACTTATATTCCAACTATTGTTACATCTTTGACACTTTAGGATACCTTAGACACCTTGGGACACCACATAATTATAGGATGTGACAACCATTTCTTTGGAAGTCTTTTATACCTCCTCAGTAACCCACAGTTTTGTGATCTTGTTCATACTGCCTCCGATATGGGAAAATCCATGAATCATCCTCGTAGGGCATATGGTTTAGCCGTGGTACCATTTTAGCGCCTTTGGTAAGGCTTCGTTAGCAACTTGGCCAGATTTGGCTCCTGCTAGTTATCCCCTAAACAGGATGGGACTGATGGCCCCGAGTGGAAGAAATGTATAATTAAGTTACATGATCATGTCGACGATGCTTGGTGACAAAGGTGACCAGTAGTGAGGTAAAACCGTTAAACTCCCTTCCCGCCGTTTCTTTACGAACACGTTTCATCGATGAGATATAATCCCTTTCAGTTATCATTTCTGAAACTTTTAATTGATGATATAAAATCTTTATAAATTGTCGTTCCTTAGACTCGTTTAATTGATGCGATCAAATCTTTTGTCAATTTTCTTTCTCTTTCCATTATTTTATTTCGAACTCATTCAATTGATAGCATCAAGTTCCTTTCAATTATCTATGCTCGGACTCATCTTATTGATGAGATCACAACTCTTTCAATTTCCTTTCCCAACTTGGTTAACTGATAGGATTAATTACCTTGCAATTGCCTTTCCTCAATTCCCTTAAATGCTGAGATAAAATTACTTTCAATTACTCTTTCTTAACCTGGGTGAATTGAGGAGAACAAAACCCTTTTTAAACCTTGGTTCATTGATGAGATGAAATCCGTTTCATGTACTTGTCCCCTTGATGGGATAAGTTCAAGCCTAGGTAAACATACGTTAAAGATGTATGAAATTAAAAAAAATAATCCAATTTAAGATAATTTATAAAACTTTAAACAAATTAATAAATTTCATCTTATCTATTTATTGATATATGAAGGCAAATCTTTGTAACCCTTTTTAAGCAAAAGCGTGCACGGATGGGTATGAAATTTTTCATGAAAGAGAACTGCGGAATGATAAAATTTATGCATAATATGCGTTAAAAATATATTAAATTAACTAAAATAAAATAATAATAATAAATAATTTTCTAAGAGCCTAAAGGTATGCTAATCAGTTTGAGCCAATTTACAATTCGTCGAGTTTATAATTATAATTGCATATCACACGCCCTGTTGTGAAACCCATTTATATATCTTCTGTGTGGTCAACAAATATTTATAAAGATATTTGATGACTTTTATTTAAATATTCATAATTTTTTTTTAATTTTTCATCCAAAAACGGTTTGAGTTATGTATGCCATCATATTCTACTAACAAAACTTTATATTTACGTGTAATCCCCATTTCTCTAGCAATGCTTTTTAAAAAGTTATTAATAAAAACATATTGACCTAAGTCGTAATGAGGCCCCATTATATATATATATAAAAAATTTTTCTTGAAAGCATGGTTCTCGACTTAATGGTTAATGATTTAAAAAACATTGAAAAACAAAATTTTATGAAAAATAAAATTTCCCAGGATTTGCACTCGAATTTCGAGTGGTGGGCTATGCTTGTATATATAATTCTAAAATTATAAAAATAATTAATTCTGTACAAAAATAATAATAATTCACTTTATCAAATAAAATAATAAGGGAAAAGTATAGGATGAGACATGAAAACGAGGTCTCCCAACTTCTAATCGTCTAAAAGTTTACTTCCTTCCGAGTCCTTCAATATATTTTTTTTGTCGAAGACGACCCGTTTTCCGTTGGGCGAGGCTGAAAATATTGTTAACCATTATCTTTAAAACTGCTAATCAGATGGTTATTTCAAATTTATAAACATGTCAATAAAAACAAGTAAGAAAATTATAGTCGGTCTAGACCGACTATATGATACCCTATACCATGCGTTTAGAAACCCTATCTGTTAGGCCCCACTAACTGGACATTGAAAATAAGCAAAAACCAAATTTGAGTGGGATTTTTATTAATTTTTTTGGCTGCAGATATGAAAAAGTTCATATCGGATGCTATATCTATATGGGGACTAGGTCCAAAAATGGACCTATCCTGACTACGTTTGGTAAAGTCTCTTGTATTTTGCAAAAATATATACAAACAAAATTTGAGAAGAATCAGTGCAATATTTTTGTTTTTGATAGATTTACGTGAAGATGGGAAGCAGCTCTATATGGGGCCTATGACTAAGAGTTGTCCAATAGGGATCATTTTTGGACTACTGATTAATGAATGTAATATATACATATAAACCCAATTTGACTAAGATTTGTATGATAATTTGGATCTTATGGCAATTTATGTTGATTTCATAGGGGTCATTTGTATGGGGGCTAGGTCTGAACATGGACCGATTCTCACTAATTTTAATAGCGTTCATCCCATGGCCTATAAAAGATTAAATACCAAATTTCATCAAAATATATTCATATTTGCGACCTGCAGTTTGATTACAAGCTTTACATGGACACACAGACGGACGGACGGATGGACATCGTTAAATCGAATCAGATAGTGATTCTGATTCGATCGCTATAATTAAAGATGGGTGTAGGTCAAATATTTTTGGTTGTTACAAACAGCAGCACAAAGTCATTATACCCAAACCACATAGTGGTATAGGGTATAAAAATAATCTGATGGCAACCCTGTTACTTTACTACGGCTGCAAACTGCAACGTTTAATTAACAGTTGTTTTTTTTTTTATCAAAAAATAGAGGAAACTTTTTCTAAACTTCGTGCTACTAATAAATTGATACAAGTTAACAAAAAAATTTTAAAAACAAGTAAGAAAATTATAGTCGGTCTATACCGACTACACGATACCCTATACCATGCGTTTAGAGACCCTATCTCATAGACCCAACTAACTGGATATAGAAAATAAGCATAACCCAAATTTGAGTGGGATTTTTATTAATTTTTTCGGCTGCAGAGATGAAAAAGTTCATATCGGATGCTATATCTATATGGGGACTAGGCCCAAAAATGGACCGATCCTGACCATGTTTGGTAAAGTCTCTTGTATTTTGCAAAAATATATACAAACAAAATTTGAGAAGAATCAGTGCAATATTTTTGTTTTTTAATAGATTTAAGTGAAGATCGGGAAGCAGCTCTATATGGGGTCAAAGGGATCATTTTTGGACTACTCATTAGTGGATGTAATGAACGCATACAAACCCAATTTGAGTAAGATCTATATGACAATTTGGATCTTATGGCAATTTATGTCGATTTCATATGGGTAATTTGTATGGGGGCTAGGTCTGAACATGGACCGATTCTCACCAATTTCAATAGCGTTCATCCCATGGCCGATAAAAGCTTATATACCAAATTTCATCAAAATATGTTGATATTTGCGACCTGCAGTTTGATTACAAGCTTTACGTGGACACACAGACGGACGGACGGACGGACATTTTTAAATCAACTCAGAAAGTGATTCCGATTCGATCGGTATAATTAAAGATGGGTCTAGGTCAAATATTTTTGGTTGTTACAAACAGCAGCACAAAGTCATTATACCCAATCCACATAGTGGTATAGGGTATAATTAAACGGGCGAATACCTTTTTTTAATTTTTACTGCCATATTTTTTGAAAAAACATATTATCTCAATACATGTTCGATATAAAGGCAACATAAAGTGACCAAGTTTTATAGCCAAGGTATCACTTAACACCGTAGCACTTTGAGGACCAAAGTTCTTATTAGTCAAACTTATTATTATTATTATTTTTTTATTTCACATTGAAGATGCGCCCATCCTAAAACAAAAAAATAAAAATAGAATTTGCCTCAAGAGGTTAATATGTGAAACAAAAAATCAGAATTATGCCAGTAAATTGTAATTGCTATAATTCAGCATTTTCCCCCCTTCAATATTTTGGCAATGAAGACCCAAAATTTTGTAATCTTGGACAAAATATAACTAAATTCTAGGTGAGATATAGCGAATTGGTTTTCATGATCAGTTAGAGGAAAAATAGGACTACTCATGAGGTATATACTTAGTGGGTCAAGAAAAACGGTAAAACCTATTGGTGACCTATTGTCTTCTATTTCAAAAATGTCTACCTGGGCCACAGGTATGTTTCCTTGCCAAAAGTATTTAAATAAACATTTCGCTTTTAGCGGGTTCTAAAATCACATGAATAATGCCTATGTTTGATTTTATTTTTATGCGAAAAGGAGTAAAAATAACAATTACTCTGGACCATAAAGTTTTCAATTATGGTTTTAGAAATAAACCATGTCTGGCAAAGGAATCAGGGGTCATCCGTTAATGGGCATAAAATTTGACACTGTTTTGCAAATTATTCACCTCAAATGAATTACTTCGATAAGTCTTACTTAGCATAAGACTTATGCTATGTTCACACGAACAGCAAGATTCGCGGTTCGCTCTCTCATTCACGGTTCGCGCCCGAATCATGATTGAATCTACATGATTCGCAATACAAAATTTTGAGAGCGAATCTACTTGGTTCAAAATGAACCTAGTTGTGAACCTAGAAACATTGAGTGTCATCTCCAAGTTTGATAAGAAATTATCGCTAGTTTATCTGAACTAGCTGTCAAAAATATATAAACAAAGAAAAAACAAAAAATTAATTTGTGCAACAAAATAAATAGAAACATTTAACAAATAAAAAGTATATATTAACAATATATATTCAAATAAAAATGGAAAAAATTAAATAGTGAAACGTAAAGTGTAGAAGGATGTCTTCAAATATTTGCACAAAAAATATAAACGTCAAAATGAAACAAGAACACTCGTCTGAAAATCAAGGTTCACAATCATGATTCAGAGAGCGAATCAAGTGGCTCATTTTGCCTTCTGAACATGCTATTAATAATAACAGAAAAGTTTTAAATAATAAAAAAAAAAAACAGATGAGAGGTGACTCCAAATTCGGTTTAGTCATATTAACACACATTTGTTGTTTTAAAAAAATAAAAATACCACAACAACATTGCAGTGGGTACTTTAAAATGCGATTCGTCCCATATATTAACAATCTTAGTGTCAGCTTGCGACTGGAATAGAGCAGAGAACATAAACTTGTCTCCACTTTAAGGTTCATACTCTCAGCAGCTCGTTTAGATGCTAATTGCTGACGCCACTTTCGTTAGTTTTTTTTTTTTTTTTGTTAATTGTTTCGCTTGTATTTGTTTGTTTTGCATATGAGATGTTAATAACTTCTACCTTTGCAAAATAAATCTCAGTGTTTGTTTTGTGTATTCGTTTGAACTATAAAAGAGGTCAGTGGTATTGTGTTCAGCATCAGTTTAGTTTCTCCATTCGAAACACACGTACTCATCATGAAAATATTTGTCTTCCTTGCTGTTTTGGCTGTCAGTGCCTTTGCCTATCCGCAACGCTATGGAGGAGGTGGTAATGCACATGCCGATGCCAATGTTCAGGCTAGTGCTAATGTAGCTTCCAAGGGTGGTCAAGGAGGACCCGGAGGTGGTCTCGGTGGTCATGGTGGTCAAGGAGGTCATGGTGGTCATGGTGGTCAACGAGGTCATGGTGGTCAACGAGGTCATGGTGGTCAAGGCGGATTAAGTGGTGGTCCAGGCGTGCATGGTGGTCAAGGTGGATATGGTGGAGCCCAAGCTGGTGCCAGCGCTGGAGCTAATGCTGGTGCTAGTGGTGGTGGCAATGCAGGTGCTAACGCTGCTGCTAATGCTGCTGCTAATGCTGGTGCCTCTGGTGGTGGTAAGGGTGGTTTCAGTTCTGCTTCATCATCCGCTTCCGCTACATCTTCTGCTGGTGGTCATGGTGGTTATCGCGGTTAAGTTTTTGTTGTCATTGTTTTTATTTTTTAAAAACTAATTTATTGAAAAAAAATCTAAAAATCATAAAAAAAATATAAAAAAAATTTTAAAACAAATTTAGTTTATGTTTTGTTGTACTAAGATTATATCCTACTATGAGTCCTTGACATCCTTATGTTAAATGGGGTTAGCGGCATCTTAGAAAATAAATATTTATTCTCTACATACAATGATGTGTCATATAGTAGCCGGTTACTAATTTTGTTCTTATAAAATATATGGTTCTGTTGTTTTTGTTATTGTACTGTATTCACTAAGAATGTAGTATTTATTATTCATAGGATGTCAAGAAACAAACAATAGGTTGAAATATGTATGTCTGCATTGCTCTGGTGAGGATCGCCTAGTTGCTCATTTTTTGTGCATTCTATAGAAAACATTAAGGAAATTTATAAATTTAAATATTAGTTAACATTAAATGACATCTATATATATAAAATTCATTTTCTGTTTGTTTGTTTGTTTATTTGTTTGTTTGTTTGTTTCAACGGATTTTCCTGAAATTTTGTACACACGATCTCTATACCCCAGGAAAGGTCGCCATATACTTTTTACCAGCCACGCCTACTTTTACGCCCACTTTTTATGTAAAATTCATTTTCTGTTTTATTCATATTTGTTCACTATACAAATTTTTATTTGTTAACAGATTTCTCTGAAATTCGGTACACACGATCTTTGTACCTCAGGCCAGGTCACCGGGTGATTCTTGCGGCCACACGTACTTTTACGCCCACTTTTTGTATACAATTCGTTTTCTGTTTTTTTGGCATATTTGTTTGCTATACAAATTTTTATTTTTCAACGCAATTCTCTGAAATTTGGTACACACGATCTTTGTACCTCAGGCCAGGTCACCGGGTGATTCTTGCGGCCACACCTACTTTTACGCCCACTTTTTGTATACAATTCGTTTTCTGTTTTTTGGCATATTTGTTTGCTATACAAATTTTTATTTTTCAACGGAATTCTCTGAAATTTGGTACACACGATCTTTGTACCTCAGGCCAGGTCAGCGGGTGATTCTTGCGGCCACACCTACTTTTACGCCCACTTTTTGTATACAATTCGTTTTCTGTTTATTGGCATATTTGTTCGCTATACAAATTTTTATTTTTCAACCGATTTCTCTGAAATTTGGTACACACGATCTCTCTCCTCCAGGGAAAGTCGACATATTCTTCGCACCGGTCACGCCTACTTTTACGCCCACTTTTTGTATACAATTCATATTCTGTTTTTTGGTACATTTGTTCGCTACACAATTTTTTTAAACGGATTTCTCTGAAATTTGCTACACATGATCTCTGTACTCCAGAGAGGTCGCCATATGATTCTTACCGGTCATGCCTACTTCTACGCCCGCCTTTTATACAAAATTAATTTTCTGTTTTTTGTATATTTGTTCAATATAGAAATTTTTATTTTTCAAGGGATGTCTAAAATTTGGTCACACGGTCTCTATACTACAGGGAAGGTCACCATATGCTTCTTACAGGCCACGCCTACTTTGCGCCAACATCTATGTATATAAAACTTATTTTTTCGATTTATTTGTTTCTTTATTTGATTGCTATAAAAACTTTTATTTTTCAATGGCTTTCTTCGAAATTTAGTACATATTCCAGGGAAGGTCGCTATATAATTTTTACCGACCACGCCTAATTTTACGCCCAATTTTCTTATAAAATTCAGCGCACGCGACGCGCTTTCGGAACACAGCTCAGCTAAAATATCGCAATGCTCTAAAAAATATGTTTTAGGAATTAAAATAAGTTAACGAGAACTAAGCGGAGGCACGGGTAGTAGCTGCGAGGAAGCGGCGCGAGGCGCGCGGACGCGACGCGCTTGCGGAACACAGCTCAGCTAAAATATCGACCGCGGACTCGGACGCGACGGATGCGCACGCGACGCGCTTTCGGAACACAGCTCAGCTAAAATATCGCAATGCTCTAAAAAATATGTTTTAGGAATTAAAATAAGTTAACGAAAACTAAGCGGAGGCACGGGTAGTAGCTGCGAGGAAGCGGCGCGAGGCGCGCGGACGCGACGCGCTCGCGGAACACAGCTCAGCTAAAATATCGATCGCGGACTCGGACGCGACGGATGCGCACGCGACGCGCTTTTGGAACACAGCTCAGCTAAAATATCGCAATGCTCTAAAAAATATGTTTTAGGAATTAAAATATGTTAACGAGAACTAAGCGGCAGCACGGGTAGTAGCTGCGAGGAAGCGGCGCGAGGCGCGCGGACACAGCTTACCAAAAATATCGCAATGATCTGAAAAATATATTTTGGCGATTAAAATAAGTTGACAACTGTGCGGCAGCACGGGTGTGGCTGCCAAACGCGTGGAAGCGGACGCGACTCGCTCGCGGAACACAGCTTAGTGAAATGTCGTATGATAAATTTTATCTACGTATGTGAAATAATTACCTGTTGATCAAAATAGGCCACACATATACTATAAGCAGTTGCTTAAAGAAACCTTGCGACACAATATTAAACGTCGCATTAGTCTTTCATTTCTGAAATTTGAATTTGACGTCTCTGCTCAATGATGATCACTTATTGAATGAATTAATTAAATTTTTAAAAGTTTTGATTCCTTTAATTTGCGGCCCTTTCCGTTATATTTGATGTTTATAAATAAACTGAAAAAAAACTTAAAGCAGTTTCGCACCTTATTTTTGAAGCATTTTTGCTGCAGCATCTTATTAAAAACTTCAAAATTAAAAAACCAAAATCTTTTTAATTGAAATAAAAAATGAATTTACTGCCCATACAAATATTTGGGGAGAAAGTTCATTTTATTGGGGAATTTGTTAATTGGGGACTAAGAACTCAGCGCCTGGTAAGCATAGTGAACCATTTTTCAAGTCAGAGGCCTTTTCATCCCGGGCAAGACCGGGTAAAAACAGCTAGTAACTATATAAAAATAAAAATATTTATTTAAAATTTACACTATCCTCTAAAGGGCGAGTCTTATATTTATGTGCACGCGTTTCTGACTACTCATTTCGTTGGTGTCAATCTAAGAGCGAAATGGCAAGTGAATTGCTTAATTTTTGCCGATATTTTTCAGTTGGCATAAATATATCTTTAAGTATTGCTTTGCTAGAATCAAACCGTGGAGCATTTGTAATTAATCTACTGATATCTTTCAATAACATTAATGTTCGACTTGTCTGATGCACCACATAATTGAATTTGATATATCCAAATCGGTTTCAGACGGTCTAAATCAGTTTGTCATTCCGTTTTTAACGCATCGAAAAATTAATTTGCGACCCCTTACATTCCGGATTATTATAACAACTCGAGTCGATAGAGCGATGTCGGTAGGTCCGTTCGTCTGTCTGTCTGTTGAGATCCCGCTCAATAACAAAATAAACTATTTACCTGAATAAAATTAAAATAATATTGTTTACCATTATATGGAACAGTTTGGTATTTAAAATGAGATACTTGGACATTACTTTGCCTTTAAAAAATACTAAAAATTCATTGTACTATATGTGTAATTTTTTTTTTAGTAGTAGTAGTATTTATTATACTTTAATTTAAAACTAATAATTAATATTTAACAATTTTTATACAACTTCTTGATTTGTATTATTATATCTTAAAAATTGTGTGACATCTCTTTTAAAAACATTTCTTTCTAATTTGACATAGTTAGGTAACGTTTTATATATTTTTAGTCGCTTGAAGAAGAGAGATCTTTGCATTGCTGTTGTTGTCACCCTTTGTAATCTGAAGTTTTCCGCGTTTCTTAAGTTATACGGTTGAGCTTCTCCCACGTACATCAGTTGGTCGATCAAGTATTCTGGAGCATTACCATCTTCATCTTTTGGACAAAATTCAACGTATAAAATTCTAATCTTTGTTGTATGTTTAACCATTTCAATGTATCTCGCATACTTTGGATGGGAGTATATCTGTTACATTTTAAAATAGAACGCATAGCCTTATTTTGAAGTTTTTGCAATCTTTCCAATTGTGTTCTTGTTCAGCAGGTATACAGAATTGTGGAGCCGAATTCAAAATGGGGTTTTATCATCGTGTTATACATATTTATTGCCGTTGTTATCGATACTTTATTTCGCACCCGTTTAAAAAAGCCGATTTTTTTTCCAATTTTCTTACATATGTAATCGACGTGATGTTTAAAGTCTTTATCGATTATGAAACCCAGATATTTTATTTGATTAACTTTTTCAATTGTTTCATTATTAATTTTAAAAACTGTGTTACTGTTCATGTTTATTTCCATTATTTTAGTTTTTTTTCATTTAGTTTTAATTTGTTCCTTTTCAGCCAATTGTTTATTTTGTTGATATCATGCATTATATAATCTTTACATTGTTCCTCTGTATTTCCTTGAGCATAGATCAGTGCGTCATCAGCATATAGAATTATTTCGCATTTATTTAAAATATTGGGCATATTATTCATATATATTATAAATAATAGTGCTCCTAATATAGAACCTTGTGGCACTCCAATTTTATTATCAATTTTATCCGATTTAACACCATTAACTTTCGTAATTTGTTTTCGATTTGTCAGATATGATTTAAACCATTGCAGTTCATTTTCTCTGATACCATACATTTACAGTTTTTTAATCAATAGCTCTCTATCGATAGTCTCGAACGCTCTTTTGGGATCCAAGAAAATTGCCATTATCTTATTATTTTTATTACAATATTTCCATTTATTTATCACATAGTTTACCGTTGTTTCGCATGAGTATTTTTTTCTGAAACCAGATTGATATTTTGAAAACATATAGTTTTCTTCCATATAGCTTTCCAACTGTTCTTTGGCAATTTTTTCTATAATTTTTTCAAATGTTTTTAAGGTGTTTATTGGTCGGAATTCTTCACATTTGTTTGTTTTGGCTATTTTTTCTACAGGTGTTACCATAGAATACTTCCAATTTTCAGGGAATATACCAGTCTTGAAGGATTTATTTATAATGTAAAGCATATTTTTACCAATAATGTTCCAATTACCTGAAACTATCTTAATTGAGACTTTGTTAAAATCTTGCTTGTTCTTTAGGCATTTGCATATGTTTTTAAGTTATATTAAAGATATTGCACGAAATTTAAATCTAGAAAATATCACAGGTATGTTGTTTGTATATTGCACTTTTTCTATTGCATCCGTTATTGATTTAATACTATCGACAAAATAATTATTAAATTGGGTAGCGATTTGATAGTCATCCTTATACTCTACATATATTGTTAAACATCACATTTTTTATCACATTGGCATTTTTCTTAAGTACTAAGTTTTTTTTATTTCATTCCACATTTGTTTCTGGTCTTTATTTTGTTGTTAACATATTTGTTTTTTTTTCATTTTCAATTTTATTTTTATACATATTTCTTATTAATTTATATTCATTCCATGCAGATTCTGTATTTTCCGTTTTAGCGATTTGGCATTTAATAATTTTTTCTCTTTTGAGTATTTTTAAGTCTTCGTTGAACCATTTGTTAACATCGTTCTTTATATTCACTATTTTTTTGTTTGTAAATTTTTTAATTGTATTTTCGATACATGTGTCAATTATATCGACGCTGTTATTAACACTATAATTTTCATTATATTCTAATATTGCACTGAGTTCTCTATTGAATAGATATCCTGATTATAATTAAATATTTCAATTTCTTTTCTATTTCTTTGGTTTTGATTTTCATTTTTATATTCAATTTTTATATCTATTGCTTCATGGTCTGATATTTTATTGGCGCTATTGGTTTTCGTTGTTATATAATCATTATTTGTTATAACGTAGTCTATTATTGTTCTCGAATTTTTTGTGATTCTTGTATATTCGTTTACTATCTGTTTTATTCCATTATCATGCAAAATATTTTCCAATCTGCTTTTATATGTTTCTTCTTTATTCCAATCGATGTTGAAATCACCTGCTACTATTATATCATAAGTTGTTTCAGATATGTCTTCAATTAATTGCTCAAAAACTGTACAAAATTCTGTTTCACTGCTACTTGGTGATCTATAAACCGCCATTATTACGATTTGTGTTTTACCAAATTTGGCCACGTAAGCACTAATCCAATAATTTGAGCCGGAAGTTTTTTCAAAAATTTGTGTAATGTTCCATAGTTTTTTAAAAGATGTAGTAAGTCCCCCCGTCCTTTTTTAGTTTTACCGTGTACTATATTGATTATATTCATGTTGTAGTATTTCTCGTTCATCTATATCTTTTGTTAAATGGGTATCTGTAAGTATAATGATGTCTGGGTTTTTTTTTATCAGCAATTATTTCCAATTGAATATAGTTATTAACTAATCCGCATATATTTGTCTAGATGCCATATATCTCCTGTGATTGTTAAACTATTAACCCCAGCCTTTTCTTTTTCATATTAAGCATATTTTGATATACCGGACATTCTCTATTTGATGCCATATGATTTTCGTCAAGTCCCATATTAAGCTTCATATTTTTTCTTATACAGTTAATACATTTATTAATTATTTCTTTTTCCATTCCTTTGATTTGTGGTTTCCGTGGCATCTATAACATGTTTCATCATTTTTACACTCGACCGCCTTATGATTATATCCTTGGCATTTATAGCATTGAATTATGTCAGTTCCATCAAATATTCTACATTTTTCCCATCCAATATTTAATTTTTGTGCTGTCTTAATTTTTGTGTAAGTTTCTTTGTCTACTTTTATTTTCACATTATAAATTACTTTATTATATCTTTTGAATTCGTAAGATTTCCCTATTTTCATTTCATGATCTTGCAATTGCTTATTTTGTCTCTTAATTTTCTTCATTATTTCTTCTTCTGTATATTTAAATGACATATCCGTTACTATTATTGACAAATCATTTTCTGTTGGCGCTTTTATATCATTATGTATCATTCATTCCGTTTTCAATAGCATTTTTTATTTTTTCTCTTTCTGTATCATTTTCACTTTGTATCACAATTGTTCCATTTCTTCGGTTTTCAATGTTTGTTATATTTAGGTTAATTGGATCGACCTTATTGTTCAGATCCTCTTTTGTTTTTCCCACGCTTTGTTTTTCTTTAGGTTTTATTTTTAGTGGTACTTGTTTTTAAAAATCTGGCAGCTTCGTATTTTTTTTTTATTCTTTCAGCGAATGACGGTTTGTTTTGATTGTCATTTGTTTCTGTTATTGTTTTCTTTATTTCTTTACATATCTTTGCATTGTTTTCTTCGATTGTGTTATAGAAGTCTTTATTTTTATTTTCGAATTCATTTACCAAGCCGCAGACGTTTTTTATTTCTTTTAAATTTTTTTCACAAATTTTTTGCGCAGCTAGGTTTATTTTGTTTTTAGCGACACCATCTTGGATCTCCTTTAGTACAAAATCTACATTATGGATATACTGCACACAATCATCACACATAAATCTAACAAATGAATGGGTTTCCAAAATTTTTGAGGAATATTGATCCAGACCTGAGCATTTATCCACGCAATTATATACTTTTCCACATACTCCTGCACATAATATCTAGTACTAATAAAGCCCAGCACTCGAAATTCGTTTTCAAATTCTAGGAAATATTAGTTTTTCATTCAATTTTTGTCTCCCAATGTTTTTTTTAATCTACATATATAAAAAATTTATGAATATTTAAACGAGCCTAAAGGTATGTTAATCAATTTTAGCATTTCACAATTCAACACAGAGCGTCTGATATATAATTTATATCACTCGCATTAACAGGGTGTAACGAATTATTATAAATATTTTATTTAATTTAATTTAATATATTTCTAAGACAGATTAAATATAAATTTTATCATTCTCAGCCTCTCCTCCATATGAACTATAACGGTGGCAATTTTCACACTCCTCCGTGCCCGCATATTGCTTAAAAAGGGAACTAAAAATTTACCTTCACGTATTAATATATAAATTAAGTTTATCAAACTGTTTACTTTTTTTAAATATTTTGCTTACGTTTGTTATTAATAGTGCAATAAGTCCAGATATTGATATAAACGTAAATCCCAGGTGGAGGGTATCTTATATTCACCATAGCCGAATTAAACTTGTTACTTGTATAAATTAAGTTACAATTTAAGTCCCAATAGACAGTATAGCTTGCAAGATTTTATATTGATGTGCTCTTTCTTTTTGCGTTAGTAAATCGCCTACAAGTGTCATTCCCAGGCATTTAATGGTATTTTGGTTTGGAATTTCTTTAAAGTATATACTGGGTGCGCCGTTTTTTATGTCGGTAAGGTCAACCATTTAATTTAAGAACACATGTCAATTAAATATAATTTTTATCATGTATCATGTTTTCGAAGGCAACACAGCACAGTACACTCGCTAAGAAGAATAAGAAATTTAGTCAACACCAACTTTACCATAAAAAAAAAAATCAACCGGCATTGTTCTTTTAGACGTCAAAGCAGCCTTTGACTAAGTTTAGCACGAAGGTCTGACTTTTTAAATTATAAACTTAAACTTTCCTACACATCTAATTAAAAATATCCAAAGTTTCCTCACTTCTCGTACTTTCAAATTATATATTGGCTCACACTGTTCTGAGCGAAAATCTCTGTTTTCTGGTTGTCCCCAAGGATTATGTTTATATGCTATCCTTTTTAATATATATACCTCCGAATTTCCTTAGTTTGACCTTATCAATTTTCGCTGAAGAAACAGCAGTATTATGCTGCAGATATTTTAACACATTTACAATGATCATTGACGGCTATTTTTTTATCATATTTTAATAATTGTGGTAATTGTGAAAAATACAAAAGCATCATACTTTACGAGGAAACGTAAGGACTGCTACACCCCACAGGTATACAATGTATACAATGAAAAAAAAAACCAAACAGCTAGGAGTAATACTTGACCCCGTGATGAATTTGAATTACTACATACCATATATCTGTGGTCACAAGCGATAACCGCCTAAGTCGACTTAAGAACGATATGAGTTGTGTATGCTATCATATTCTACTAAAAACGCTTTATAATTATATGAAATCCCCATTTTTCTAACACTGTTATTTAAAAATTTATTAATGAAAACATACTGACCTAAGTCGTAATAAAGTCCCCTTACATTTATATAAACAGCTATTTTTCTCGAGATAACGATTTTCGCCGATTTGAGTTATGTATGCTATCACATTCTACTAAAAAATCTTTATATTTACGTGAAATCCCCATTTCTCTAACACTGATTTTTAAAAAGATATTAATAAAAATATTCTGACCTAAGTCGTAATGAAGCCCCATTACATTTATATAAAAAGCTTTTTTTCTCGAAAGCATGATTTTCGAGTTAGGCGGTTATTGCTTGTGACCACAGATATAATAAATAAAGTTTATGTCTTAACCCGTATCTTATATTCATTGATAAACAGAAGATCCAGGCTCAGCCTTGGTAACAAAGTGCTTATTCCTAAGACTATATTACAGGCTGTCATATTTTATGCAGCCCCTGTATGGTCATCTAGCGCAAATTGCCATATCAAAAAACTTCAAGTGGCTCAAAATAAATTATTAAAAACAATATATAACCTGCCTTGGTTCCTTTATACTGCAAGACTTTACGATATTGCTGGCCTGGAATTAGTTACTGATAGGATAAATAGATTTAGACCAAAATTTCAATATCAGATGTTTAAACTCTGAATTTACTTATATTAATGACCTGACGTCATATGAGCTTTTCATCTAGTCTGTAGTTATAAGTTTTAAGTTAATTTTTTTTGGAAATTTTCGACTCGAATAAAAATGATGTAAATATATAAAATACTTTTATTTCATAAATTAAATTATTTAATTAATTTAAATTAATTTAATTACCATGTGTCGCTTTGCACCAAAACAGTGCGCCGAATTAGTGACGCTATATATTGCGAATAGTCGTTCAGTTGTGTTAACTCAACGTGCATATCGTTAAAAATATCATGACCAAGGCACCGTGTGACAACACTATTCGGTGGACAGTGGGAGATCGTCCACATGAAGTTCATCAAAGCCCAAACGTCCTAATGATCTGGTTGAAGTGGCAAAAAAGAGTATTGCCGAGAACCCAAATGAAGCGTATCGTAATCGCGCTCAGCTTTTTGACATCGGTAGAATAACTTTGCACCGCATTTTAAAGAATATTATGCATTTGTTTCCCTATAGAGTGCAAAAGACTCTAAGAATTTTATAGACCGGCCACATCGCTTGTAATATGGCCAAATAGTCGTTCGTATGGTGACAGTGTTCCTGAATATTTCATACTTTGTGACGGCGTTAACAATGAAAATTACCGCATTTTGGGGAACGCAGAATCCACACAAGTTCCAGTAAATACCATTGCTTGACCAAGAAATTACTGAGAATGTGAAACTATTGATGTGCAGTGATATCGGTGGATGTTGGCTCTTTATGTCTGCCTGAAAATGCATGAAAAAGGTCGGGCTGGTTACTGGTTTCACAGGATGGTGCACCATGCCGCACAGCAAATTAAGCAAAGCAGTTGTTGCTACCAAAATTCCCTGGAAATGTTATGTCACGAAAAAATCAAAATTGCCTGGCCACTCCGATCTCCAGGTCGAATCCTCCGACTTCCCCTTGTGCAGCTATGCAAAAAGCAAAGTATACACCAAAAAACCTCAGACTATTGACGACCTCAAGGCAAAAGTAGCTATACAGCCTGAGATGTTTGGAAGAGTTATGGAAAATGCTGCAAAAGGGCACATTGTGTCCTGGCCAATAGAGGGGACCATTTCATTGAAGTTGTGTTCAAACGTAGACTAAAAGAATTGAAAACAAGTAAGAAAATTATAGTCGGCCTAGACCGACTATACGATACACTTTACCATTGTTTAGAGACCCTATCTCTTCGGTCCAACTAATTCGATATAGAAAATAAGCATAATGGGGCCTATGACTAAAAATTGTCCTATAGCGATTATTTTAGACTACTGATTAATGGATATAATAAACATATACAAATCCAATTTGACTGAGATCTATATGATAATTTGGATCTTATGGCAATTCGTGTCATTTCACCAATTTCAATAGCGTTCATCTTATGCCCGATAAAAGCTTATAAATCAAATTTCATCAAAATATATTGATATTTGCGACCTGTAGTTTGATCACAAAGTTTATATGAACATACAGACGGACAGACGGACGGACGGACAGAAAGTGATTCTGAGTCGATCGATGTAATAAAATATGGGTCTAGGTAAAATATTTTCGGTAGTTACAAACAGCAGCACAAAGTCATTTTACCCAAACCACATAGTGGCATAGGGTATAAAGAACAATTTAAATAATAAATATCGAAAATATGGAAGATCACATAACGACATAAAAGATGAGGAATCCTGGATGTAGTTGTAAACTTTAGTTTAAAGGTTAAAGAATCAATATAAAAATATCTGTTTTAATAACGTTTTTTTTAAGTTTTAAACTGCCAAAAATTAAGTTACAATTAAAAAAAAAAGTATTCAGAAGCCTAAAATTCTTTAATAATATAATTTATATATTAAAAATAAATACAAATTCATTGAAATCTAAACCGATATTAAATAGAATAACATCGCCAACGCTTGCATACCGCAACACAACACATGCACTATATCACCAACACAAAGCAATTATTATGGACAACACGGCTCATAACAACATTTTTAATTCAATTTTGAGACTGAATCATTTTCCTACAAAATGGAAATGTGCTGAGATAATAAACATAATAAACCAGAAAATGACTTAACGTCTTATAAGTCTATTGGTTATATTTTCAAAGGTGTTTGATAAACTGAAACAAAGACTTTAGCCAGTTTTGATACCTGAGTATCAGTTCGGTTTTCTTCATAACCATTATACACCAGAATAATGCCATCGTATAGTAAATGAAGTTAGAAATGCCTTGGAAAATAAGGAATACTGCTCTACTGAGTTTTTGGATATAAAGCAAGCTTTCGATAGAGTCTGGCCTTCTCTTAAAACTACAGCAACTTCTTCCTGCAACTTTTTAGTTAGTTCTTAAGTCGTATCTAGAAGATTGCAATTTTTATGTAAACGTAAGCGATGAAAATTCCAATATTTGTGATATCACAGCTGGTATCCCTCAGGGAAGTGTTTTAGATCCTGTACCACTTTTACATAAGATATATCTGCGGATGAGGATGCCACTGTTGCTTCATATGCTGATGATACTGCTGTAATAGCAAGAAACAGCTGTAAAGTCAAAGCCTCCGAACTGATTATTAAGAAACCTTAGTAATTCTTCAAATTGCTTGAAAACATGGAATATATGTGTAAATGCTGAAAAATAATCTCAAATTACACTTGCTTTGAGAAAAGGTGATTTCCTCGTATATTTCTAAATGATGAAGCAATTAATAAATCGGATTGCGCTAAGTATCTTGGAATGCACAGAGATAGGAAACACACATGGAGAAAACATGTTGAAGCTATAAGGGACCAACTAAATCTTAAAACTAGAAAAATGTACTGGCTGCTAGGTTAAAAATAAAAATTAAGTTTCGAAAATAAAGTCATGTTGTATAAAGTTATTCTTAAACCCATATGGACATTAGGCATATAGCTTTGGGGAAACACGAGTATCTCTAACATTGAAATTCTTCAACGATACCAGTCAAAAACCCTTCGAATAATTTCCTTGATGCACCTTGCATCATAAGAACATATCCATAACTAACTGAAGTCAAAAATTAGATCAGTAAATTTAGCACCAAATTCTTGGAAAGACTTATCAATCATTATAATGCACTTGCAATTAGTTTATTAAACGACGCACAGTGGCGTCTTTTCCCAAGTAGCGTGGCAAAAATCAAAAATTTTATAGACGTATTCAGTAAAATTAATGAACGTATAGGATAGAGGATTTCTCACATATTAAGAATCAATAAACAGTTTCCAAATCGGTTAAAAATTATGGATGATAGAGCTCCGCGAAGTTGGAAATTTTTAGCTTTTAAAAAAAATCGCAAAATTTTTTGAAAAATATCCTCTTACAAATCAAATTGTAGGCAAACACGTTAATCGATTATAATGGTTTTGGTGTCATTTGAAAGGTATTTTTCTAGAAAACCAAATTAAAAGTGATGTTATTTGGGTGTTTACTTTTTCTACAGTCTCCGTTTTGCAAATATACTATATTTTTGTAGTTTTTTCTACTTTGGTAGAATAGAACTAAAAATGTTTAAATGTTCACTAATATAATACTCTAACTTATTAAAGTAAACTTGGCTGCATATTAGACCGTATCGCTTTACAGGCACAAAAAAAAAGTTCACCGTACACCAGCGAATATAAAGTATTGTTCCAAGGACATTTGAAAAAAAAATTTTTTTTTTTGCCGAACGTAGGGGTCGCCTTTTTAGTTTTTTCGTTATATCTTCCATATTTACAGTCCGATCTTAAAGTTTGATATAGCGAATTTTTTGTCTCAGGGAGGCCAATAGATTTGCTCCTAGGTCCATTGACCTAAAGTGTACCGTTCTAGTACCTACCCCCCAAATCTCATTTCCTACCACCGAAATGTGACCCCCTAATGTTAGAAATTTATAGCTCGCGAAAAATCATAAAACTTTTGCTCAGAAAGTATTTCGATAATTACAGCACAACTAGTTAAAAAATGCTTTTATAAATTCATTGTTGCAGACCGTAGGGGTCACCCTTTTAAATTTGTCATAGCTTCAGTATTTACATTCAGATATTAAAGTATGATATATCGATGGGTTTGTCTGTGGCAGACCATTTTTTTAATTCAAAAGTCTTTGACCTCAAGTAACCTTTACATCATACCTCAAATTATACAACAAGAAATAAGCAACAAAAAGCAAAGTAAAATAATAGAAATTTTAGTCGATCATATCTCGACGTGATTCCAGTTGGCTATATTTTTGACGGCTGTCAAAATGATAAAACGTGCCCATGGTCGCCTCGAACATTCCAACCGTCTATATTTGCAGGCATTTCTCCATTGGAATGGGTTCGAATTAAAAAAAAATTGGTCTGCCACAAACAAACCCATCGATATATCATACATTAATATCTGAATGTAAATACTGAAGCTATGACAAATTAAAAAAGGTGACCCCTACGGTCTGCAACAATGAATATATAAAAGCATGTTTTAAATAGTTGTGCTGTAATTATCGAAATACTTTCTGAGCAAAAGTTTTATGATTTTTCGCGAGCTTAAATTTCTAAAATTAGGGTGTCACATTAGGGTTGTAGGAAATGAGATTTCAGATTTAGGGTACACTTGAGGTCAACGGACCTAAGAGCAAAATTATTGGCCTCCCTGAGGCAAAAAAAGTCGCTATATCAAACTTTAAGATCGGACTGTAAATATGGAAGATATAACGAAAAAACTAAAAAGGCGACCTCTACGTTCGGCAAAAAAAAAAAATTTTTTTTCAAATGTCCTTGGAACAATACTTTATATTCGCTGGTGTACGGTGAACTTTTTTTTTTCGGTACGGTCTACTGCATATACTTGCCAGTCTGCACGCAACAACCATAAATTTGTAAAAACATCTTGACATACACTAAAGGTAGGTAGACTTGTTTTGCCATAACTCAGTGAAAAATTAATCGATTTTCAAGTTATATAGCTGATTTTAAAGGTTATAAAATACCAAATATTATCTAAGTTTTGTAGATTTTTATATTCTTTTTCACGATTTTTTTTTCGGTGCATGAAAACAGAAATTTTAATTTTTTTCATATTTAATTTTGATAGGATGGCCAAGAATTTTTAAGAAGACTGTTAATTATACCCTATACCACTATGTGGTTTGGGTATAATGACTTTGTGCTGCTGTTTGTAACAACCAAAAATATTTGACCTAGACCCATCTTTAATTATACCGATCGAATCAGAATCACTTTCTGAGTTGATTTAACAATGTCCGTCCGTCCGTCCGTCTGTGTGTCCATGTAAACCTTGTAATCAAACTGCAGGTCGTAAATATGAATATATTTTGATGAAATTTGGTATATAATCTTTTATCGGCCATAGGATGAACGCTATTGAAATTGGTGAGAATCGGTCCATGTTCAGACCTAGCCCCCATACAAATTACCCATATGAAATCGACATAAATTGCCATAAGATCCAAATTGTCATATAGATTTTACTCAAATTGGGTTTGTATGCGTTCATTACATCCATTAATGAGTAGTCCAAAAATGCTCCCTTTGACCCCATATAGAGCTGCTTCCCGATCTTCACTTAAATCTATTAAAAAACAAAAATATTGCACTTATTCTTCTCAAATTTTGTTTGTATATATTTTTGCAAAATACAAGAGACTTTACCAAACATGATCAGGATCGGTCCATTTTTGGAACTAGTCCCTATATAGATATAGCATCCGATATGAACTTTTTCAAAAAAAATTAATAAAAATCCCACTCAAATTTGGTTTTTGCTTATTTCCTATGTCCAGTTAGTTGGGCCTAAGAGATAGGGTTTCTAAACGCATGGTATAGGGTATCGTATAGTCGGTCTAGACCGACTATAATTTTCTTACTTGTTTTTTGTTATTTTGGTGTATTGGTAATAATAAAAACTATAAATTCTGAAAGGCAATGATCGTCAAAATTTTGTTATTGAATTCAGCAAAAAATAAAAAAAATCGCTTGCGCTACCTGGATTATTTTTTTAAAGGTCGAAAATTTACAATGTATGTATTTTGCAACAATTAGAAACTTTTGACCTGATGCCAGGTTAAAAAATGAAGTTAACATAATAAAAAAAAGAAAATTCGCTAGCGCTTCCTGTACCATTTTTTAGCGGTTACTGAATTCAGCATAATGATAGAAAGTTGTATGCCTGGTATATATTAACCTACTTTTCCGTGCTGAGGCCAGTTGGTATTTGACTCAATAAGAGGCCGCAGAATATTTTGGTAAAAAGTAAAAAGAGTGAAGTTCAACAATGTCTTTACAACATTTTTAATTGTTTGATTTATTTATAAGCTCGGAAGACGAAAGCGCATTTAGATTGGGTGTTATAAAAGAAGTAGATGTTTCACCAGAACAGGAACAAAGAAAACTTCACACCTCTTCATGAATATTAAGACAAAATGAAAAGCTTCCAATCGTACAAAGGAAATCTGGCTTAATGAATTCACGATGCTTAAAATCTTCGAAAAAGCCCATACATTTACTGACCGAACCAGAGGAAGACCAGGAAAATCTTTGGAAAAGTGTTCGTCGTGCACAAATTATAAGTTCTTTGAGTGGTTAATTAACAAAATTTCAATGTGAAATTTGGAATTTTGTAAAATTTGGATGTTTTTCTTTACAAAAAAAAATCCGAAAAATTGATCCAAAAGTGGTCCGATATCATTAAAATTTTACAGTGATTTTTGCACTATTTTTTGCAAATTTTTTAAATATAATACATCAATTAGCAAATTTGGCATCTTTTGTGGCATTTTAACCAAATTTTGAAGAAAATTTGTTGGGGGCTAGGTCCAAACGTGGACCGATTTCAAAGATTTTTTATAGATCTCGCCATTGGCCTGGTGACCCTTAAGATTCAAATTTCATTGCAATAGAATCACATTTGCTACATTCAGTGGCATTAAGACCAATTTTTAAGGAAAATTTGTATGGGGACTAGGTCCAAACATGGGCCGATTCCAACAAATTTAAATAGGGTTCATCTTTGGATTAAAAACCCTTTAAGTTCCAAATTTCAGCACTTTATCTTTATATTTGCAACATGTAATATTACCACCAAAATAATATTGAACTTTGATAGGATATATTGAAGCCCCTGTAGATCTAGTATCCTCCGCCAGCACTTATTTTAAAGCTAAAGAAGTCATCTTTTAGAATCATTTCTAATTTTTAAAATATCTTAATTAGTTTAAAAGTTATGATTTGTGCAACGAAAAATGTCAAAAGGCCCCACTGTGCGACGGTGAAGTTAAAAGACTTAAATAACTTTTTGCTCTACCATTTTTTAAAATATAAATTGTAAAACTGTAAAATACAAATATATAAAAAAATATAGCATAATAAATATACATAAGTAAAGTTATTTATAGTGTACATTTTTAGTAATGTATACATAAGTATGAATGTTTTAATTTCATTGGAGATGAAAGCTCACGTGAATATTTAATTGCTATAAATTGCTTATTAATGTAAAACAGATTGCAAATAATAATAAAAAAAAATTAAAAGGATCAGTCACTGTGAACATATTTACAGCTTGAGGTTTTGTTATTAACAGGCTTTTATTCAGCTAATAAAAACAAGTACATAATAATGTACTTAAACTCATAATTACTGTTATAAGTTTATTTCCCAATTTTACTTTTTCGTAATACTTTTAATTCTATATATAAAGAAAATATATAAAAATAGGCATTAGGACCAACTAATTGGATATAGAAAATAAGCTTAAAACAAATTTTAGTGGTGACCATGTTTGGTAACGTTTGATACTTTTAAGTGAAGATCGGGAAGCAGCTTTATCTGGGGATATGACCAAGAATGGTTTGAAAGCATTTATTTTGAACAACTGATTAATGGTTGCAATAAATACACACAAATCAAATTTGAAGATGTATATGATAAATTATATTATAGGGTAAATTATGTCGGCCCCATTGAGATCATTTGTAAGGGGAATATCTGAACATGCACCGACATAGCTAATTTATTCAAATCTACATTACTTCGAAAAAAAAAACCCAGTTTGTTTATTTTCGTAATCAAATATTACGTAAGCTATCCAAAAAAAAAAAAGGATGGTACATCAGTTTTATTGTTATATCTGGGCTTTTTAAAGATAATATATCGTGAGAAAATTAACATTATGTTTGAAGCCATTTTCTTAAATAAACAAGAAAGAAAACTAATGTCGCTCTAGACCATCTATGCCATATTTTATACCAACTCATTGGATATACAAAATAGGCATAAACCAAATCTGGGTGTAATTCATATCGGTTGCTATATCTGTGGTTTTCTAGAATAACCGCGTATGTCATAAAATCAAAATATTCAGAGGAGCCAAAAAACTTTATATTTGAAATTATGGGCTCGATATAAAGTTTTTAGAGCTTTTTATTTAGCAGTCCTGTAGATATGGGCAATAAATGCTTTATATAAAATTTTGATTCAAAAATCTTCAGAGGAATAGATCCTGGACAAGGCCGAAAAAAAAAACAATATGTAAATTACACTCAAAGTGTGTGCAGATAAAACAACTTATGTCCACAAACGTCGTTTTCTTTGAAAAAGAAAACTACCAATGCAACCATAAAGAAAACTACCAATGTAGACAGAAGTTGTTGTTGCTTGAAAAATGGATTTTTTTGTTCGTCCACAAAAAGTTAACGGGACTTAGGATGATATAATAATGGAAACTGTAGAAGATTTTACCCCTAAATTTAAAAACCATGATTATTTTCATAAACTAAACAACTCAATTGTTAAAAAACTACACTTAGAAAAAAGTAAAATACTTACAGTGATTAAGAAACATAACAGATTGCAGCATATGTTATCTGAGTCATCTCTTAATTTGTTAAAAGTAAAATTAAAGTTAATTAAAAAACTTATACACGAAAATATTATCACAATTTTAAACAAATACATACAAGAACAGTTAACTAAAATAGATCCGAAAGACTCAAAAATGATGTTTGAAAAAATAAAGAAAAATTCCAAAAAGTTCAAACCTTTAGTTCTGCATAATTTAAAAATCCCAGAAAACCAAGAGTATTTATTAAGTAATGCAAATATAGAAGTTGGAGAGTTAGAGAAAGACAGTGAAAATAATTTCATAATTCACGAAAAAGAACAAATGCTAGATACTATCGGTAGCTTATTTGAGTCAGTTCACTCCTACAAACAAATAAATAATAGTAACAATTTACATATAAAAGTTAATGATACTTTCAATAAATTTTTAGTAACGAAATCTAACTTCGAATACAATATTACCACTATAACAAATTTTAAAAAATTTCAAACAATTTAAATGAAACGCAAGCTGGAGATTATTTCATAACGAGAAAGAAAATATTATACATTTTCTCTAAAATAAGTGGTAAATAGTCTTCAGGGATAGATAAGGTACCAAATATAATTTTAAAAAATTTACCAGATCTAATGATTTTTGAGTATTGTAATCTATTTAACAATATGTTAAATAACTCATATTTTCCCAAAAACTGGAAAATCACTAAAGTTGTTCTATTACCCAAAAAAGAAAATCTTACTCCCCAATATTAGTAAAATTTTCGAAATGTGCACAAATAATAATATAAATAAATTTTGTAACAACAACAACCTGATTAGTGAAAAACAATTTGGATTTCAATACAAGCACTCGACTATAAATGCCATACATTTACTCACATCGAATATAAATTGGAACTGGAATAAAAAATTATGTACAGGAGCTTGTTTAATAGACATGGAAAAAGCTTTTGATAACATTTGGATAGCTGGTTTGATATACAAATTAATTGATTATAAATTTCCATTACATTTAATAATACTCATATATAATATGATAAGTGATAAAACTTTTATGGTGTTTCACGAGAAATATAAAAGCAGAAAAATTTTTATAATCATTAATGGGTTACAACAGGGTACTGTCAATTCACCTATACTTTTCAATATATTCATTTTAGACCTTCTTAGCATAATTGAAAATATTATAGCTTTTGCAGATGATATTATAGTATATCATGCTGACTGCACAATTGATAACATTAATAAAAACTTACAAAACCTGTTCAATATCGTGGAACAATTTGCCTTGGATTGGGAATATGAAAATAAATATAGAAAAATGTGAAACAATATTAATTAGACCAACAGTAGATAAGTGCAACAGTAACATTAAAAAAAACTGGTAATCATTTGGAATTAAGTCCAACATAAATAATTTTAATATACCAAACAAAGAAATATATTATATATATTAAATCAAGAGTAAAGATTATTATGTATCAGTCACTTAATAGACCAATTCTTACATATGGATGTCCTACTTGGTTTAATATTTCACCATCTTATATGAAAAAAATTCGGGTGTTCGAAAGAAAATGTTCAAGGTCTTGCACTTCATTATTTAGATCTCCAGAAAGTAATTTTTTAAAATATGTGTCGAATAAAAAGTTATATAATGAATCAGGTATAATAAGAATTGATAATTATATAAAATTAAATAAGATAAAATATTTTGAGATGCACACCATGTACAGAAAATAATTTAATAATGGCTCCGTACTTTTAAAATGAAGAATATATATCTGAAACATTACAAAAAGGGTTCGTCCCACCGGCGGCCTTTTTATATCTAGATAAAATAAATTTAATACAAAATGAAAATGGCATTCCAGTCTTCTATCATCATTTTAGACGGGCAAATATTAAAGCAGTCAATTGCAATAGTACAACACCGAATACTTTTAGATATGATGAAAGTATTGCTAATAGGGAACTTTACATTTTGCAAAGATCTAAAACCAAATTTTGCTGGTTACATCAGTAAAAATTTTGCAATTCCTCGCCTTTTTAACCTTTAGACTTTAGTTTTTATTTTTTGCTAACATATAAGTAACGTTTTTTCAATATTTTCATCACAAATTAAAAAATTTAATATATCTTCTTCATTTGAAGTACATAAAATATTTATTTTTTGTAAAACCAAACTTATTATCATATTTATAATACTAGAGGGGCCGTATAAGGGACTTTGTATATATGTAAGTATATAAAACTATTATTGAGAACTAGTGTTTATTATAGTTCAAGTTTTGCTCCAATATTGTGAATAAATAAACGATTTAAAAAAAAGGGACTTAGGATGAGATAATAACAACGTATCAAGAATAATAGTGACAAAAAATAACAGAAATAAACACACAAGTTTTTACAAGTGATTGTAAACTGAAAACTAATCCAAAATTATTTTGCATTTTTTTTTCATTAATAACAACGTATGTCGCTATGTGTCGTTTTCTGAGAAAATAATTTGTCAGCGATCAAACGTAGGTTGACATACGTCGTTAGTGCTGCAAATTAATTTAATAAACATTTAAGTTACGTCGTTATTTAAAGAAAAAACTCAGAAATGGCCAATATTTAAAAAAAAAAATTTAACACATGTAACGATCGTTAAAAATTAATATATTTGGCATCGTTAACTCGAAAGTGACAAAAATGGACATACGCGGTTATTCCAGAAAACCACAGATATGTCTATGAGAACTAAGTCGATCTTGACCATATTTGGTAAAGTCACTTATTTTTTGCAAAAACATATACAAAATTTGAGAAAAATCTGTGCAATATTTTTGATTTCTGATAGATTTAAGTGAATATCGGGGGCGCTGCTCTAAATGGGGATTACGACTAAGAATTGTCATATAGGTTTTATTTTTGGACTACTGATAAATGGATGTAATAAACTTACACATACCCAATTTGTCCGATTTCTACATGATAATTTAGATATTATATCAATTTAAGTTGATCCCGTAGGTGTCATTTGTATGGGGACTAGGTCTGATCATGAACCGATTTTCAACAGCATCCTATGCCCGATAGAACTTTGTATACTAAATATAATCAAAATATATTCATATTTGGCTGTAGCTTGATTACAAAGTTCACATGGACACACAGACGGACAGACGGACTTAGAAAAACAAAGTCGATCGGTACAATAAAATAAGGGTCTAAATCAAATATTTTTGGTAGTTACAAACATTAGCACAAAGTCATTATAGCCTGACCACATATTGGTATAGGGCTTAAAAATTACAAAACATAACTTAAGAGAAACAACAAACACATTGAACATTCATATTTTTTCATGTTTTTTTACATTTTCATTTTTATATCGTACCCACTGGACTGATTTTTACTGATTTGAAAAAGAAACTCCTTGGGGATGTTAATAAACGATTTTATCTAAAAATAAGTAAGAAAATTATAGTCGGTCTACACCGACTATACGATACCCTATACCATCCGTTTAGAGACTCTATCTCATAGGCTCAACTAACTGGACATAGAAAATAAGCATAAACCAAATTTGAGTGGGATTTTTATACATTTTTTTGGCTGTAGATATGAAAAAGTTCATATCAAATGCTATATCTATATGGGGACTAGGCCAAAATTGGACCGATCCTGACCATGTTTGGTAAAGCCCCTTGTATTTTGCAAAAAATTATACAAACAAAATTTGAGAAGAATTAGTGCAATATATTTGTTTTTTGATAGATTTAAGTGAATATCGGGAAGCAGCTCTATATGGGGCCTATGACTAAGAGTTGTCCAATAGGGATCATTTTTGGACAACTGATTAATGGATGTAATAAATACACAAAAACCCAATTTGACTAAGATTTATATGATAATTTGGATGTTATGGCAATTTATGTTGATTTCATAGGGATCATTTGTATGGGGGCTAGGTCTGACCATGGACCGATTCTCACCAATTTCAATAGCGTTCATCCGATAAAAGCTTATATACCAAATTTCATCGAAATATATTCATATTTGCGACCTGCAGTTTGATTACAAGCTTTATATGGACACACAGACGGACGGACGGACGGACGGTCGGTATAATAAAAGATGGGTCTAGGTCAAATATTTTTGGTAGTTACAAACAGCAGCACAAAGTCATTATACCCAAACCACATAGTGGTATGGGGTATAGCTAAGAGTCTGGCTTAGATATTGAGGGCGTGATAGTGATTTCTGCAGACAGGAGGACAAACGGGAATCGCTAAATTTATCGCTAGTTTATGGGGTCTCCGGAATTTATTTCGAGTGACAAATTGTTGTATACCCTCTGCACAGTGGTGCAGAACGTATAACAATTACCAACATGGACGACCAACTCATGACAGCATATTTCAGTCGCATATCACTGACCTACATCATCATATCAATTAACTATATTCCTAGTAAGTTGTGTTGGTGAGGTGAACACATCTAAATGCTACCATTGTTTTTATACCCTATACCACTATGTGGTTTGCGTATAATGACTTTGTGCTGCTGTTTGTAACAACCAAAAATATTTGACCTAGACCCATCTTTAATTATACCGATCGAATCAGAAACACTTTTTGAGTTGATTTAACAATGTCCGTCTGTCCGTCCGTCTGTGTGTCCATGTAAACCTTGTAATCAAACTGCAGGTCGCAAATATGAATATATTTTGATGAAATTTTGTATATAAGCTTTTGTCGGCCATGAGATGAACGCTGTTGAAATGGGAATCGGTCCATGTTCAGACCTAGCCCCCATACAAATTACCCCTATGAAATCGACATAAATTGCCATAAGGTCCAAATTGTCATATAGATCTTACTCAAATTGGGTTTGTATGCGTTCATAACATCCATTAATGAGTAGTCCAAAAATGATCCCTTTGGCCCCATATAGACTGCTTCCCGATCTTCACTTAAATCTATTAAAAACAAAAATATTGCACTGATTCTTCTCAAATTTTGTTTGTATATATTTTTGCAAAATACAAGAGACTTTACCAAACATGATCAGGATCGGTCCATTTTTGGACCTAGTCCCCATATAGATATAGCATCCGATATGAACTTTTTCATATCTGCAGCCAAAAAAATTAATAAAAATCCCACTCAAATTTCGTTTTTGCTTATTTTCTATGTCCAGTTAGTTGGGCCTAAGAGATAGGGTTTCTAAACGCATGGTATAGGGTATCGTATAGTCGGTCTAGACCGACTATAATTTTCTTACTTGTTATTTTTGTAGTTGTTAGCATATGTTATACAATAACACAAATACTAATATTTCGTTAACTGAATTTCTAAAATAATATTTTTGTAAATTACTTTTTATACGAAGTCTCCCCAAATTCGCCATTTTCAGACCAAACTGTTCAAGGTTATTGAAAATATTTTAAGACTAAATAAGGCGATCAGCTGGAACTACTGCAGACAGAAAAGTGGTTTCAACAGACAGACAGACAGAGGCGGAACGATGGACTTTGTCAGGTCGACTTCTTATATTATAAGGATCAAGAATATATAAAGCTTATGGTGTACCCGGTATTTCTTTAGATGAGTTACAAATGGAATGACAAACTGATAAACAAAACTGATGACTAACGAAAACATGTATGAAAAATAATTAGCTTGTACCGACTATAATATGTTATCGTAAACCATAACATTTTTGGTTGAGGCCTCAGAAAAAAAAAAAACACGAAACCAATAAAATTAAATAACTTTTATGCGAAATCCCATCTTTGCTAATGTGTTGTTTTTTGGTCAGCCAGACGTCTTTATGTTTCACCACGAAATATTAAATATTTAAAATTATTTACTCTGAATATTTATTGAAGACCAATGATAAAAAAAAGTTAAAACAAAAAACAAAAATATAAAAACAAGCTTCTAATTACGTCAGGTTATTAAAGAAAAGACCAACACAACAACATTGTAATTGGTATTTTAAAATGCGATTTGACCCATATACGAAAAATCTTAATGCAATCGGCGACTGGGATATAACAAAGAACGTATTTTAAATCTGTCCACTTTTTTTTGGATTCATGTAAACTCATTTGGATGCTGAAGCCACGTTCGCTAGCTATTGCAACATATTTCATTTGTATTTGTTTTCAATATGAGATTTTGATACCTTCGACAGTTGGAAAAGGAATCTCAGTGTTTGTTTTGTGTATTCGTTAGAACTATAAAAGATGTCAGCGTTATGGAGATTAGCATCAGTTTAGTTTCTCCATTCGAAGCAGACGTAATCATCATGAAAATATTTGTCCTTCTTGCTGTTTTGGCTGTCAGTGCTTATGCTTACCCCCAACACTATGATGGTAGTGGTAATGCAAATGCCAATGCTAGTGCTAGTGCTAGTGCTGATGCTAATACAATTGTCAAGGGTGGTGACGGATGTCATGGGGGTGGAGATCGCGGTGATCATGGTGGCAAAGCTGTTGCTAACGCTGTTGCTAATGCTGTTGCTTCAGGTGGTGTTTATGGTGGTACCGGTGGTTTCAATTCTTCTGTCTCATCATCTGCTTCTGCTTCATCTAACGCATATAACACTAACTGGTTTAGAGACAACTCTCCAGCATACATTGATGAGTAATCTAATAGCCGGTTACTTACAGAATGAATGTATTGTTACATTTTATTCCAATAAAATATATGGTTCAGTTGTTTTTAATGTTGCCTTCACTAAAAATGTGGTATTTATTATTCATTAGTCATAGTAGTTATTAAAAATAACTCCAAAGATAAATCTAAATGAGGATCGCCTAGTTGCCAAAAATTGTAAAAAAGAAGTGAAAACCCTCGTAAGGTCCAATATACTTCGGAAATGCCTTAATATGGAAACCATCCAGAGAAAGTTTGCATTCACCACGAATTCTCATATCAACCTTATTGGTCACATATGACCCGATTATATTGTTCAAAGCTATATCTGAAAAAAAAAAGTTATAAATTAAGTGCTTCTACATGCCGCCGCATGTAGAGTCGTGCGAAACGTTCCATTACAAGAGAGCCGGACTTAAATTTTTTACTAACTTTAAAAACAGTTCCATTGAAGATTTTAAAAATGGGCTTTTAATGAAGTGTGATGAGAAAAAAATATATTTTGTTCCGACAATCGGAAAAACATCAGAAAACCAAAAGAAGTAGAGTTTAATGTTATACAAAAAAGAACCGTAAAACACGGTGGAGTTAATATTGTGGTCTGCGGCGCTTTTCCAAAGTAGTCTGTACAGTAAATAACAGAAATCATGATAA
The DNA here is from genome assembly GCA_963682025.1 of Cordilura impudica. Classification (NCBI taxonomy): domain Eukaryota; kingdom Metazoa; phylum Arthropoda; class Insecta; order Diptera; family Scathophagidae; genus Cordilura; species Cordilura impudica. The sequence goes on along the minus strand of OY821518.1, from coordinate 86,382,802 downwards.
AATAAATTTATCTTGATATCTTCAACGATTTTATGACTACCAAGAGGATGATCATCTACAGCACTCTCCATAATTAATTCAATCTTGTTTGAGTACACAAGAAATTTCTCTTTTGGATAAGCCTTTCCAATCGTTGGGTAGCAGTTCTACAACGACACTTTTCCTATACATTTAGGGACTAAATACTCCACTATTTTATGATTGTGGAGAAATGGCATCAATAATGAAAAGTCCTTTTATGCTAAAAATTATAATGAGGAACATTTTCGGGGTCATTCTCTGGGGGTAAGAAATTCCAATCAGGGTGAAAGTTCTGGGCCAACTTTTTTTTAAAACCTCTTATATTTATTTAGTGTTTCAGCTATAACTCAAGAACCATTGAAGATTTCTCATTTTATTCTTCAGCAAAATTGTAGCTAAGACATAAGCAAATAATCTATAATATTAATATACTAGGCGATTTCTTGTGACTGATGTTTTGTTCTACCGTTTTATCCCGATTTTGACCAAACGTATATTGTTTGAAAGGTATTTCTTTTTAGCCGTTTTACAGATTTACAGATTTTTAAATTTTTTCCTTTGTTTTGAGTAAATTGCATTTAAAGTTGCTACTAACACATACATAAAATAATACAATTCTATGTGTGTGTTTATTAAATTTGTTAATGTGTTTGCAATAAAAATGAGTTTGTTTTTTGTGTTGATTTGTGAATTGGCTATAATTGATTAGAATACTTTTCGGGTCTTTATTTAATAAAAAAAAAAACTCCTAGAATTTGCGCTCGAATTTCGAGGGCTGGAATCTGCTAGTTTTTTATTAATATATCCGTGTAAAACAGTAAGTAACAAATGCTAATGTATGTTTCATTTAATATTAAAAACTTCACTCATACGTATACATCTCATCTGCTGTACTAATAAATAATAATAATACGCTCTGAATATGTTATGTTATTAAAAAAATTGATTAAAAATTTTCAAAAATTGATTAAAGATTTCATTCGATAAAATTAGTCCAACTTGATTTGTTGAAGCTATTTGCTGAAGACTGAAATGAGAAATCGTCAATGCTTCTTGAGTTAAAGCTGAAAAATTAAGCAAACAAACATCAAGATGAGAGAAAATAAGTACTGAGAACGCCCTTTGTAGGTTTTACTATACTGGCCTTGTATTTTCACCCTGACTTGCCCCAGAATGTTATACAGTGTTTACAAGATTATATGTAAAAAAACTTAAAAAGAAACAAAACGTAGGCAATTCCATGTGACTCGCCTTACACTTTGAAATTTTTTTTACGAGTTTTTAAAAACAATTAATTCTGAAGAGAATCAAGAATTTTTTTATAAGATTGGGTTTATATAACACATACTCCATAGCAATTTTAATATAAAGAGGACCTTTGTGACAATTATAGCTCTTTTTACAGATGTGACACACCTCACAACAAATTGGACACAAGTTTAAGAAGCAAATGTGCTAAATTTTAATTAAAAAATATTTTCTAAAGAATTAATAAGAGGTGTCAATTATGATAAATAGCTGAAAAAATAAAACTAAGATCAATTCGATAGCAAGCTTAAATTATGTGCGTGACTCATCTTATACTTCCTTCTTTTTTGTATTATCTTCCAACACAACATTATTTTAAATGTACTTTACATATATTGTATTTTAGGGATATCAATAAACAATAAGTTTATTTTTATTATTATGTCAAGAATTGTTTCAATTCTTAAATGATAACAACGTCAGTATTTGTCTTGTTTCAGAAACTTGGCTTAAGTCTAACATATCTATTAGACACAAAGACTTTTATGTATATAGAAATGATAGAGAAAACTCAAGAGGTGGCGGTGTTGCAATTATAGTTAAAAAGAATAATGTGCCGCATCAATCACTACCCATTGTAAACACTAGTCTAATAGAAAATATTGGTATTAAACTTTTTACTAACACTGATAGTATTAACATTTATTCTTGTTATTTCCCTGGTGGACTAGCTGGAACTGACAATAATAGAAAGCGCTTGTTCGCGTCTGATTTACGTAGATTAAAAAACAACCATAAGTACATTTTAGGCGGAGATTTTAATAGTAGGCATCAGTCCTGGGGTTGTATTAAAGCAAATTGTTGGGGAAATATTCTATATGAGAAATTAGATTCTTACAATATCAATATAATTTACCCTTGTGATAATACTTACAGACAAGGTTCTACACTGGACATATTTCTAACAAATGTCCCTGAAATATTAACACCAGCCTTCGTAATTAACGATTTAAGTTCTGATCATTTGCCTGTAGTAATAAAATTAACGTCGAATATAACGAATCTAAATTCTCTTGAATATGATTTTACGAAAACTAATTGAAATAATTATGCGAATTATATAAATAGACAAATTAATATTCCGGTATTAGAGCAAATTACAACAAATGAGCATATTGACGAAATGATTACATATTTTAAAGCGTTAATTACAGAAGCTATGCATTGCAGTACACCAAGGAAATCTCCTTCTCCCTCCAGAACAATCTTACCCTACTACCTAGGAGATATAATACGGCAAAGAAATAGTGTTCGCAGAATATGGCAACGCCATAGAAACATAAGCGATTTCTATCAAATGAAACTCCTTAACCGTCAAATCATTACTGAGTTAAATATGATACGAAATAAGTCTTGGGACAATTTACTTTCTACATTAGATAAAGGTTCTTCGACATTCTGGAAGCTGACAAAAATTTTAAGTAAGAAGAAAAACAACATTCCAATTTTAAAACACGATAACTTACGTTTTACCACCAATACTGAGAAATGTGAAATTCTAGGCCAAACATTCTTCTCTCACCACTCAATTTCAGATAATAGTTAGTAAATTCAAGCCTCAATAATTTTAATTTATTAAATCAAAATACTTCTAACCAAATTGAAACTAGTATCTCGGAGATAACGTCAATAATTAAAACTTTAAAAAAAAGGAAAGGTCCGGGAATTGACGGAATTAACAAAGCACTACCAAGACAAGGTTTTAAATACCTTGAAATTTTAATTAATGCGTGTTTCAAACTCTGCTATTTCCCAAAAGAATTTAAAGAGGCTAAAACCATTCCTATCAAAAAACCGAACAAAGCTTCTGAAAGTCCTACTTCTTACCGGCCTATAAGCCTGTTGAGCTCTATTAGCAAAATTTTTGAAAAGGTAATTAAAATCAAATTGACACATTTTATCGAGTTAAACGATGTCATTCCATCGCACCAATTCGGGTTTAGAAGAGAACGTAACACAGTTCACCCTTTAATGAGAAAAAGGAACTTAGTGCAAACTAATTTTGAATCCCAAAAGTCTTCGGGTATGGTTTTGCTAGATGTAAAAGCAGCTTTTGACTCTGTATGGCATGAAGGATTAATATATAAAATGATTCGTCTGAACTTTCCGGCGGATATAATTAAAATAATACAATGTTTTTTAACAAATCGTACTTTCAAAGTACATATAGGAACACATTGTTCTAGAAGTTTTGAGATTCCAGCAGGTTGCCCGCAAGGCTCGTGTCTATCCCCTATTCTATATAATATATGCACTGCAGATTTTCCCTGTTTAGATTACTGCACAATATCTGTTTTTGCTGATGATACAGCAATTATCTGCTCTGGTATTTTTGCTACTGATGTCATAAGTAACCTGCAAAGAGCTTTGGAAGTAGTAGCAAATTATTTAAACAGATGGAAAATCATGATAAATTGTAGCAAATCACAGGCAATATATTTTACTAGGAAGCGTAAGGAATGATATATTCCCCAGGTCAATGTTAACATACAACATATGTCAGTTCAATGGGAGAATAACGTTAAGTACCTTGGTGTAATCCTAGATACTAGAATGAAATTTAAAGATCACATACCTCATATCATAAATAAAATAAATACACTGACTCGTATTTTATATCCATTTATAAATCGAAGTTCAAAACTTAGTATTGCCAACAAGAAACTTATTTTAAAGTCAGTATTCCATGCAGTAATGTTCTATGCTGCCCCAGTATGGGCTAAAATCGCAAAATGTCACATCAAGAAACTGCAGATTTCACAAAATAAACTTTTAAAATTAATGTTTAACTTACCTTGGTTTTTCTCAACAACACGTCTGCATGCACTAGCAGATATTGAATTAGTGGAAAGTAAAATAGAGAGACTTTTGAAAAATTTTCAACGCCGTTGTACTTATTCGGATTTTACTCATATTAATGAACTTGCTTCATTGTAATTAGTTTTAAGTAGATTAAGTTTTAATAAAAAAAAAAAAAAAAAATTCAAATAGGTTTTTGTAAAAAATTTTTCCTCCCAAACTTTGTATATATTTCATATTCCAAGTTACAAAAATTTTTATGTTGAAAAAGATATACTCTTAAACTCATTATACATATGTAAATGATATATAAAATAAAATAAGTATGTAAATATTATTGTTGTAAATAAAAATGAACTAAATGAACTAAATTTTTATTATTAAAAATTAAAAGTTATTTCAAAGCAATTTTTATGTTTTTTCTTAATTCGTAACTATTATTTTATAATGCCATTTTCTTTTCTGACAAAAAATATCGCATTTTATTTGCACTTTTTTCGAAAAGTATATTTTTTATATATTCCAAATTAAGAGTAACTTTATCTTATATATCAATCGAAAGGTCTCAAAGAACTGTATTTATAAAATGAAAAAATTGATTATTATCCTCTTTGAAGTCATAGGGTGAAAATATCCAAAAAAGGGGGAACAATGGGAAAATATTCTCACATTATGACCTAAAAGAAGTCAATGGCTGCAATTTTTTTGCGATTTACGAGGGCTTGATTTTGAGACCTTTCGATTGATGTATAAGATAAAAAATGCAAATAAAGTGCGACATTTTTTGTCAGAAAAGGAAACGGCATAAGTAATATTATTTTTCTGAATTGATAATAGTTATGGATAAGAAATAAATATATTTCTTACTGATAACTATTATTTTATGAAAAATACTAAAGAATTGTTTTTTAAAGAAATACATTATAAAATTGCTCAAAATAATTACGCTGTTATAATTATTTTGAAAAATTTTATGAAAATTGCATTTCATTTTTGGTGCACTTAGCTGTGTTTTGACTTTGTTTAAACGAATTTAACCTACATATGTTTGAAAGAAACTCCATTTATTAATATTTATGTAAATAAAAAAAGTTTTTATTTATTTATTTTTAAGTTAATAATAACAAGTAAGACTGTTAAATTCGGCTGTGCCGAATCTTTGATACCCTCTATCTCGGTTTGAGTATTGATAATAAATGTAAACAAAATATTTGAAAAAGTAAACAATTTCTTAAACTTAATACCAAATTATTTCAGCAAATTCTTTGGTTTGATCTGGATTTTTGTTTATTCCATCAGTTGGTATATAGAGCTCTCTCACATTAGTAATTCGCGCTTCAGTGAGGAAAGATCGTTTTCGTCTTTTCTATTATTTCGGTGTTTGCTTTTTGGTCAACATGGTTGCTGATCGGCATGCATTTATGTTATATACCTATATGCATACATTTCCGGTTATATGACATAATTAGTTAATTAATTTAGTTTAAGTTTTTGCAAATTAAATAGCTCGCCCTAACCTCCATTGCCAAGGTAGTGGTTGTGTAGTGTGGCTATACGCATTAAATCGTGCTAATTGGAGATGGCTGTATAGTTTCTTTTAACTGGCCAAATAATTCTTCATTGCGGCCGTATAGGTCGGATCGAGTAACAAAATAATAACCAAAAAAAAAGCTCTCTCAATTTTTTTTTGCTAAAATATTGCCATATTTGGAAAATAAAATTTTTGTTCATACTTAAAGGAAGTTTTCACTATTTACATAATACAATACAAAATCTAACCCAGTGATGCCAACTTTTGATATTGAATTAAATTATGTTAATAAAATATATTTTCATTTATTGACTCCAAATACTACTACCTGGGAATTATTATCGAACTTCAATGTTTTGGGTTTTACCTTGCCTACCATGAAGTCAAATTTTGAAGTCATCATGAACACTAGTTCAAATTAGGGATGCCAAACGCAAAAAACCAAATGTCCCAAAAATTTTAAATAAAATAATTTTTTATCTTTATTTTCTGAAAAACTTAAAATTTTCATCCAAAAAAATTCATAATCAAATTGCGCTTTATTTATGTAACAATTTTTATGTTCGCAATTCTTAAATATCATTTGAGGTTTTCTAAACTTCATTGCATTTAAATTAATATTTTCTTATCCTGAAATGCTATTAATGCCTCCTCAATCGCAAAATTTTTTTTTTTTTTTAATTTCAGTTGATGTTTTAAATTTAAACATATTTGGTGTTTTCTGAATTTCAATTTGTGTTTAAAGAATAAAATTTATATTTTAAAAATTCAATTGATGTCTTCTAAATTTCAAGTTATTATTTCCGACGTTTTATGCTTGTCGAAAAAATTTTGGATTGATTTTTAACCCCTTTCCCGGACCCTATCGATCTGAAACTTTGCAGGCAAAAATGATCTAAAAATTGTTTTTGGTAATGCCAAAACAATGGAAACTTTCAAATTTTTCTACCAGAGTTGATAAAAAAAAATTTACAAAGGTTTAGTTTTTATAAAATTATTACCACAACGACCACAAAAACAACAAGTCCAGCTATGACAACAATACAACATTTAGAATAACAACAAGAGCAATATAGAAACATCATATTTTAAATTTTTTTTTTTACTTTTTCAGAGATTTCCCTGGACCTGTTCCACCGATTTTAATGATTTTTGAAACAGAAACCTTCCCATGATTTTGATGAATCATTCTCACTAAAAATCATCACCCTAGCTGGCCTATTGAGGCCGTGATCGTGACAAGAACAACATAGAAAATCATATTTTTTCAAGAATTTTTTTAGTTCTTCATTGACATCTCGGACCCTATTCAATCGATTTGGACGCTTTTAAATAGCAAACTTCTCAGAAAGTCAATGAATCATTTTTAAGCCAACGAGCACCCTAGCTGCCCGATTGAAGTTGCGATCGTGATTTCCACAGACGGACAGACGGACATCGCTATATCAACTCCGCTTGTTATAAGGATCACAAATATATATACATATTTTATGGGGTCCAGAATTTTTTTATAATTATTACAAATGGAATGACAAACTTATATATACCCTCTGCACACTGGGGTGGAGGGTATAATAAGAATATTTACACTCAAAAAGAAAAATCAAGAATCAAAGAAAAACTTAAATTAGACATTAAAAGATTTTTTATTTAATTTAACAAGCATTTATGTTGCTAATTTATCGTCAGCTAAATTACATCTCTGGTCATCTAAAATTTGACGCAAAGCTGAAAACGCTCTTCCAACGGTTACTTGAGTCGCCGGAACAGCATGAACAATTGATGCGAACTGCTTTAAAAATGGAAGGTTGAATTTATCATCCTTTTTCGGTATAAAATTTTCAATTTCAGCTTAAGCGGCTATAATTTCCCAACAAGTTTCGTTATCTGACTCATCCTCTGAAGAAGTATCTACTTCTAATTGAGACAAGGATTTTCTAAGCAATGATGGGGTACTTTAATAAGTAGATTCATCTATTGGCATAAATGGTATCGAGGAAGATGGGCCGTTGTTTTCATTTGAGTGCTCGTGCTAAAAAGTGGATAAGTAACTTGTAAATTTATACCTAACACAGAACACAGGTTGTGGCGAGTTGCTGAGTCCACTTTTATAGAAACTATATTTGCTTTTGTCACTTTTTTATCTCGTTTTTCATTTCCTGATATCTGTTATTTAATAATTCGCAAATGTTTTGAGATGTTCCACAGAATGGCCTTCGAAAATTTGCTTCATGATATGTCTAAACACGTTGGACTAAAAAAATGCCAAAGGCTCTGATTGTGTTGCCGACAATTCCAAGCAAGCAAACTTCTTTTTATTTTCGACATTTCAATATTAAACTTCTATTTTTCTTGTTCGAAGCCCTTCTTTTTAGTCATAGTACCTTCTCCTTCTACTTCATTTTTATATAACTCATAATGAGATGTAACCATGTGTCTTTTCAAATTTGTAACATTTTGCAGAAGAAATCTTACAAATTGACACATCTGCTTTTTTTTTTATCAATGTTGAAAAACCAACATGTAAGCACGCCAGCCAGATCTGCGACAGTGAAGAGTTTAAAATTTAAAATTTCGCTTTGGTTTATGCATTACTTTTTTCATTACACATTACATTACACACTGGTTTTTATTATGTTATAAAAAAATAAAAAAAAAAATGTTCGAGTCAAAATGCACTCCATCTCTAATATTAGTTTAACTTTTAACACTTTTGTGATGTGTTTCTAATTTTTGTGTGAACCAAAAATAATAATAAAACAAAAACGTCGTACAGTAATTTTTATCAAACAACTGATTGCAAAAAAATTCCAATAATAGTTATTCTCGAAAAATTGATTCAACTATTAAAATCCAATTTTTAAAAAATTCATTAAAAAATAATAGTTGTGCCTAAGACTTTTCCTATTTAGTTGTTCTAACTATTATAGAACAAGAATAAACTAGCAGATTCCAGCCCTCGAAATTCGAGTGCAAAATATAGGAAATTTTATTTTTTCATTAAATTAAGACCTAAAAGGTATACTAATCAATTATAGCCAATTCGCAAATCAACACAAAAAAACAAACTCATTTTTATTACAAACACATTAACAAATTTAATAAACACGCGCATAGCATTCTATAATTTTATGTATGTGTTAGTAGCACTCCAAAAAAAATGTAAAATTTAAAAATCTGTAAATCTATTCGGGATTAGCTTATATATTATGCTTCCAGATAACTCTAGTCTCCACTAAAGCCATTAGAACACATCTGCGATGTTTTGGTACATAACACCCGAAGAAAAGGAAGGAAAAAAGCATCACAAATTGTTTATTAGGTATTTGTGTATAAGCTTCGGTTGACTGCTCTTTAGTAATTTTTATTCTTTGCTCTTTAGTATCTTTGACTGTTCTTATAAGCAATTTATAAGAGGTAAAGATAGTCAAATTTAATATTTGTTCCTGAAGGTGAGTCTGATCGGCAATGGTAAAATTCTTATTGGTGCAGTGTATATACCTAATAAAAATAACATAGCCCAACAATAACTTCGACTTTAATCGTCTTATGGATAACGTCATTATTATTTAATGATATAATAATAACTGGTCATTTCAACAGTAACTTTAAAACTGGGTCCGTACTCTCTGCGCCTGTTTTTTTTTTTCAAAACATTACTTAATATATCTAACCTATGATACTCATGTGAACATACGTTTTCACAGCATTTCACTACCCAAAAAATTATTCACATCGACTTAAGTAACTCGAATAATAATCGTTATTTTCTGAATAATAAATGAAAAGTTAAAACGAAACACAAAAAATACATTTGTTTAATAAAAAAAAAAAATATATATGTATGTATATCACAACAACATTGCAAAAGTGCAATTTAAAATACGATTCGACCTGTATGTCAACGAACTTAGTACCAGATTGAGAACGTATTTAACTTGTCACCAATTTTTTTTAGATTCTGAAGCCACTTTTGCTAGTTTTGGCAAATTATTTCGTTTATATTTGTTTGTTTGGAATATGAGATTTTGATATTCTCAACAATTGAAAAATAAATCTCAGTGTTTGTTTTTTGCGTTCGTTTGAACTACAAAATATGTCAGTGGTATGGAGTTCAGTAGCAGTTTAATTTTGTCCATTCAAACCACACGTAGGTCCCGTTCTCAAGTAAAAGTAATAAGAAAGCCAGTCTTCAATTTTCTACATACTTTAGCAACAATACCATGGAAAAGATAACAATATTTAATGGATCTTTGAGACCAAAATAAATTTTATGGCTGCGATAGTCGACGCATATTCAGAGACCAAAAGAAAAAGGGTTTTTGCTCATATTTAGGAGGTAAAAACGGCTGTTTTTTCGTTTCTTATCGAGAATCTTCCAATTTGATTCAAAGAAACAAAAATAAAATAGACGTCGCACAGTGGACCATTTTTAAAGTTATGTTATTCATTTGAAAGTAAATACTAGTAAACCTCAGGAGCCAAAAAATTGCGACTCTATCTCAACTATATCACAGCGAACAAGGTCTTCGAAAATGGGCTTTCTCAGTATTTTGCTAAAATTAAAAATTTCTTTGTAAATTTTTATTTTTGAATGACTGTAACTTTTTTGATTTAAAAGATTTTGAAGTGAAATAAATTTTGTATCATTTTGCGGCTTCCATACTATTAATGTTAAAAATGTAAAATCACTGAGTAATTCCGAAATTACAAAAAAAAAGGTCAAAATTTTCAGAAAATCTCCTACTTAATAGAGCATAACTCCTTCCAGTCAAAAGCAGTCAGAAAAAATCTTGCACTCTTCTATACTACGAACCCTCCCCTATACTCCTATACCCCATTATATACCCGCCAGTTTCCGCCCGTGTGCACCAGAACAATTTTTCTGACCCACGGTTAGATATTTTCTGCAAAATTTATGAATACAAAAGTTGTCCACTATGTGATAAGGATATATTAAGTTTGAGGTGATATTTGTAACTGCCAAAAATATTGGACCTTTATCCATCTTTTATTATACGGATCGACTCAAAAACACTTTCTGAGTCGATTAAACGATGTCCGTCCGTCCGTCTGAGTGTTATGAATACAAAAATTGGTCGTACCGGTGCACCGCGGTGTTTTTTTGCGTGTCGGTAGAGTTACCAGGAGTTGTTATATACTTATAAAAAAAAGGTTGAGATATAATGCGCTTAATTGTTACACGCACATTTACATGGGTATCTTTCAAAAACATTAATATTCTGAATTAGAGTTATATAGTTTAAATACCTGACAAAATGGGAAACAATTTAAATAACAGGTAAATGGTAAAAAAAAAACTATTGCGACATAGCCCTTTAAGATATGAGCAGGTATGCTTCACCTTTTAAAAGGGGTTAGAGTGTGGGTTTTTTATGCTTCTAAAAGTGGTAATAAAAGATAAAAAAATTTATATTACATAATTGCAAGAAAGAGTATTTATAATAATGATTCCACAATTATTATTCATTACAATTTGTGCAATGGCTAAGTACTGTTACAGAGATCTGGCAGATATTTATTTTCAACGAAATGATATAGACGATGTAATTTTGCACATAGTGAGCAACGACTTCTTTAAGAATTGTAACCTAGAAGACATTGAAATGCACAAAGAAAAAATTACTAATTTTGCATCGAATTTGAAAAGACGGTACATTGAATGCTCTCATAGCAAGCCAAAGATGTACAAACGTTACCAAGATTGGTTAATAAAGGAACCTATTTTTGAGAGTGCATCTACAACTGCCAACGATAGTGGAAAAAAGGGTCGACCAGCAAAACCAATTGACGGATGTAGTGAAAGATCTCGAAGGCGCAAGCTGGAGAATATCAATGAAGAAATTTCTCAAAGAATTATTAAGGATTCATTTTTGCACCAAATTCAACCAACCCAAAATAAAAAAAATAAAATTTAAATAATTGAAAAAATAGTAGAAGTGAGCCCAAGGCGCACAAAGAGGAATTTGAAAAGCATTCCTACACCAATTGAAGATAAGAAATTTACGCCGGAAGAAGCGTTCGCCCTATTTTTGGATTTGAAATTGACCAAAAATTAATATAAGGAATTGCGGAAGCGAACCAATGAAAAGAATTATGGGATTTTTCCAGAGTATCGAGATTTAGTTTCTGCCAAAAAGAATGCTTACCTTCACAATCTGCTATTAGTTTCACTTCAACATCAGCAGAAATAAAATTGCAAGATCTCCTTGAACATACTGCAGAACGATTGCTAAATACGCTTGATACTGATCATTTAAAAAAAATTGGTAATGGCAGCATTACTTTAATTTCTAAATGGGGATGTGATGGATCCTCTGGTCAGAAACAATACAAGCAATTTAATGCCGAAAATTCATCAGATGCTAGTTTATTTATGGTATCTTTCGTTCCATTGCGCTTAACAAAAAGGTATAGCGTCTTAGAGCCGTCAACTAGAAGAGCAACAGAAATTGCTGTATGGAAAAATGAAATTCCTTCTTCAACAAAGTATTGCAGACCAATAAAATTTGCATTCAAAAAGGAAACCAAAGATGTCATAACTGAAGAAGTTCAAAAAATAAAAGATCAAATTAAGGAACTTCAACCAGTAATATTTAAATTTGATGACCAAGACATTGAAGTACATTTTAAAATGTGTATCACAATGATTGATGGAAAAGTTGCACAAGCTTTAACTGGAACAAAGTCAACGTCAAGCTGCATTATATGCCAAAAGACATCAAGTCAATTAAGCCAACCCCCACCAGAAGACGATAGTTCTAAGGAAGCCTACGAATTTTGAATGTCCCCTCTTCATGCTAGAATACGTTTCATGGAGCATATTCTTAAATTGGGTTATGATTTGGAATTTGGTCCGTTAGGCGAAACAGTGAGAAAAAAGAAAGCAAAAAAAAAACAAATTCAACAAAAATATCTACAGCTAGGCCTCGTAATCGACCAACCAAAACAAGGGGAAGGAAACACAAATGATGGAAATACTGCAAGGAGATTTTTTTCCGATCCGGAAACTGCAGCATCTATCACAGGTGTAGATCATGAATTAATAAGACGATTCAAAATCATATTACAAGTTCTAGCATGCAGTAGAAAGATAAATGCAAAAAAATTTGGAGAGTACGCCAATAAAACAGCTATACTTTATAATGAAAAATACTCTTGGAGATATATGCCATCCACAGTTCATAAAATTTTGTACCACGGGGAACAAATAATTCAAAACAATATGCTACCAATAGGAGATCTATCTGAAGAAGCGCAAGAAAAAAGGAACAAAGACTACAGATTCTTTCGCGAGCACAACACAAGGAAAATGTCCAGATGTTGTACTAATGAAGACCTTATCACTATTTTGTTGTGCACTTCATATCCATATATGTCCAACATTCGTAAAAAATGGAAAACTACCTCTATTGAATTAGACGAAGAAGCTAAACAACTTCTAGAAGATGAAAATCAAGGCTATTTAGAAGAAATGTTTACTAAAATTTGTTGATTTAAAGTACTTTTTCATTACACCAACAATAAGTTACACTTTTTTTTAGTTAAAAAATTTTCTTGATTTAAAAATTTATATATTTTGTAAATTTACAATAAAAATTTTTATATTTCATAAATTTACCATAAAAATTGATATAGAAATATTTAAAAAGACAATAAAAAAAATTTAACTAAAGCAAAAACATACGAGTTTTTCATTGAAACTTCTCTATCTTGAACCAATATAAGGTAACTTTTACGTTCGCTGCTTAATAAATTATATTTTAACTCGGGATCTTTAAAAAAAAAACAACCTTTGGCCCTTGTGCACATTAGGACTAAAAAGTTTACGGGGGCCAAAGTTTGGCATTTTCTGAAAAAATTAACTTAAACAATTGTTAAAAAGTATTAGTTGTAAAATTAACTGAAAAAATACATTATATTATATAAAAAAAAAACCTTTTTTTACCTTTTAACACTTCACTTTTGTACTAAAATTCAACTACAAATGAAAATGTATTTTAAACCCTCCGTAACTTTTTTTATTTTCGGTCTACGTTTTATAGCAAAACTTATAGGCTAAAGTCTCACCTACAAAAAAAAAAAAAAAAAAAGCGTATCAAAATTCCGATCCAATCAAAAGTTATAGATTTTTGACCGCCTTCTCGTCAAATGGTTCACTGTGCGTCGTATGGAAGCTATTTAAAAAGTGCATCCAACGTAATATAAGAGATGAACGATCATGTTCGTGTTATTTAATGAAAACTTAAAATGTATGCGGATAAGTATGGTGGTACATATGAATTTGCAATCAAAACAGATCTGATGTTGTCAAAAAATGAGATATTTTTAAATTAGAATTTGCATTCGGTCTCTTCCAATTAGCAGGCGCTGATTTTTTTTTATAACCATGGATACCTTAATTATTTGCGTTATTTAAATGCTACTGTAGAGGTATTTAAATGAAAAGCTTGGCTATTTGATACGGAATTATTAAGACTTTGGAAGTGGAAAGAAAATGTGAAAAATGGAAAGAAAGACTCTATCTAATCTTAAACGTAAATTTAAAAATACGGATAGCAGAAGTCAACGTGACGCAGCTGTTGAGATGAAATGAGATCAAATTTACGTCTGGAAAACATGTAAAACCTTAAAATAAAATCTGATTGACACGATAAAATGGCTCTGCCGATTGATGTTTCGAAATTATGGCAAAAAATAAGTTGCCTGGAAACGAACGACTTTTTTCAAATTGCGTTTCCAACTGTAATTCCAATATGAAATTCAACTTCTAGCCTAAATTTAAACCCAAGTTTTTTGTCTACATTACAAAATCCGAAAAAGGAATTTCCAAATATTAGTTTAAACCAGAGTTCAGAAAAAAACATACAGTGAATAAAAACTCGTACATATGTATATGTAAACAAACATAGCTCAGACCAACAAACACATATTTTTATTTTCATATCAATTATTTGTGCTTCTAAATTTTGTACGGTGCCCAAAACAATCATGACTGTGTTTCGTTTTAATATTTCGTTATGTACACGAACTACACAGATTCGAGTGTAGCTTTATTTTAAGTTCGTGTTCTTGCACGTGTACTGCTAAAAAAAACAGAACATGTTCTTGAACACGCACATCTAAAAATTTAAACATTATCCACTCGCGATCAGAAAAATCTGATACACCCCTATAAAAACGATAACAATTGTTCAACCAAATTTATTAAAAAAATCTAAAATAATTCATTAACAGTTATAAAAAAATAATAATAATAAAGATGATAATAAAAATAAAGTAAAAAAATTGAAATTAAAAAAATAATAAGAAAAAAAAAAACGAAAATAATTCATAAACAACATATAAAATTTCTCTGTTTTCTATTTTATTACTATCTTTTAATTTTTACTAGCAGATTCCAGCGCTCGAAATTCGAGTGCAAATTCTAGGCAGCTTCATTTTTCAACTTTGCCAACTTACAAACCAACAGTTTTATGGTTTATTATTATTGTGAACGAAAAAGAACAAACTCGTTAACAAACACATTAACAAATTTAATAAAACACATATAGCATATGTATAATTTTATGTGTGTTAGTAGCACCTTTAAATACAATTTACTCCAAATAAAGGACAAAATTTAATAATCTGTAAATCTGGAAAACAGCTAATGATAAATACCTTTCAAATAATATACGTTTGGTCATAATCGGGATAAAACGGTAGAACAAATCATCGGTCACAAGAAATCGCCTAGCCTATTAATATTATAGATTTTTTTATATTTATTATTATCTTTATTATTATTATTTTTATTTTTATTATAACTGCTAATGAATTATTTTAGATTTTTTAATAAATTTGGTTGAAACAATTGTTGTCGTTTTTATAGGGGTGTATCAGATTTTTTCGATCGCGAGTGGATAATGTTTTATATTTTGGATGTACGCGTTTAAGAACGTGTTCTGTTTTTTAGCAGTGCACATGCAAGAAAATGATTTAAAATAAGACTACACTCGAATCTGTGTTGTTTATGTGTGTTCGAAACAAAAAATACGTGATAGAAACATGTTCGTGTACATAACGAAATATTAAAACGAAACACAGTCATGATTGTATTCGGCACCGTACAAAATTTAGAAACACACATAATTGATATGAAAAAAAAATATGTGTTGGTTGTTTTAGAACATGTGTGTATTTTTTGAACTTTGGTTTAAACCATGAGAACTTTGTTTGGCCTAGATTTTAATTCCCTTCCTAAATTAGCATTACTCGGCATCTTCACATTGTGCCATAAAGACGCAGGATTTCCTTAATAAGAAAAAAAGTTAATATAGTACCAAAAAACAAAAAAAATCCCGAAATTTATACACATGGCAGAAAAAGTATCCATACACTTGAAGATGAAAATTTTAAATAATAATAAAAATTTTAATAAAATATTTTGAAATACGAACTTTATTGGAAATTTTACTTGTTCTTCAAAAAAACTTACCGAACGATTCTACTTGAGTTTTTTTTCTTTACACCGCAAAAATCAGTATGACAACTATAAGTGCTTGAAAAGGTATTCTTAAATTTACAATTAGGGGAATGCCACTAATTATGCAACGACGTACATGTCTATTACATAGATTTTATTTTAATATAAAACAAATTTGTGGATTTAACTTAATTGTGTTTCTCTTGGGAACTGTATTTTGAGAAGAAAAAGAAATCGCTGCTGACGAGAGCAAAATTATCCTAAAGCATAGAAATGAGGGTAAATCTCTTCGTGAAATAGCTGAACCCAAGCCTAAGTGCATTACGTTATTCAAAACTACAAATACAGAAATTCAGTTTTGTGAAAAATTAAGTAAAACAGAATTCCAGAATTAGTGCTTTCCAAAATAGTTCTGAAATCAAAGTCTTCCTCGACAAAGACTCGCATGAAGATTCCGTGAGTAAAATATAAATAAAATCTTACTTACTTATTTCCGATGTCAATAGAAAAACAAGTAAGAAAATTATAGTCGGTCTAGGCCGACCATATGATACCCTATACCATGCGTTTAGAGACCCTATCTTATAGGCCCAACTAACTAGACATAGAAAATAAGCATAAACCAAATTTGAGTGGGATTTTTATTAATTTTTTTGGCTGCGGATATGAAAAAGTTGTTATCGGATGCTATATCTGTATGGGGACCAGGCCAAAAATGGACCGATCCTGACTATATTTGGTAAAGTCTCTTGCATTTTGCAAAAATATATACAAACAAAATTTGAGAAGAATCAGTGCAATATTTTTGTTTTTTGATAGATTTAAGTGAAGATCGGGAAGCAACTCTATATGGGGCCGATGACTAAGAGTTGTCCAATAGGGATCATTTTTGGACTACGATTAATGGATGTAATATATATATACAAACCCAATTTGACTAAGATTTGTTTGATAATTTGGATCTTATGGCAATATATGTTATTTCATAGGGGTCATTTGTATGGGGGCTAGGTCTGAACATGGACCGATTCTCACCAATTTCAATAGCGTTCATCCCATGGCCGATAGAAGATACCAAATTTACCAAAATATATTCATATTTGCGACCTGCAGTTTGATTACAAGCTTTACATGGACATACAGACGGACGGACGGACGGACATCGTTAAATCGAATCAGATCGCGATTCTGATTCGATCGGTATAATTAAAGATGGGTGTAGGTCAAATATTTTTGGTTGTTACAAACAGCAGCACAAAGTCATTATACCCAAACCACATAGTGGTATAGGGTATAAAAAGTAAGTTTGCAAAAAGTGGATTTGCACTAAAAAAAATAAAATGTTTTGCCAACGGTTAAGCACGGTGGAGGTGGTATTATAAAATGGGGTTGTATGGCAGGCAGCGGGTTTGGTAAACTCTTATTTATTGACTCAATAATATATGAAATTGGTTGCATAAACATTTCAAAACAAAAATTTCAAATAAAGCGCACAACAACTGGGCCTTAGAGAAGATTTTTGGTTCCAACAGGTTGCTCAACAATATCAAAAGATCAATTAAAATCACCACCCCAATCACCCATCCAACTATATGGATATAGAAAATAAGCATAAACCATAATTGGGCAGCATTGTTATTAACTTTTTTGCCTTTGAGTATGAAAAAGTTCATATCGGATGCTATATTTGGTCCATATATAAGAACCGATCCTGACCATATTTGGTAAATTCACTTATTTTTTTTTTTTTTTGCAAAAACTCATACAAACGAAACTTGAGAAATATATGTGGAATAGTTTTGATTTTGTATAGAAATTAAGTGAATATCGGAAATCAGCTCTATATGGGGAACTATGACTTACAATTGCCCTACAGGATTTATTTTTGGACTAGTAGATGTATAAACTTACGCATACCAAAAATTATCAAGATCGATGTGATAATTTGGATCGTATGGCAACATAAGTCGATCTCATAGGGGTCATTTGTGGGAGGATTAGGTCTGAAATTGCAACGATTTTCAACAAAAGTGTTCGTACTATGGCCGATAAAAGCGTAAATGACAAATTTCGTCAAAATATATTCATATTTGCGAGCTCTAGCTTGATTGAAAGGTGAACATGGACACACAGACGGACGGACGGGTTGGCATCGTTAAATCGTGTCGATCGGTATATTATTGATAGTCACAATATTATTGACAGTCACAAACTCATTATGCTCTGACTGCATAGTGGTGTAGGTCGTAAAAAGGTAATTCAGCTTAATTAATTTTTTTAAACTCTTTCTGTTTGTCTGTCTGTCTGTCTGCCATGGGGCAACCCCATTCCCCCTCATCCAATTGATCTGAAGATTAATTCTAAGATAGTCACACACAGTCACGCCTAGTCACGCATAGTCTCGGAGTGATTTAAACCCCATTTCCCCTTATCCAATCAATCTGAAACCTGGTCCACAGACTTTTTGTCACCAAAGATTAATTTTAAAATAGTCGCGCAAAGTCACGGAGGGATTCAAAAATCATATGCATAAGGAATGAAAGAGTTTTAATAAAAACTTTGTTTTTATGGGTTAGATTATTTATTTTTTTGTAGTACGACAGTTTTAATTTTTTGTGTACGGACACTTTTTAGCAAGTGTATTATCTGGAATCTTGTGAGATATGAGGTCAAAACGAAATGACGAAGGGCATCAGCCTTTTATTTGAGGTATAACTTGACCACGTGAATGTTTGATGAACAATATTTCCAACTTTAAAACCTAGTCCACCCGAAAGGGCTATCGCTGATATTTATAACCTACACGACTATTTGTTCAGGGTATATTGACTTTGTCTTGATATTTGTAACTACCAAAAATATTTGACCTAAAACTATATTTTATTATACCGATATATTCGGACGATTTAATGATGTCTGTCCGTCTGTGTGTCCATGTCAGCCTTGTAACCAAATATGAATATATTTTGATGAAATTTGTTAGGCCATAGAAAGAAGACTATTGAAACTGGTGAAAATCGTTGCTTGTTCAGACCTAGGCCCCACACAAATGACTATCAAATTTGAAATATTGCACAAATTTTTTTAAAATTTGGTTTGCATATGATTTTGCAAAAAACAAGTGACTTTATCAAATATGGTCTGGATCAGTCCATTTTTCGACCTGGTCGCCATATATGGTCCCGATGTGAACTTTTTCATAACATTTTCAAAAGTATTAATAACAATGCCACTGAAATATGGTTTATGCTTATTTTCTATATTCAACTAATTGGGCCAAGACCTTTTCTCTAAACGCATGGTATATCGTATCATATATCTGTGGTTTCTGGAATGACCGCGTATGTCATTTTTTGTCAGTTTTGAGTTAACGATGCCAAATATAATAATTTTTAACGCTCTTTACATGTGTTTAATTTTTTTTGAAAAAAAAATTGGCCATTTCTGAGTTTTTTGTTTAAATAACGACGTAACTTAAATGTTTATTAAATTAATTTGCAGCCCTAACGACGTATGTCAACCTACGTTTGATCGCTGGCAAATTTTCTCTGAAAACGACATATAGCAACATAGGTTGTTATTAATGAAAAAATTGCAAAATAATTTTGGATTATTTTTCAGTTTATAACCACTTATAAAAACTTTTGTGTCTATTTCTGTTATTTTTTGTCACTATTATTCTTGATACGTTGTTATATTCTCATCCCAAGTCCCGTTAACTTTTTGTTGGCGAACAAAAAAAAATCTATTTTTCAAGCAAAACAACTTATGTCTACATGGGTGGTTGCATTGGTATTTTCCTTTTTCAAAGAATACGACGTTTGTCGACATAAGTTGTTTTGTCTGTACACACTTTAAGTGTTATTTATACATTGTTTTTCGTCCTTCTCTAGGATCTATTCCTCTGAAGATTTTTGACTCAAAATTTTACATAAAGTATTTATTGCCCATATCTATAGGACTGTTAAATAAAAAGCTCTAAAAACTTTATATCGAGCCCATAATTTCAAATATAACGTTTTTTAGCTCTCCTGAACATTTTGATTTTATGACATAGTGTCATTTATTTATTTTTGAAACCAATACATATATAAATATAGGATTAATCTAATTTTATATTGAGTCAGATAAAATTTAAAGTGAACAATTTTTTTTTTAGTTAACTTGTAGGCATCGAATAGTTTTTTTTTTTTTTTTGTTAATTTATCTCTTAATCTAATTTTAAAGTGAATCCGTTTATATTTCATATTTCGCTAGGTTATCAGGAAGTTTTTTTTTTTTTGTTGGCAGCGTTTTGAAGTGAAAAAACACGATTTTTGCTACAAAATTTCGTTGAATTTGTTGTTAAAAAATGGAAAAAATAGTTAAAAAACTCTCCCTGATTACCTGTTTATTTATGTGTAGAAATAGTGTATAAAATTTGAAAGGGATAGGTCAAGTAAATTTTGAGTTATGATGTTCACGGACTTCAAAAATGTTGTTTGCGAGAAAATCGACTTAAAGTGTTAACATATACGATATACCGTATGAAGGCCTTAGAAGGCTTTAGATCCAGAAAATTAAAAATTACATAAATTTCATACAGACATACTGTGGGAAGGTGAATTGCTGTTATTAGCGTTGATGTCATAAGCACCTTGACACCTGATGTGACAAACTCCTCAGCATTGAGTCGAGCCCTTGACGAATCCACAGGCATTGAAGATAAACCTCAACGTCAAAGAAGAACTATTAGACCTTGTTGCACTGAAAGATACGACTAAAGATTCTGATATAAAAAAATCAGGTAAGTCCGATCACAGGGGAGATGTGTAAACATCTAGAAATTAAAGATTTTTTATGTCACTTTTTTAAAATCAAACAGAAAGCGTCATCTATGTATCAATTATAGCAAATAACTGCAGGGACTCTGGTTATACTTGTGGGGTTGTTGAATTACCTATATGTTATACATTTATATTGTGAAATTTTTGTCGTTTTACAGCAAAAGGTTGTCGAATTAACTGAAACAATTTTATATCGTAATTTTTTCACCAATACAATCATAAGTGACACCGATTTGTCTTACGGCTCACAGCTCACATGTTACGATGTTTTGTGATTGTATTGTGAAATAGAAATTTACCCCCCTACGCGTATAGATGTTTACACATCAAAAACTCCCTTGATGCTGTAATTGAAAAACTTTCTGTACTGATTAAAATGCTACTCAGTGTTGCAACTGATGGCGCCCCAGCTATGAGGGGTGCTACTAAAGGGCTTTTGGGGCTTTTAAATGCTGATGCATTGTAGCATAATTGTATCCCAGTCCATTGCATTATTCATAGGGAAAACCTGGTAGCCAAATACTTTAAATATGAACGTAGTTTTAAAAAACGTCAACTACATACTATCGTGTGCCAAATCTCACCAACAATTCAAAATCTTTATACAAGAAATAGAGAACGATAAGCTTCCAGATGACATACCATGTTTTTATTTGGTAAGGTGGCTCTAAGTAAGAAATGTTCTAACAATATTCTTTAATTTAATGGAACCAATCAAACAATATGAAAAAGGGAAATTTTTCCCGAATACCCAATGGTTGCTAAATATGGCGGTTTTCTGCACCTACAACCATTAAATTTCTCTGTGCAAGAACATAATAAACTTATTTCTGATTTGGCACAAAATTTGTTTAGCTTCACTAACAAAACAGTACTGTTCGAGAAAGATTTGGTTCCTAAAACTTTAGTTCACTTCACGTGTATCAGTAAAACTTTACAAACTTTACCCGGATGTGACACAATAGTTACAGATTATGTTTGAATCTAACCGATAGATTCCTTCCCTTATTGACATTGTTAAGAGTAAGAGCTACTGGATGAAGGGTTGACGCAAGTAAAACGGAATAATTGTTCAACTATTGACTACTGGAAACAGTTTCCGGAACAGAAGTATCCTAAAACCAAAGACTATACACTCAGACTAATATCTATTTTCGGTACTTGGTATTCTTGCGAGTCATTGCATTCAACGCTTAAATCTGTTTTAACTGATAAATCTGTTTTAACTGAAATGGAGAATACCTGTAAGGCCTCCACAATCAGGGGTCTAATCGTCGCATTCGTGATCGAGTAAGCTTTCGTATCGAATGAAATTTCGAAACGTATCGAATAGCCTAATCACGGCATACGATTAGAATCGAAACGAAATCTAATAAAAATTGTAAAAGATTTATTTTTAATGTAATAATGAAAAACACATGTTTAATGAAAGTGAATTGAAATTTTAGAAATTGTGGTTTTAAAGACATTTAAAATAGGAATTTGAACTACGTGAATATACGCTTTTAAATTAAATAATATTAATAAAATAAAATGTTTCTAAAATAAAATATACTTCATGTATTGAATATGAATTTATAAGTTAAAATATCAATTTTGATAAAAAAAATTGAGCTTGTATTACTTCGACAGATAACCATTTTCCTCTAGCATTTCTAGTTCAACTGATTTTATTTCATAATCAATCTTTTTTATTGAAATATTAGCAACATGTTCTTCTTCATTTAATTTTAACGATCTTTCTTTTATATTCAATAATCAAGCTTACAGTTTATGCTTCGTTGGGAATCTTCATATTTTTCGATGTGACACCTTAGAAGGTCTAATTTAAATTCACGTTCAGTAACTTTTTTTGCTTTTATAATGGGTTCGTTCTCTACTGCCTCAGGTTCATTTATATTTTCGTCGTCTTCCTCATCTAACATATCATTAAATGCTTTTTCGATATCATCAGCACAAATTTGTTTCGTAGTTTTAAAAGAACCAAAAGATTTGTTCGATGAACGATCATCACCAGAAACTCCTATACCGGCAGCCTGAAGAATTATTTTTTTTTATACCCTCCACTCCAGTGTGCAGAGGGTATATATAAGTTTGTCATTCCGTTTGTAATAATTAGAAAAAAAAAATCTGGACCCCATAAAATATATATATTTGTGATCCTTATAACAGGCGGAGTTGATATAGCGATGTCCGTCTGTCCGTCTGTCCGGCTGTCCGTCTGTCCGTCTGTCCGTCTGTGGAAATCACGATGACTGCTTCAATCGGGCAACTAGGTTGATGGTTGGTATAAAAAATGATTCAGTAACATCCTAAAAAGTTTGCTGTATAAAATCGTCCAAATCGGTTTATCTGGTCCCGAGAATTGAACGATGGAGTAAAAAAAGTCTTGAAAAAATATGATTTGACTATGTTGTTCTTGTCACGATAACGTTCTCAATAGGACAGCTAGGGCGCTTGTTGTTAGTGAGAATGATACACCAACATCACGAGAAGGTTTCTGTTTTTTAAATCGTGACAATAGGTTTCATAGGTGCCGAGAAATCACTGAAAAGGTAAAAAAAATATGATGTTTTCCTATATTGTTATTCTAAATTTTGTATTTTGTCACAGCTGTACTTGTTGTTTTTATGGTCGTTGTGGTAGTAATATAAAAATTCACCAATATCAACATTTTATGGTGTAATATTTAAGTTAATTAATTAATAAAAGAAACTATATAAAATCAATATCAATATTCTGCGATTTTTATAAGATCACAAAATATTACAAATTGATACATACAGACTAATGTTGCAAATATCAAAATACTATAAATAACATTCATATATTCTGTATATGTATTTCGTTAATAAGCGCATATTAAAAATAATAAAATATAAATTATTTTATTTATACAAAATATTGCAATTTTTAGGGTTGCAAAAAATAGTATGATTTTAAGAGTTCTACTTTTAGTACATACTTGCATTCAAAAGTAGTATTGAAACCATAAAATTCTACCCTGTTAAAAATTGGTGTTTAAAAAAATTTTTTTTTTCTCAGATAATAATATAATGTCAATAATATTTAATTATAATACATTTTTAAAATTTATTATTTAATGTTTGGCGCAGGCAAACGCCATTCCCGGACTACCGAGAATTTAATACACGATATATTCCGCATTAGGAATAATCGCGGAGCTCAGCTCAATCAAAGTGCAATGATTAAGCCTCGCTTTGGGAAACAAGTGTTCATGCTTCCCTTTGCACAAACGCCATTCCCAACTACCAAAAGTTGTAGGCACGAGCTATCCACATCAGGAATAGTCGCGGGCTTAACTCAATCAAAGTGCAATGATTAAGCTTCGCCCTGGGAAGCATATATTCGTTCATTTCTTAGCACAAACCGAACTTCTTATGGCACATTAAAAATAAACTAATTGAGAAGTAAGTACAATTCATCATTGCGCTGTATTATAATACTATTTTCTTATTTTACTACTAGCTAGTAAACAAAGTGATCGTATCATTGTAAACGAAATAGAATTGAAATTGTGTGCAGATTTGTTTTACTTAAAAAACTGTTTCTACAGATTGTGAATAAAATCCCAGTAAACAATTTATGCAATAAGTGATCATGTGGAGTCTTTTTTGACTCCTCTGTGCTATTAAAACAGTCATAAATGCGCTCTTTTGTTGATCACAAAATATTCTTTTGTTGGGAGGAAATATTACCTTGCCCCCGACTCATCTTGAGAACCTTTTTTATCCAATTTTCTGATTAATTTCGACTTATTTTTGAGTCATATTTAATGTCATTTTTCTATAAATCACTTTTTAAGCGTAAGCAAAAATCATTTCTTAATCTTTTTCTAATACCGCATGTGATTAATCAGTTTTTAATCATCAAAAGTGCTCGAAGAAGACACAGTAAGATGATTTTTGTTAAAACAATCTTCGAAATGATTACTCGGATATCGTATATTTTTGTTTACACACACATATACATAATGGCACCAGTTAGCCGAACTCTCTCATGAAACACATAGACGACAGCGGCTACACGACTACAGCCTGTCAAAAATAAAATACACACGTTTATATGAAAACGATTATTTTGACACCAACACAGCTACACGACTACATGACCACTTTTGCTGCTGTAGTCAACTTAGGCTAATTTCCGTTTTTGTTGGCTACAAAATAAAAATAGTGTTGACAATATAACAAAATATGTAAAAGATATTAGTGCTATGAAATATTTTATTTTGTTGAAAAAATTAATCACAAAATGAAATGCTATAATAATTCTATTAATAAGTAAATTTATTTATTTATTTTTACGTTATAATAATGCATTATAAATAAGTAATACATTTAAGACAATTTTATATAGAATCATACATGTTTTTCTATTTTAATAAAGTTAAAAAAAAATATAATTGGCACTACTGAAATAAAAATGATTTTGTATAAAAACAGCTGTTTATATTGTTGTTATATGTTGCTGTCGTTTTCAAAAAAATTAAGTAGTTGACTACACGACTACAATTGTAGCCAGTAACATTTGTATCCGTGTGTTTGTGTAGCCTCTGTCGTCTATGTGTTTCATGCATAAGTAACAATTTCATTTAGTCTTATGAAAGCTTTTGAACAAAGCAGATATACGTCGCATTGTTTTGTGAAATCTTACATTGTTTTTTAATAGGTACCATTGATGCCAGGAGATTTTTACAGAAATCTCTACGCTAATGAAAAAATCCCTTTTTTTCCCTACACCCACTTTTTTCTCTACATTTTTCCCTACACTACTTTTTTCAATTTTTCAAAAAAAAAAAAAATATTTTTAATTTGTTAATTTTCAATTTCAATAATGCGAAAATAACATAAAAACGAAAAAAATATCATAAAAAATAAGATAAGAATATCATTAGAATTACATAAAAACAATATAAAAATTCAACAGATATTATAAAAAAAATATTTTTACTATTCTGTATAATTCATCTTTTATATGGCTAGATGTGCATTTAAAATTTACACAATTAATTAAAATGGCTTGTAAATGGGATCTTATAACGTAAACAGAATTTTGGTTGTTGGTTTTAAAATATATTTTTTTAAGACATTGGTTATTAGCATGTATACTTAGATTTGATTTATCACAATTTAATATTTTTTCACAAGCCTTGCATCTGTATTTAAAGTCGTCATCTTTGACCTGTTCTATCCCATTAGCTTCTCGTCTCTCAACTAACTTGAGTAAAACCTTTGTTTTCTGTATTTCTTTGATGTGTTTTCAGCATCATCGAAAAACGTATCGGACATTTTTCTAAAATCAATTATGTTTACATTTATAATATTTTAATATTCTTTTTATTTACAAACTTACTTAAGGTGCTATTACACGAAGTGTTTTTTACATATGTACTGTCACTTTTTTTATCCATATGAAATTCCTCATGTCTGTCAAAATTGTCTTTTACATGCGATTCATAATTTTTGCTATCACACGTGCATATGTATTTCCGTATGACATAACCTCTATATGTAAACAACAGCTGATTTAATTTGTGAATTTCCAAAAATTTGTTGTTTAAAAAAATGTTATATATTTTTTAATTATTAATTCATACTAAACAATTTATTTTTCTTTCAATATTAATCTTTAAAATTTACTCTGTTTTTCTTTCGCCACAAGCAGTGTTGTATTTTCATATGTTTGTCATGCAAAAATAGAACCTGTTCTAATTGAAAATGTACATGTGACTTTCCTCATGTATTGTACATAAACAATGTTTCATATATATCACACGATGTGTACAACTTTTGTTGTGGGAAAATTTGACTGTACATATGTAAAAAACACATCATGTAATAGCACCTTAAGTTGTTAAAAAAAAATTTTCAAAAAATCCCTACAATTCGACAAAAGTAAGAAATCTTTTGCATTAAACACATAGACGCAAATCCATTTATCGATGCGTTACAAATGGAATGTCATAATTAGATCGAAAAAATAAAACTGATTAACGCTAGTGCTTTTAAAATATAAGACATGGTCAAGTATTCCGAAAAAGATCCGAAATTTAAAAATATATTTTGTTTAATATCTTCTATTGACTTTAAAATTGTTAAATGTAAATGCTGAAAATTCAGAGAATTTGTTGTAATAAATTACTAAATTGATCAAATTGTTTACATTTTCAAATATTTTATCTAAATTTGTTACAAATAGTGCAAGAAAAGCTAGGTGGAGGGTATCAAAGATTCGGCATAGCCGAATTTTGCACTCCTACTTGTTTTTTCATAATTTGTTCTTCTCTTTTTGGATGCCTTATTGAATGACAGCTTTTTTTGACATTGTGTTTTTGGTCGGCATAAACCTAGAAAAATGTATCTATGTACGTATAATTGGAACACTTAAAAAACACCTCAAAATAATTGTACCTTTCTCCACATTTTTCATCTTTAACTGGAGGGCCAAACTTATTTAGTTATATTGTAAGCTGATCCCATAATCGCTTTGAAACAGCTTTTCCCTGGCCACAATTAGGTAAAATATTTTTTGCCAAATTTGGGTGCTCAATCATAAATTAAGCCATGAGTTCCTTTTGTTTGCCATTTATTTTAAATATATTTGCCCTGAAAATTTTTAATTAGATTTTTGAAATTTTAATTTATCAAGTGATTAATATTACTTAAATTTTAAAACCTATTAGTTATTATTTTATGTATCCCGCTTTTATATTTTCGCTTGTTGTTCTCAAGAAGTTCAACACTTTTGTTTACGGTTGGCTTTGACGTATCGAATGACATTTCGAAAGAAGATACTCGATCGATCGCTCGTTATCGTATGCCATCATCTCAAATTTCGATACTACTTACACGATAGCGAATGCCGTGATTTCAAAATGAAAAATTTCGATCAAATTTACTCGATCACGTAAGCGACGATTATACCCCAGATCTAACTATTAAACATTTTCGAGTTATGTAATATTTGTTCAAATTTTCTTATTATTTTTTTATGTTTTGTCTAAATTTTATAATTTTGTTGGCTGTAGAAAATATCGCCCAATGAAAAATGACCATAAACAAATTAAAAATCGCATGAAATTTACTAAAAACAATTGAAAAATGGCAAAAAAAAAAGAAAAATAATATAAAATGTTGCCAGAAAATATCAAAAATTTGTTCAAAAATATGAAAAATGTTAAAAAAAAACGCCAAAAAATTAATAAATATTTTCCATATGAGAGTTCACTCAAAAATCAATTAAAATTATGCGAAATTAAATATTTATTTATATAGAAGTTTATTTTAAGTTATGGAAAAATAGCACATAAAATTATATAATGAATTGGCTTTGCTTATGGCTTATATAATGTACATATTCATATAAACTAGCAGAGCCCAGCCCTCGAAATTTGATTGCAAATTGTGGGAAATTTTAATTTTTCATTCAATTTATATCTTTAATTATTTTTGAACACACAGAAATAAGAGCCTAAAAGTATTTGAACCACCTTGTATGCCACCGAAAAGTATGCTAATTGTAGGCAATTAACAATTTAATACAGGGCGTGTGATATGCAATTGTTATACCAAAATTCGATTGCGTTATTGTCGTTATGGTTTATGTTCAAAACTAATTTTCAATTCAACACAGGGCTTTTCCTAAACAATTTTTGCAAACACATTAACAAAATTAAGGTATGACCTGCAGTTAAAAAAATTTTTTTTCGAACGAACCCCGTTTGCCTTCTCATTTTTATGTACCCATTTTCATCGCTCTGGGAGGAGGGGATAAAAAACATAGAAATATAAACAGGTACGGAAAAATTTAGAAAATTACGTCTTTTTCTTTTATATAAAAAAACCCAAAGTTGATACATAGAAAAACGGCTGAGCTACAGCACTTTAAAAAACATCAGTTTTGTGAGCTTGAAGCGCAGGTCATACCTCAATAAACACACATGGCATGTATAATTTTATGTATATGTTAAAAGCAACTTTAAATTAACTTTATAAAAAAAAAATGTGCCAGACAGCGAAAAAGAAATACCTTTCCAACGAGGAATGTATGGTCAATTTCGGTTCAAAACTGATAAAGTTACATCGGTCACAAGAAATCTTTGCCTATTAATATTACAGATACTTAGTATACCGTAAAAAAAATAATTGTATAACAATATGGGCAGTCCTTTCGCCGAACTAGTTGCTTGCATTTCTAAAACGCTGGGTGTATCGCGCGAAATTTTCTTAATGCAATACAATTTAGCCGATGAAATGTGTGTGAAGCCAAAAAAAATATAAGGATCATATACATGTCAATCGAGAAATGGTGTACATAATGCCGGTGCGTTCGGTCAAACCATCGCGTTTATTTGTATTCTCTCAGCATGCAAACGAGTTTGTGACAGGTATGTTTATTGAAATTGTAGTAATCAATGAACAATAACAATTTAAGAAATAACAATAACAATTAAATTCAAATAACAATTTAATCCAATTTCGGCACCTTTTTGCGGTAGGTTTTTGGAATAGTTTACCCCCAACGTTTAAGGAAGCTAGCAACGTCTCATTTTTAAAGAAAATAATTTTCGACTGATAACACATCCCTACGTTACAAAAAATTATCAATTGTCAAAATAGTTTTTATGCAAATATTTTTTTGTTTTATTTTTCAATTTTTTTTACTTTAAGCGATATTGTTATTTTTCTATATATTAAATTATTTTTAAAACTTTTTTTCATTGTTTTTACTTATATGTATGTTTAATATTTAACGCTTTTCTTGCACTAGTAATTCAGTTATTTTCTAATTCTTTTTTGTTTTATTATATTTAAGTATTGAAATAATAGCTTTAAGTTCCATTGTGCATCATAAATCATAATTCAATTCAATCACCATTTTTCGGTTTTAAATGTGGGTAATTATTCATTATGAAAAATGACCCACAATCTTTGGACCATTCTTAAAAATTACTGTAAATAAATTTTTGTTTTGTTTTTGATCTGCACATCGTTTTGATAACAGTTAAATATTGAGTGTAAATGTATTTTTTAAATACTTAAAGCTCAATTTTTACGCCAAACTTGTTGCTTGAATTTTTATAACGCCTGCGACCTTCTGCGCAAGGTACATAAGGGAAGAAATGCATGTTGTTGTTCACTTATTTATTTATTAAATTTATGTAATGTTCAAACAGAGCAGGTTTTAATATCTATAAAATTAATAGGCTAGGTGAGTTCTTGTTACCGATGTTTTGCTCTACTGTTTTATCACGAATTGGACCAAACGTATATTATTTGAAAGGCATTTCTTTTTAGCTGTTCGCGAGATTTACAGATTTTTTAATTTTTTCCTTGATTTTGAGTAAATTGCATTTAAAGTTGCTACACATACATAAAATTATAAGTGTGTCTTTATTAAATTTGTTAATTTATTTGTTAATGAGTTTGTTATCTTCATTCACAATAATAATAAACCAAAAAGTGCCGGTTTGTGAATTGGCTAAGGAGAAATATAATATATGTGGGGGATTTCATGTCAAGTGCACCAACTTTTGAAACCGATGTCTTCCGATCGGGATGCACCAAGGTTAGTCCTATTGGATAGTAGTTTAGACACAATTTTTCAATAAGATCGGTCCAGATCTCTCTGAGTTATAGGGGATCCAAATTTGACATTTTGGCCAAACAGGTGTTTTTTCTCATCCATGTAACTTATTACCTATTGTTCTTAGAAAATTTTCTCCCAAATAGTTTAGCTAGCTATTTCTTCAATATTTCGGAAAAAAATACTTAAAAAAAAAAATTTTTTGTAGACTTTTTTTTTTGCTAAATTAAAGCATTTTTTGCCTTTATTTTCAAAGAGGGCATTTTTTTTTTTCATAAGAAAGCTTAGGATTTTTCCTTTAAGACCTTTTTGGTCGCTTAGTGGGATGGGAGTGGGATATCTATCAAAATAAATGTTTTGTAACTCAAGACAACGGTTTTTCAATTTTTCACAAATGCACTATTTTGAATTTTTTCCTATTTATGTCTAAAACCTTACAAATAAAACTTATACTGAGAAACCAGACAAACTAAACTTTCCGAAGGTATATAACATACCTAACTAAAATTTTATACCCTCGATACTGTAATACCCAGAATATGTTAACCTCATAAAAAAAATCGCTTTTTTTCTATAGAAATGTTGAAAAATTATTATTTTTTATTTATTTTTAATAATAATTAAATTAATGTATAATAATAATATTAAAAATAAAAATAAATAGTTTATTAAAATTTAATCTTAATTGCATTAGATCTATTTATATCATAACTATTTTTATACTTAATTTATTGTAGCTGATGAAGTACTTAAGTCTTGTAAATTTTTAAATACCCAGTCTTTCATCCAGCTTTTTTGCCGCCTTTATTTACTGCGTTTTTTTGTCAATCCTTTCTTGGCGTTACTAGGTTCAGCTGTTGATTTCGCTGCTAGTTTATTTGTTGGCTTTGGAAAGAAATCGCATTGGATAGAGGCAGAAAACTTTTTCAACTTGAGTCTTCCATCGACAAGCGGTATAAAAGCATGGTATTGAGCGGTGCCATCGATTCTTACCGCAGCATCGAATCTGCGCTTCAGTGTTTTCAATGTTTCCTGATGATCCTCTTTGCTACTAAAAACTATTTTAGTTTCTTTACAATAACTCTTTGCCCAATGGAATGAAGCAGTCGCATCTAAGATGCGATCTTGATGAGAGCACTGGAGGCTATACTTCGCTGCATTTCTTTTAAAGTTTGCTGCAATACCATCACATGCTCCTTAACCATGAGCAGTAGGATGAAAATGCCACTCAGCTGGCATTCTAAAATCTTTTTCATGGGCCATAAATGTTGACGAGCTCCGTCCGAAACGTAGTATACCTTCTTTACTGTAAATTTAGATTTTAGATATTTTAGTATTATTTTCTGGTACTCATAAACTGCAACGGTATCATGTTTTAAACCGTCGGATATGATTGCCATACTTTTGTGTTCCAGTTTTCCATCTTTCATGTAGTAAATAACTACTGTGAATATAGTTGCTTGGTCGTTATTGAAGTGGAATGCTTGTATGGCATCCTGAAGAACATATTTATAGTTTTCTGCGAAATCATATGAAATAACGAATTCACCATACTTCAAATTTATGTTCAAATCCCTGAAAGTCATGGTTTCTGAAGTTTAGCAATCCAGTACACATTTCTTCCACAAAATCATCCACATTTAAAATGTTTGTTTTCAATGTGCATCTGTCAGTCTGAATCCAAGAATCAAATTTGACCTCCTCCATATATTCTCGATCTAAAGAGTTGATTAAATTTTCTTTGATGAATGTGATTTTCGGGCAATTGGTACATTCACCTAAGTGGCAAGACGTTGCTGCATTAGGACACATAGTCAATTTAAGGCAATCGCGTTAATCGTGTAAATCTTCTGCCGAATCATCTGTTAAATACTTTAAGTTGATTTCCTTCAACATCAGTTTAACATTTTCATGGTAAATGCAAACGCATACTGTGTGAGTTCCGCTGCTTTCTGCCAAAACGCAATTTTTTGGCCTCATTTGGGTTAATTTCGTGAAGCCAATTCTAATATCCTCGTGTTCAGATTGAAATGTTGCAAATAACTCTTTCAGGTTACAGATAACCATTCTCTTCTGTTATGTTATGAAAGTATGTTACATACCTTCGGAAAGGTTAATTTGTCTAGTTTCTCAGTATAAGTTTTATTTGTAAGGTTTTACACACAAATAGGAAAAAATTCAAAATAGTGCATTTGTGAAAAATTTAAAAACAGTTGTCTTGAGTTACAAAAAATTTATTTTGATAGAAATCCCACTCCCATCCCACTAAGCGACCAAAAAGCTCTTAAAGGAAAAATCCTAAGCTTTCTTATGAAAAAAAAAAAAAAAATGCCCTTTTTGAAAATAAAGGCAAAAAATGCTTTAATTTACCAAAAAAAAAAAGTCTACAAATTTTTTTTTTTTTTTAAGTATTTTTTTCCGAAATATTGAAGAAATAGCTATCTAAACTATTTGGGAGGAAATTTTCTAAGAACAATAGGTAATAAGTTACATGGATGAGAAAAACACCTGTTTGGCCAAAATGTCAAATTTTGATCCCCTCTAACTCAGAGAGATCTGGACCGAAAAATTGTGTCTAAACTACTATCCAATAGGACTAACCTTGGTGCAAATTTCATCCCGATCGGAAGACATCGGTTTCAAAAGTTGGTGCACTTGACATGAAACCCCCCATATATATAATATAATATAATATATATAATAAAATTGCCTAGAAATTGCACTCGAATTTTGAGCGCTGGGATCTGCTAGTACTACTTCCAATATAACAAACTAAAATATAAAACAACTTTGAAAACAAAAATCCAAAGGGATTTTGCATATGCCAGGTGGAGGAGATTTAAAACATCTGAGCTTAAAATACAATATTCCATTGCCAGGAAAAATTTTAATATACATATCAGGTATGCTAAAACCGAATATTATTCCAAACGGTTTAGCACTGCAATCAGTTCTCGGCAGACTTGGAATACTATTCGCGAAATAGGAATTGGTGATGCGAACAACAACATTGCTTGCCAAGTAGATGCAAATATGCTTAACAGAACGTTTACCAACGCACCTGTAATTAAAGCAACTTCCACTTTTTATAATTTTTCCTCAGACACCTTAAATACAGATAACAGGTTAATCAATTTTCAATTTTCTTGCGTAACTCAAAATGACGTTATTTCAATGTGCTCTTTAATACAATCAAATGCAATGGGCAGTGATAACTGACACCCAAAATTTATAAGGTTACTTCTACCCCTGATTTTGCCGTATGTTACTCATCTGTTTAATACTATTATCATGTCTTGTATGTACCCGCTAAACTGGAAACATGCAAAAATTCTGCCCTTACCGAAGTCAAATGGAGAATTCAGACCTATAGCCATATTGTGTTTTCTATCGAAAGTCTTGGAAAAACTGTTGTATAAACAAATGATTTCATATGTCAATACACATAATTTGTTTTGCAGTACGCAATCTGGTTTTCGTCAATGCCATAGCTGCGTTACGGCTCTTGTGGAAGTTAGTGAGAACATACGGCAAGGATTGGAAATTGGAAATATAAACTTTTTAGTGCTTCTAGACCATTCTAAGGCCTTCGATACGGTAGACCATGATATACTCCTTGGAAAACTGAAACACTTTTTAAGATTTACGGATACAGCAGCCAAACTTCTATCATCATATCTTTCGAACCGCACACAATCAGTATTTGTAAACGGTGTATGATCAGATAGATTATCCCTTACTAGGGGAGTGCCTCAGGGCTCTATTTTAGGTCCAATTTTATTTTACTTGTTCGCAAATGATTTGCCAAAACAATTCTCCAATTGTAAGATACATTTATACGCAGATGACGTGCAACTCACTTTAAGCAGCCCAGTTCAGAATATTGCTTCACACATAACCTTTCTAAATGACGACTTAAGCAGAATCTACCTTTGGGCTAATGCTAACGGACTCTGTTTGAATCCACAGAAATCTAAATGCATTGTTATACGAAAAAAAAGTTTAAATCTCACCATTTCTGAAGACATTGCTTTAAATGGCCAGAAAATTGAAATTGTTAATACGGTGAAAAATCTAGGGATAACTTTCAATAGCAATTTGACATGGACTGATCATATAAATTCACTGGTTGGTCAAACTTATGCAAAACTACGAGCTGTCTGGTCCACACAGTATTTCACCTCTTTAAGAATAAGGGCCTTACTTGCCAAGACGTATCTGATTCCTTCCCTGTTGTATGCGTGTGAGCTATTTGGAAGCTGTGATGCAGTTAGTAATAGGAAACTAAATGTCTTGTTTAATAATGTTATAAGATATGTGTATGGATTGAGAAGATTTGATCATGTTTCCTCTGTTTCCAATAATCTTTACGGGGTCTCTCTTGATAATCTGTTCAAAATTCGCACTCTTACATTTTTGCATAAAATAATAAACAGACAAACACTCAAATATATATTTGACAAAATCCGTTTTTTCCAATCGCCAAGAAACCGAAATATTGTAATTCCAAGGCATCAATGCCTAGTATCTGAATGGCAGTTTTATGTACATGCCGCTCGTCTTTGGAACAATCTTCCACTAAGTCAACAACAAAACAGCAATGCTAAAAGTTTCAAAACTTTTTTATTTGACTTTTTTAAATATTAAAATATTTTTTTTTATCAATATTGTTATAAAATTGTAAAATTTGTTTCTTTGTAACTCAATACGTTCCTGTACTTTAAATATAAGACTCTATCTTGTTGTACAGGAAATGGAATTAAATAAATAAATAAACAAAAAAATAAATAAATAATGAAATAAAATTTTTTTATATATTTAATAACAAAAATAAAATATTTTTTTTAATTAATTCTATAAGAAATGTTGCTTATAGGATTAATAAATACTAGCATTTAAAAAATTATTTTATAAGACCCTAAAGATATGCTAATCATTTTTAGCCAATTCATAATTCAATACTTTTTATTGTAGTTATTGGTTTATGTCCAAAATTATTTTTGTCGTTATTATCGTTATTGGTTTATGTCCAAAATTACTTTTCAATCCAACACAGGGCTTTTTGCAAACACATTAAAAAATTTTATAAACACTCACATAGCATTTTATAATTTTGTGTATGTGTTAGTAGCAACTTTAAAAAGAAATACCTTTCAAATAAGGGATGTTTGGTCAAAATAGGGTTAAAACTGACAAACTGACATCGGTCACAAGAAATCACCTTGCTTATTAATGTTATAGATTGTGCATAACACAAATCGACTTCAACAGCCGCAATCGACTTGAAGAGTCGCCCGCGTTACGGCCACCTCTGGTGTAGTTCGTCTAGACCGTGTATTATTTTTTAACTTGTTCGTATATTATTTTTATTTTCTTTAAATTTTTTAAAAACATTCATATTTATCCCATTAACCGCAGAATTTTGGAATTAAAATGTCGAAAAATAGAGCAATCTTAAAAGATTCCAGCAAAATCCAGATAAGAAATATCGCGATTTGGTTTCTATAGGGAGATAGTGGAAGGCGAAAACTAGTCACGAGGTATATACTTCGTGGCTTGAAACCGAGCAAATTTACTAAGTTGAAAAAGCTGCTCGGAAATTGCTCTGAAAAATATAGGCAGAGTAAAATCGTAAAACCGATTGATGAACCATAGCCTTTGATTGCCAAAAATATCTATCTGGGCAACAGGTATGATTCCATGGCAAAAGTATTTTAATAGCATTTTCGCTGTTAGATCATGTGAAATACGAGTATATTGGATATTATTTAAAAAGCTTTTGTATTTAAATATAAATAAAATAAAATATAATAAAATATAATACAATTGACTGGATCGACAATGTGATACCTTACAACGTAACATTTTTGACGATATTCTAAGAAAATAATAAGAAAAATGTAATACCAATATAAAACTATATGTCAATATTTTGTCAAACTCTGGTAAAGAAATCAAGGGCAGCCGTTAATGGTTTACGTCTTTTTATACCCTATACCACTATGTGGCTTGGGTATAATGACTTTGTGCTGCTGTTTGTAACTACCAAAAATATTTGACCTAGACCCATCTTTTATTATACCGATCGAATCAGAATCACTAACTGATTCGATTTAACGATGTCCCTCCGTGTGTCCGTCCGTCCGTCCGTCCGTCCGTCCATCTGTGTGTCCATATAAACCTTGTAATCAAATTGCAGGTCGCAAATATGAATATATTTTGATGAAGTTTGGCATATAAGCTTTTATCGGCCATAGGATAAACGCTATTGAATTTGGTGAGAATCGGCCCATATTCAGCCCTAGCCCCCATACAAATAACCCCTATGAAATCGACATAAATTGCCATAAGATCCAAATTGTCATATAGATCTTACTCAAATTGCGTTTGCATGCGTTTATTACATCCATTAATGAGTAGTCTAAAAATGATCCCTATGGGACAATTCTTAGTCATAGGCCCCATATAGAGCTGCTTCACGAACTTCACTTAAATCATCAAAAAACAAAAATATTGCACTGATTCTTCTCAAATTTTGTTTGTATATATTTTTGCAAAACACAAGAGACTTTACCAAACATTGTCAGGATAGGTCCATTTTTGGGTCTAGTCCCTAGATATAGCATCCGATATGAACTTTTTCATATCTGCAACCAAAAAAATTAATATAAATCCCACTCAAATTTGGTTTATGCTTATTTTCTATATCCACTTAGTGGGACCGAAGAGATAGGGTCTCTAAGCGCATGGTGTAGAGTATCATATAGTCGGTCTCGACCGACTATAATTTTCTTACTTGTTTATTGTATGTTTGTTGTTGGTCAAGCCATAAGTTTTCACAGTAGTTTACCTCAAACAATTATTCATTCGAATATTTATTGTATAAGTTTTAAAAGATTCAATAATAACCGAAAATTTAAAAGAAAGAAAAAATTAGATTACTAATTCACTAATTACCTCGTGTGAAAGGTGACTCAATATTCGGTGTAGCCGTATTAAATTCGCTTTTGTTTTATTAAAAGCAATAAAAACTACCACAACAACATTGCAAAGGGTATCTTAAAATACGATTCGACCTGTATATCAACAATTTGAATGACAGCTTGAGACTGGAATAGAAAAGTCGAGAATGTTTTTAACTTGTCTTTTTTTTTTTTAAGTTAATTACGCGTAATCATCTCGTTTAAATGCTAATTGCTGACGCCACTTTCGTTGGTATTTGTAAATTATTGCGTTTATATTTTTGTTTGTTTTGAATATAAAAATTTTGATACCTTCCACCATTCGTAAATACTCGTAAATCTCAATGTTTGTTTTGTATGTTCGTATGATCTATAAAAGATGTAACTGGTGCGAAGATTAGCATCAGTTTAGTTTTTTCAATTTAAGATACACGTAGTAATCATGAAAATATTTATTATCCTTGCTGTTTTGGCTGTCAGTGCCTACGCTTACCCCCACAGACATCATCATCATCGTCATGGTGGTGGTGGTGGTCCAGGCGGTGGTTATGGTGGTGACGATTACGGTGGTGGCGGTTACGGTGGTGGCGGCCGCGGTGGTGGCGGTTACGGTGGTGGCGGCCGCGGTGGTGGCGATTACGGTGGTGGCCCATACGGTGGATTGGGTGGTCCTGGAGGCGGTGGTGTTAGCCAAGCTTCTGCCAATGCTAATGCCAATTCTGTTAGCAGCGGAGGAGGTCGCAGTGATTCCAACGCTTCTGCTACCTCTAGTGCTTCGGGAGGAGGTTACGGTGGTGGTGGCGGTTCTGCCGCAGCATCCGCTTCTGCTGATGCTGCTGCTGGTGCTGGTGATCTTGGTTACTAAGAAACTTTTTCCAAGAATGCTAAGGTCTAAAATGACAATCGACATGACTACATAGATAAGAAAAGAAAAATAATTTTCGTTTTGTTGATAGTGTGCATATATTAAGTAACACTGTGCAACAAAATGAACATTTTTTTATGACACCTGATAACCAGTATATTTCTTTTTTTGATGGGTTGTGATCCTCTAACAATAAAAACAATCGAAATTAAAAAGTTTTTTAAAATTATTTTTCTTAATTTCTTGATTTTAAAAGAGGATGCTCCATCGACTTAATCATAACTTGAGAGCAACTTGACCAATTTTGTTATAAAAAATAATTAAAATGTAAATATTATTTTTTTTATATACCTACTCAACAGTTTTGGAGTTATTCAGAATGAAATGATAAAACAATTTTTATTTTTTTTTATGTAAATATTTTTATTTTTTTTTTTTATTTAATTCATAAAAAATTGCAAAAAACAAATTTTATTACTAAATTATAGAGATATATACAAATGTTGATTTTATTCTTAATAAAGTGAAGGTACTTGGTTATGACATAAATTGCAAATTTTTATTTAGGTTACGTTCTAATGGGTAATAAATGTATTTTTGTTTATGGATGAGTCCAATAAAGTTTACTTGGATGTTGTGTCCCTTGAAAATGCATTTATCAGATACGGACACTAAAAAAGACTTAAAAAACTGAAATCCTCTCAAAGCCAAAGCAAATAAGTAGAATTAACTTCCTTTTACTTAGATAAATTCCACATAACATTTTTTGTTTCAAATTTTATTTAAATACGTACGTTTAAAAAAAACCATGTTGAATTACTGAGAAATTGTTATATCCTTTTTATGCAGTAGGTTTGATATTATTTAAAAAAAAAAACAGTAAACAAAGTAAATGTAAGTTATTTTTGTTCAAAAAACTAATTGTTTTAACTAATTTGCAGCTTATTTTTACTACCAGTAAAATTCAAATGAAAATCCTAGTTGAATATAATGAAATGATAGATGAATATACATAATAGTGTAGTTTTATACCCTCCACACCTCAGTGGCAGAGGGTATATATGTAGGTTTCTCATTCCGTTTGTAACGCATCGAAAAAAATCCAAAACCATATATTTTCTTGATCATTATAACAAGGGATGTAGATTTAGCGATGGCCGTCTGTCCGTCTGTCTGTGGAATTCATAAGCATGCCGTCAATATCTAAGCTAGACCGTTCGTTTTTGTATAAATTCCTTTATTAACATCCCAAAGGACTTGCTACTTAAAATCGTCAAAATCGGTTAAAGGGGCCACGAGATATGAATGAAACTTTGAAAAAAAAACTCTTGAAAATATAAAATGTTTCAGTGTATTTGTTGTTTTTCTTAAGATATGTTGTATATATTGTAATTCTTCTTATTGTTGAAGTTATTGCAGTTGTGTGTATATTAATACTACACGTGTCACATTGGCCTAAGCAAGTATTACCACATATTTTTTTATCGTTAAATTTAAAAATTAAATATTAAAATTTAAAAATTAAAAATTAAAAATTATAAATTAAAAATTAAAAATTAAATATTAAAAATTATAAATTAAAAATTAAAAATTAAAAATTAAAAATTAAAAATTAGAAATTAAAAATTAAAAATTAAAAATTAAAAATTAAAAATTAAAAATTAAAAATTAAAAATTAAAAATTAAAAATTAAAAATTAAAAATTAAAAATTAAAAATTAAAAATTAAAAATTAAAAATTAAAAATTAAAAATTAAAAATTAAAAATTAAAAATAAAAATTAAAAATTAAAAATTAAAAATTAAAAATTAAAAATTAAAAATTAAAAATTAAAAATTAAAAATTAAAAATTAAAAATTAAAAATTAAAAATTAAAAATTAAAAATTAAAAATTAAAAATTAAAAATTAAAAATTAAAAATTAAAAATTAAAAATTAAAAATTAAAAATTAAAAATTAAAAATTAAAAATTAAAAATTAAAAATTAAAAATTAAAAATTAAAAATTAAAAATTAAAAATTAAAAATTAAAAATTAAAAATTAAAAATTAAAAATTAAAAATTAAAAATTAAAAATTAAAAATTAAAAATTAAAAATTAAAAATTTTAAAATTAAAAATTAAAAATTAAAAATTAAAAATTAAAAATTAAAAATTAAAAATTAAAAATTAAAAATTAAAAATTAAAAATTAAAAATTAAAAATTAAAAATTAAAAATTAAAAATTAAAAATTAAAAATTAAAAATTAAAAATTAAAAATTAAAAATTAAAAATTAAAAATTAAAAATTAAAAATTAAAAATTAAAAATTAAAAATTAAAAATTAAAAATTAAAAATTAAAAATTAAAAATTAAAAATTAAAAATTAAAAATTAAAAATTAAAAATTAAAAATTAAAAATTAAAAATTAAAAATTAAAAATTAAAAATTAAAAATTAAAAATTAAAAATTAAAAATTAAAAATTAAAAATTAAAAATTAAAAATTAAAAATTAAAAATTAAAAATTAAAAATTAAAAATTAAAAATTAAAAATTAAAAATTAAAAATTAAAAAATAAAAATTAAAAATTAAAAATTAAAAATTAAAAATTAAAAATTAAAAATTAAAAATTAAAAATTAAAAATTAAAAATTAAAAATTAAAAATTAAAAATTAAAAATTAAAAATTAAAAATTAAAAATTAAAAATTAAAAACTAAAAATTAAAAATTAAAAATTAAAAATTAAAAATTAAAAATTAAAAATTAAAAATTAAAAATTAAAAATTAAAAATTAAAAATTAAAAATTAAAAATTAAAAATTGAAAATTAAAAATTAAAAATTAAAAATTAAAAATTAAAAATTAAAAATTAAAAATTAAAAATTAAAAATTAAAAATTAAAAATTAAAAATTTAAAAATTAAAAATTAAAAATTAAAAATTAAAAATTAAAAATTAAAAATTAAAAATTAAAAATTAAAAATTAAAAATTAAAAATTAAAAATTAAAAATTAAAAATTAAAAATTAATATTTAAAAATTGAAAATTAAAAAGTAATAATTACTAGCTAATTCAAATAAAAATATTTTAAAATTTGCGTTTTTTATTATTAATATCTGGAAATTTTTAGCCAAGAATCAGTTGATTTTTTTTTAATTATCATAAATTATCTCAAAACTTTCTTATAGGGATCAAATTTTGGGTGCAAATCTTATCATAATATTTATTACAATAAAAAATACTACAAATTCTAGTAAATTTTATTTTTTCATTAAATAAAGCCAATTCACAAATCAACACAAAAACAAACTTATTTTTATTACAAACACATTAACAAATTTAATAAACACACACATAGCATTGTATAATTTTATGTATGTGTTTGTAGCAACTTTAGATTTACTCAAAATAAGGGAAAAAATGTAAAAATCTGTAAATCTGCAAAACGGCTAAAAAGAAATACCTTTCAAATAATACACGTTTGGTCAGAATCGGGATAAAACGGTAGA
Source organism: Cordilura impudica (assembly GCA_963682025.1). Taxonomy (NCBI): domain Eukaryota; kingdom Metazoa; phylum Arthropoda; class Insecta; order Diptera; family Scathophagidae; genus Cordilura; species Cordilura impudica. Next base: position 86,340,909 of record OY821518.1, on the reverse strand, counting down.
ACAAAACATCGGTCACAAGAAATCGCCTAGACTATTAATGTTATAGATATTGCATATAAATTTTTTTTCAACTTAATAATATAATAATAATAATATCTAAATAATTTCTTAAAAACAATCTTAACTATAAACTTTCTAATGGATACATAAGTAACGTAACGTCACGTAGCGTCACGTCAGAAAAAACGAGAGATGATTTCAAAATATCATAAGTTGGAAAATAAACCTATATTATTTCAAATCCTTCGAAAAAAAAGTTTTATACAAAAAGTCTTGCCAAATTTGCAGTGTTTTGGAATTTTGTAATCCAAGTCAAAACTCATTTCTTTTTTTTTTGTAACCTAACGCCTATGCCGATTATTGCAAATTTTTCGTTAATATAGTGCTACTTAACTCCTACATATGTATAAGAAGACCTTTCGAAAAATTCAATTTTTTCATTATTTTTTTAAAGTTTTCTCATACAAATGTCGTCACATTGGAAATACCTATATATGTACGGATATTATTGAATTGAATTGAATTTTTTAAACATTCATATTTGGCATAGAACCACTGACTTTCTCTTAGAGCTTTTGTTAGGGTTTCCTTACTAGTTATGTTCCTATTACGGATCACAAATTTATATTTCGGATAAATAGAAATTTGATTATTTTCACTAGGCCTTTTTTCATACTGTAACCATTGTGAAAACTACTCATATCGTAACAACATAATTATTAATTATTTCTTTCATGAGATATTTATTTTATAGCCGCCTCATGAATATTTCATAACTCTTACGATGTAACTGGTGTAATCGTATATATTAATCAACTTAGAATACAATTTGCATACATTAACATTTTAAATTGATGTTTATGGAACATCTTATGGAAAAGGTGTAAACAGATACGGATAAAAATTAAAAAAAAAAATTTTTTTTTGATAATAAATAAAAAAAAAAACATAATAACATCTAAAAGCTTCTGTATAAACAGATTGAAATAACATTTTCTGTTTGAAAAAGCTTATAAAAATATTCTCAACACTTCGAATTTTACAATTGTAATTTAGAAAATATAGATTTATATTCCAAAAAATCACCTGAAGTTCATCAAACATCAATTTAAATTTAGAAAATTCCATTTTGAATTCAGAAAACATTATTTGTAATTCAAAAAGCATCAATTGAGTTAAAAACCGTCAAAGAAATGCAGAAAACTTTAACTGAATTTCGGAAAGCATGAATTTTAGAAACCATAAATATGAAGTTTGAAAAAATCAATTCATCTAAAGGAAGAACCTAATTATTTCTGAAAACATTAAAAGGAATTCTGAAAGCATCAATTTAAATTCAGAAATCAACAATATAAATCTAGAAAATATCAATTAATATTCAAAACGAATCAAATAATTTCCGAAAAGTTAAATTGATATTATGAGAGCATTCATTAAAGATAAGAAAGCTTCAATTAGCAATTCAGAATACATTATATTAAATTGGGAAACCATAATATGAAGTATAAAAACATTAAATGAAATTTGGAAGTATTAATTGAAATTCAGATCTCATCATTTGAATGTACATTTACATGTATTAGTTATTAATTTTAACTAAGACACATACAATCTCAATATGTAAAAAACCGTTTAAGATAATTTCTTCAGACGAAAATTCATTTAGTATGGCAATCAATATGCGACCAAACTTTTTTATTACTTTATCAGACTGCTTTTTATCAGATTCCATGCTTACAAAACTTTCTCTAACATTTCTGAAAATTATATCCATTAGCAGCTCTAAAAAAATAAAAAAATTTTTTTATTATTATCTTTATGATTATTATTTTTTTTTATAACTGCTAATGAATTATTTTAGATTTTTTTAAAATAAATTTGGTTGAAACAATTGTTGTCGTTTTTATAGGGGTGCATCAGATTTTTCCGATCACGTGTGGATAATGTTTATATTTTTAGATATACGCGTTCAAGAACATGTTCTGTTTTTTTTTAGCAGTACAGGTGCAAGAACACGAACTTTAAATAATGCTACACTCGAATCTGTATGGTTTATGTGTGTTCAAAACAAAAAATATGTGATAGAAACATGTTCGTGCACATAACGAAATATTAAAACGAAAACAGTCATGATTGTATTTGGCACCGTACAAAATTTAGAAACACACATAATTTATATTAAAATAAAAATATGTGTTTGTTGGTCTAAGCTATGTTTGTTTACATTATGTACGAGTTTTCTATTCAGTTTATGTTTTTTTTCTGAACTCTGGTTTTAACATCATTGCTCATTATTACTACTCCTCCTTTACTCTAATTATAAGATTAAGATAAACAAATAAAATTAAAATGAAAGTAAAATCAAACTAAAATTTCGGCAGTATTGTTAGACTTCAAAGGGGCATTTAAAACGATTGACAGAAAAATAATAATACAGAAATTAAATATGTACGGTATAGATGTTACTGAACTGGACTGGCTCAAATCTTATCAGGGAAACATTAAAGAAAGCACTTAAGTAAATGGTATTAAATCAATAATAATAGAAAATGATTTTGGAGTTCCCCAAGGTTCCATTTTGGGCGCGTTATTATTCCTTATATACATAACTGATATGCCAAACATCTGGGAAAGATGGAAAATAGTCTTATATGCGAATGATACTCTAATATATTCAGAAGGAGATACCGAAGAATAATGTAGTAGCAATATAATACACGATTTAAATAATGTTAAGGCATGGCTAAAAATGAATAAATTAAAATTAAAAGAGAATCAAAATTGCTAGCGAAACACAATTGTTAAAATTAATGATGAAAATATTGAAAAGATGAACCCATATAAAATAGAAAGAAAACTAAAATTCAAAGAACACATGAAATACATTGTTTAAAAATTGTTAAAAAATTGGATTTTTCAAAAGAATAAGGTTTTAATATCACCAATAACTGCAATAAATATATGCAATACGATAACACTGTGGAACAAATTCAGGTTAGCAAAAGTTAGGTCGATTCTGAGAGTGAGGGGTGAAAATAGAGGCTAAATTATAAGAAGTAATTAAAAGGGAAGTTCCAAGAATTAGGAATTAGCAAAACACCTTTTTTGTTTTCAACCACCGCACAGGTAGCGATTTTATTGGTGAGAATCGGTCCATGTTCAGACCTAGCCCCCATACAAAAGACCCCTATGAAATCAACATAAATTGCCATAAGATCCAAATTATTATATAAATCTTAGTCAAATTGGTTTTGTATGTGTTTATTACATCGATTAATCAGTAGTCCAAAAATTATACCTATGGGACAACTCTTAGTCATAGGCCCCATATAGAGCTGCTTCCCGATCTTCACTTAAATCGATCAAAAAACAAAAATATTGGACAGATTCTTCTCAAATTTTGTTTGTATATATTTTTGCAAAATACAAGAGACTTTACCAGACATATTCAGGATCGGTCCATTTTTGGACCTAGTCCCCATATTGATATAGCATCTGATAGGAACTTTTTCATATCTGCAGCCAAAAAAATTAATAAAAATCCCACTCAAATTTGTTTTATGCTTATTTTCTATATCCAGTTAGTTGGGCCTGAGAAATAGGGTCTCTAAACGCATGGTATAGGGTATCGTATAGTCAGTCTAGACCGACTATAATTTTCTTACTTTTGTCTCTAAAATACTCTTCGGCCAGTTCTTTATAACTGAAGCGCTCCATATTTTTGTGAATATTTGTATTTGCGACTGTTATTGCTGAAATATGTTAGAGCAATTGAGTTTGTATTCAAATGTCGCTTTCTTATAAGTCTTCTCATAAGCCATCATACTATGTTTCTAGGTAAAATAAAAAGGTAAGAAAATGGCATTAGTGCATTACTACCTAAAATAATATACAAAAAACCCACTATACAAATGAATTACCTGAGTGTGATTTCTTTACTACTTGCATTAGTGCACTGTTATGTAAAATAAAAAGTTATAATAAAGGTATGATAACAAAAATCGAATGAGTTTAATCGAAGGGGAGATGTGTAAAGATTTTTTAAAGATTTTTTATAGCACATTCTTAAAATCAAACAGAAAGCGTATCACTTATAGCAATCAACTGCAGGGGCTCTGTTAATATATTATTATTTATTATTTTAACCGGTTAATTTTTAATTTTGCGTTTTTAATTTTTCGTTTTTCATTTTTCATTTTCATTTTTAATTTAAAATTTTTTTTTTAATTTTTATTTTTCATTTTTAATTTTTTTTCTTCATTTTTCATTTTTATTTTCCAATTTTTATTTTTCTTTGTTCGTTTTTCATTTTTTATATTTCAATTTAATTTTATATTTTTAATTTTTTATATTTAATTTTTTATTTTTCATTTTTTATTATTAATTTTTCATTATTCATTTTTAATTTTAGTTTTTAATTTCTCATTTCTTATCTTTCGTGTTTCATTTTTTATGTTTTATTTTTTATCATTAATTTTTTAGCTTTTATTTTTTATTATTAATTTTTTTTTTAATTTTTTATTTTTCATTTTTTATTTTTTATTTTTCATTTTTTATTTTTCATTTTTATTCTTAATTTTTTATATTCCATTTTTAATTTTTTTTTTTCATTTTTATTTTTCGTTTTTCATTTTTCATTTTTTATTTTTCATTTTTCATTTTTTATTTTTCATTTCTCATTTTTTATTTTTCATTTTTAATTTTTCATTTTTAATTTTTTATTTTTCATTTTTATACCCTATACCACTAAGTGGTTTGGGTATAATGACTTTATGCTGCTGTTTGTAACTACCAAAAATATTTGACCTACACCCATCTCTTAATAAACCGATCGAATCAGAATCACTATCTGATTCGATTTAACGATGTCCGTCCATCCGTCCATCCGTCTGTGTGTCCATGTAAACCTTGTAATCAAACTGCAGGTCACAAATATGAATGTATTTTGATGAAATTTAGTGTTTAAGCTTTTATCGGACATAGGATGAACGCTGTTGAAATTGGTGAGAATCGGTGCACGTTCAGACCTAGCCCCCATACAAATGACCCCTATGAAATCGACATAAATTGTCATAAAATCCAAATTGTTATATAGATCTTATTCAAATTGGGTTTGTATCCGTTTATTACATCCATTAATGAGTAGTCCAAAAATGACCCCTATGAGAAAACTCTTAGTCATAGGCCCCATATAGAGCTGATTGCCGATCTTCACTTAAATCTATCAAAAAAACAAAAAATATTGCACATATTCTTCTCAAATTTTGTTTGTATATATTTTTGCAAAATACAAGAGGCTTTACCAGACATGATGATGTCCATTTTTGGACCTAGTCCCCATATAGTTATAGCATCTGATATGAACTTTTTCATATCTGCAGCCAAAAAAATTCATAAAAATCCCACTCAAATTTGGTTTATGCTTATTTTCTATATCCAGTTAGTTGGGCCTAAGAGATAGGGTCTCTAAATAGGGTATCGTATAGTCGGTCTAGACCGACTATAATTTTCTTACTTGTTAATTTTTTATTTTTCATTTGTTATTTTTTCATTTTTAATTTTATATTTTTCATTTTTAATTTTTCATTTTTTATTTTTAATTTATTTTTCATTTTTTATTTTTCATCTTTCACTTTTAGTTTTTTATTTTTAATTTTTTTATTTTTCATTTTTTATTTTTCATTTTTCATTTTTATTTTTCTGTTTTAATTTTTCATTTTTAATTTATTTTTCATTTTTTATTTTTCATTTTTTATTTTTAATTTTTCACTTTTCTTTTTTCATTTTTCATTTTTCGTTTTTCATTTTTCTATTTTTATTATACCCTGCACTCCAGTGTGCAGAGGGTATATAAAGGTTTGTCATTCCGTATGTAATAATTAGAAAAAAAATTTTGGACCCTATAAAATATATATATTTGTGATCCTTATAACAACCGGAGTTGATATAGCGATGTCCGTCTGTCCGTCTGTCCGTCTGTGGACATCACGATGACGGCATCGATCGGGCAGCTAGGGTACTCGTTGATATAAAAAATGATTCATTAACATCCTGAAAAGTTTTTTATTTAAAACCGTCCAAATCGGTCCATTAGGGCCCGAGATTTGAATGAAGAACTAAAAAAGTCTTGAAAAAATATAACTTTCTATGTTGTTCTTGTCACGATCACGCCCTCAATAGTGCAGCTACAGTGACGATTTTTAGTGAGAATGATTAACCAAGCTCATGGGAAGATTTCTGTTTCAAAAATCATTAAAATCGGTTGAACAGGTCCAGGGAAATCTCCGAAAAAGTAAAAAAAAAAAATTAGAAATATGATGTTTCTATATTGTTCTTGTTGTTATTCTAAATGTTGTGTTGTTGTCATAGCTGGACTTGTTGCTTTTGCGGTCGTTGTGGTAATAATATAATAAAAACTAACCCTTTGTACATTTTTGTATTAACTCTGGTAGAAAAATTTAAAAGTTTCCATTGTTTTGGCATCACTAAACAAATTTGTAAGATCATTTCTGTTATTACCACGAGCCTGCCTGCAAAATTTCAGTTCGAATGGGTCACGGGAAAGGGGTTAAAATCGATCCAAAATTTTTTCGATAAGCAGACACTACGAGTTAATATAAAGGGAGTAAAAATTCACAAACATCAAAAGCATATAAGGCTAAAATACATAGTTGTTAATAAAAAAAATGGAATGTAATTTTTGCAAAAAAAAATTTTATGTATAAATTTATTTAAAGAGAAAAACACAAAAATAACGTTTGATTTTGTATTTTTTGTGTGTAATATTTACATATACATACATACACATATTAAATAATACAAATAATATACGTATATTCTATTTATGTATGTATATCCATAACAACTGCATGTTAAAAATAAATCGGTTTATTATTTTATTTACATAAAATACTGCAATATTTTGTTGTGGGGAAAATACATTTCTTTTGCATTAACAGAGTGTCACTTCATTTTGCTCAGCGTGACTATGCCACAGTAGATGGCGCCACAATTTTTGTTCTAATTAGCTTTGCAATAGTTATTTCTATTTGAACATGAATGTCAATATTTTCAAATAGATATCATACAGAACAATGTTAAGAGTATACACGGGCTGGTCTTTTATTTCGTACGATTTTTCATTATTCTTTTACAAATATGAACATAAGTTTGGCATATTAACTTTTTGTTGTCTTCACAAAATAGAGTTACCGAGTTCATCAATGAGTTTTTTTGCTTTCAAATCAGTTCTACATACTAGTTATATAGAATTATTATTCTGCTTTACCTACAAAATATCTCATTGCGATTACATCTAATTTTTAAAAAATTTTTATAATTACTAAAGCATTATTATTCACATAAATACAAAATTGCACTTTTAAAATTTTCCATTCAAATTTAAGAAAATATCAATTCTAAAAACTGGAATTAAAAATTTCCATTTATAAATTACAATTAATTTAATTTCAGAAAATCATATTAAAACATCGGAAATAATAATTTGAAATTTAGAAGACATCAATTGCATCTTTAATATATAAATTTTATTCGTTAAACACAAATTCAAATTCCAAAAAAAACACCAAATACCAGTGTTTACATTTAAAAAATGTTTACATTTAAAAAAAATATTGCCATTCAGGAGAAATTAATAAATTTTCAGCACCGCGATTCAGTAACTTCTTTTAACGATAGTCGAATCGTTAAAAAAAGAAAATTGCAAAATTATCAGTAAAATTTTTAAACGATATTCGCTATTGTTAAAGTCAGCTGTTGTTATCTAAACGACAACCATTTTTGTGTTGTTTATTCAATCGATAAAAACTTAAATTTTTAGGTTGAAATGTCGTCATACATAAATAAAAATCATAAAATAGTGAAAATATTTTGCTTTTATTTATTAAAAAACTTTTTTATATAAATAAAAAAATTAAATAGCATATTCAATTCATTATTTCATTTTCAAATAAATAAACAGAAATATTAGTAAAAAATAAAGATATTAAATATAAACATAAAATCATCCTGTCAAACACGAAGTAATTTGTTTTTTTCTATTCTTCTTTGTGTTTTTCGCTTATTTTTACAGAGATGCCACTCGTTTACAATTTAAATAAATTGAAAAATAGATTTGTCGACTGTCGTTAAAATGTCTGCACTTAGTGATTCACTTAATCCTTAGTGCAAACAACAATAGCTGTCGATATATTTTGCGATTGTCGGATCGTTGAAATTTACAGAATCGGACTACAGAAAACATTGATTTAAATTCATCGAATTTTAGAAAACGTTAAATGATATTTAAGAACTGCGAACATAAAAATTGTTACATAAATAAACGCAATTTGATGAGAATGTTATTTTTTATATATAAATTTTAACAATTTTTTTTGGATGAAAATTTTAAGATTTTCAGAAAATAAAGATAACAAATTATTTTGGCATCCCCAATTTGATTACTTATTATTATTAATTTAGTCTCTATGTTTTCCAAATATGGCAATTTTTTAATAAAAAAGTTGAGAGAGCTTTTTTTTGGTTATTATTTTGTTACTCCATCCGACCTATATGGCCGCAATGAAGAAATATTTGGCCAGTTAAAAGAAACTATACAGCCATCTCCAATTATCCAGGTTTAGTGCATATAGCCACCCTACATAACCATTACCTTTGCAATGGAGGTTAGAGCGAGCTATTTAATTAGCAAAAACTAAATTAAACGAGAAGTTATGTCATATAACCGGAAACGCATGCATATAGGTATATAACCTAAATGCATGCCGATCAGAACCACGATGACCAAAAAGCAAACACCGAAATAAATCCGTAATAATAGAAAAGACGTAAACCAACCCAAAGAATTTGCTGAAATAATTTGGTATTAAGTTTAACAAATTGTTTACTTTTTCATATACATTTATTATCAAGACTCAAACCGAGGTGGAGGGTATCAAAGATTCGGCACAGCCGAAATTAACACTCTTACTTGTTTTTCATTTTTAATTTTTCGTTGCTCATTTTTAATTTTTTATTTTTCATTTTTCATTTTTTATTTATCATGTTTCATTTTTCATTTTTCATTTTTCATTTTTCATTTTTCATTTTTCATTTTTAATTTTTCATTTTTTGTTTTTCATTTTTAATTTTTCGTTGCTCATTTTTAATTTTTTATTTTTAATTTTTCATTTTTTATTTATCATGTTTCATTTTTCATTTTTCATTTTTCATTTTTCAGTTTTAATTTTTAATTTTTCGTTTTTTATTTTTCATTTTTAGTTTTTGATTTTTCATTTTTAATTTTTCATTTTTAATTTTCAAACAGGTTATCATATCATAATTTTTTCACCAATACAATCACATTTTGTCTTACCACTCACATCTAACGCTCACATGTTACGCTGTTTTTGAAATTTACCTCCCAGCGCGTATAGATGTTTACACATCAAAAAAAACCAGGTTACTAATGAATAACATCCTCTGTGTATTGACATTCTAACTTACAATTATATACTGGTAATAGAACAAATAATGACTAAATTTAATGCACCATTGTATACGAGTACTTATAGGGCTGTTTAAATGATCGTCATTTGAATTTTTTTAGAGTAATTTCATTGAAATGAAAAAAGTGTTCTACCCACGGGTCGTCACGGGTGCAAAAGTATATAGGGTTAAAGGTGACACTTTCACCTTTCTCTGGGTGATATACGTTTCTTGTTCCCTTTTGTTCCCTAGAAGTTCTATTCCACTAAAGTTGAAATTTGACACAAATGTAGCAGTTTCATAAATATTTATATATATTAAAGGGTAGGGTTGTGATACTTACAACAACTAAAGACTGCAATCCTACCAACATTGTAAAGAAGACCGCAGGTCATTATCGATGATAACTTGCGAGTATTAACCATTTATTTTTGATAAAAGACAAAAAAAGATCACCTTTTCCTGAAATTAAAAAAAAACAGTGGAGTTTGACAGCATGCCACGCCCACAATAAGCAATAGTTTAACGAAATTGTTTGGCTACCTTAATGTGGTTATATAAGCTACAAAAAGGCGTTAACATTTTAAAAATCGGTGACAAAAAAATTAGACTTTTGGCCAATGAAATCAAAATTTCAGCCACAGTGCGGCGATGCTACGATCGCTCTTCTACAAAGGGCTTTATCTATTTAACACATTGCTGAGTAATTTAAAAGGGGAAAGAAATAAAAATATATTAAAAACAAGAATGTGTAACTTTTGTAAGAAATAGTGTTAGTTAATGAAAATTACAAAAAGTATTTTAAAAATGTATACAATTAGAATTCATAATGTATTTCAAATATAAATAATAGAAAATTAATATATGGGTGGTTTCATGTCAAGTGCACCAACTTTTGAAACCGATGTCTTCCGATCGGGATGAAATTTGCACCAAGGTTAGTCCTATTGGATATTCTTTTAGACACAATTTTTCAATAAGATCGGTCCAGATCTCTCTGAGTTAGAGGGGATCAAAATTTGACATTTTGGCCAAACAGGTGTTTTTTCTCATCCATGTAACTTATTACCTATTGTTCTTAGAAAATTTTCTCCCAAATAGTTTAGATAGCTATTTCTTCAATATTTCGGAAAAAAAATACAAACCAGCAGCGAAATCAACAGCTGAACCTAGTAACGCCAAGAAAGGATTGACAAAAAAACGCAGTAAATAAAGGCGACAAAAAAGCTGAATGAAAGACTGGGTATTTAAAAATTTACAAGACTACAATAAATTAAGTATAAAAATAGTTATGATATAAATGGATCTAATGCAATTAAGATTAAATTTTAATAAATTATTTATCATTTTATTTTTAATATTATTATTGTTATACATTAATTTAATTATTATTAAAAACAAATAAAAAATAATAATTTTTCAACATTTCTATAGAAAAAAAGCGATTTTTTTTCTTAGGTTAACATATTCTGGGTATTACAGTATCGAGGGTATAAAATTTTAGTTAGGTATGTTACATACCTTCGGAAAGGTTAATTTGTCTACTTTCTCAGTATAAGTTTTATTTGTAAGGTTTTGCACACAAATAGGAAAAAATTGAAAATAGTGCATTTGTGAAAAATTGAAAAACCGTTGTCTTGAGTTACAAAACATTTACTTTGATAGATATCCCACTCCCATCCCACTAAGCGACCAAAAAGCTCTTAAAGGAAAAATCCTAAGCTTTCTTATGAAAAAAAAAAAAAAAAAAATGCCCTTTTTGAAAAAAGGCAAAAAATGCTTTAATTTAGCAAAAAAAAGTCTAAAATTTTTTTTTTTTTTAAGTATTTTTTTCCGAAATATTGAAGAAATAGCTATCTAAACTATTTGAGAGAAAATTTTCTAAGAACAATAGGTAATAAGTTTCATGGATGAGAAAAAACACCTGTTTGGCCAAAATGTCAAATTTTGATCCCCTCTAACTAAGAGAGATCTGGACGGATCTTATTGAAAAATTGTGTCTAAACTAGTATCCAATAGGACTAACCTTGGTGCAAATTTCATCCCGATCGGAAGACATCGGTTGCAAAAGTTGGTGCACTTGACATGAAATCCCCAATATAATATTTTTAAACAAAAATATTGGTTCACTTCTTTTAAATCTATTAAAAAAGGCAAATTAATTAGCTATGAGATCAGCCAAGAAACTTTCTAAGGTCAACGCTAGCTCAAATTTTAAAATTTTAATTTAAATAATCTTTATTGATACCATTTTAATGATAAGGGTATGCAAATATGACAATAGTTTATTAGATGTATTTTAGAATATTTTTATAGCCCCTATTTTTCCAGTGAGAAAGGAAAAATGTAATTAGTGTCATATCTGTCACATTACAAAATACTTCTTTTTACTATAATTGATTTTAGAATTCATGTATTTTCTAAACTCTTTCTTTTAACTCATATTTTCTGTCTGCCTGTCTGTCTATCTGTCTGTCTGTCGTGGGGCCTTCCCATGCCCCCTTATCCAATTGATCTGAAACTTGGCCCATAGTCTTCTTATGACTACAGATTAATTTTGGGGTAGTCACACACAGTCACGGAATGATCTAAATGTAATTTCCACTCATCCGATCGATCTAAAATTAGGTCCATACACTTGATGTGAAAATAAGATTAATTTTGACATAGTCACACTTTGTCCATAGACTTGTTGTGCCCAAAGATTAACTTTAAGATAGTCACGCATAGTCACGCACATTAAGACTTCAAAATATTATGCATAAGGAAAGAAAGAGTTTTAATAAAAACTTTGTTTTTATGGGTGAGATTATTTATGCTTTATTAATAAACTAGCTCTTATATTAACTATACACAACTGTTTCTTAATTGTGATACAAATAACTTCAGAGCTTTTCTGTGTTTTACAAACATCCTCTAATATTATGTCTGTTTGATGTCGTGTCTGTCACGGCTGCCTTTTGCCCCCAATTATTAAAAACAACAATAGTTTCAAAATTTTTCTAATGGCAAATATGTTATTCGGGTCCGTCTGCGTAATTTTGTATATTTTTATGAACAAAGAGAAACTTTCACTGTATAATAATGAATTAGAAGGATCACTGAATGTCATGTCTGTCGCAATGGAATTAGCCTTAGAAGTAAGGTTGATAAGAAAGAAAAAAAACTACCTCACATTGCCAGAAGGTATTTCGATTGGATAAAGGAGCAATGGGCTAATCACTTAAATAATTTAACAGTATATGTAGAAAATAAAGCCCAAAGGAAACGAAGATCATATGGCAACGAGTTGCATTTGCATTGATGTTTCAGGAATTTCTATTGAATTAAAGATAAGTACCGTGTTATGAGGCATGACCGCGAAAATAGCTTAAGTGCCAAAATTAAAAGTTTACAAGACAACGTTTTTTTTTAAAATCATTTTTGCTTCAGCTTTTGTATATTAACATACCGAGAATGTGAACTTAAGCTGCAATTGCTTTTGCTCTAAATTCGTAGATCGTAAATGATCGAGTTAGATCAAAAAATTTTAATTGAATATTATGCCATTTGAACTACTTACACTGTCATCGAGCCACGATTTTGTTTTTTAATATGATTCTTTTTTTCACTTAATATCTTAAAAACTTGAATGCTTTCAGAGCACCTAATCTTATGTCTAAAACTTCAGTTAATAAATTCAACGTTTAGTCTTTAAACTAATTCCCCAAAAAGTAAACATATCATTGTTATTGTTTATACTCAATACTCAATATTCAGTATTCAATATTCATTTTTATTATTGTCTTTTAATCATTATTCAACTATCACTTCCTGAGTCCTTTTAGCGACCGTGAGAAGAACCAGCCGCAGACATAGCACTAGCACTGGAAGAGGCTATACCTCCTCCATGTGCATTAGATGTGGTAGATGCAGATGATGTAGCAGCAGCAGAACTTTGTTGTCTTCTTGGTGAGTTACGCCCAGCACTAACAGCCACAATGGCTAGGAATAGAACCCACAACAGAGCAAATAATTTCATATTTAAACTGAGTTAAGAAACTGTATCGAACAAATAGCAAACGTGCAGCTTTTATACTTTTAATTTGAAGCAAAAAAAAAAAAAAACTTATTTAGCTAAAAGTATTAAAAAACTGGATTATTCTTAGCAGTAAAAAAGCAAACTGGCCGAAATTTTATTAACGTCATGTGTGTTTTGTTCTAGATGATAATCGTTTAGCATTTATTGCATATTAATTAATTTATGCTAATAGTAACGAATTGAAATTTATTGAAAACGCATTCTGTTAATTAATAAGATTCTAAAACTAAAACAGGAATTTCATTTTGTTGCCTAACTACTGAATCATTAAACGGAATATACGTTAAGGATTTCGATAACTCATTTAATTTAAAATCATAAAAGTATGCAAAGAAATTTTTAAAAATAATTTGTATCTAAACCAGTGGCATCACTAAAATTATGATAATTTTAAAACAATTTTTATTTTGACGTGAAATAGTTAAAAGCTTATACATCATAAGTTGAAAGGACCAGTAATTTTATTCCCAAATAGGGTTTCGCTTATATTATTTTAGCCGATAATCCTCTAATAAAAATTAAAAGAAACTTTGGCGTTTTTACATTTTAAGTAAAATGATTTATATTCACGTTGCAGTTTCTGAAGGACCCCAGCCTTCTTGAATCAAAATGTTCTCTCATTTCTGAATATTCTATATTGACTCGGAAGCATCTAAAATAAATTTAAAAATCATATAAGTTGTTAGGTTTTTTCATTAGTTTTTAGTTGTTCGAACGAAACGTCCTCTTGTGATCATCAAAAAAGATTAGAGGTCTCATAAATAAATATTTTCCATTGATGATATTATTCTAAGTAAGCATAACTTATTCTCAAATTGTTTTTTATTGAGGAGGTATCTTTATAATTTCGTTGTTGCTTAGCGTTAACTGATGGTTTTTCGTTTAAACATTTTTCATTCGAAAATACAACCCTGGGTCAAATGTTTTAAATTAATTTTACATACTTGCTTTAGATCAGATGTAGATTTTCATAACTTCATTTCTCCCCATAAATTATTTATGAATCGATTTCATTCAGTCAGGCATTATATCAGTTTTTTGCGCCGAGTCTAATGAAACTTTTATTCATAAATAAATAAAAGACAGTGTGCTTATTAAAATGTAAATAAATTGATTCATGCTTCCACAGTTACGAAATTTATGCTTAGTTTTTCCTTTTTATAGCCTCCACTGTATGCAAAATCCTTTTCTTAAAAATTAATTTTGTTAAAAAAGTACTATTTTTCAAAAAGTACATATCCTTAAAAGAGTTTTATTTCTTTCAAAAATATAAATTTCCTTTAAGAATGGAGCTCGTCTTAAATAAATTCCTTTCTATAAAAAAGTTTCTCTTCACAAGAAACTAACTTCTCTTGAAAAACTTCCTCTTGTTAAGAAATCAATTTTTCTTAAAAAGTACTTCTTCTTAAAAAATATCAAAAATCATATTAAAAATTACATATAAATTCAATTGAAAAACGTTTTTTTTTTGTTTTATACAATTTTTTATAGTTATTTATATATTTATTTTATTAAAGACTATTAAAATAATGAATTATAATTAGTATTAATTGATATAGTAAATAAAATTTTATATAAATAATAAAATTTTGTATATATATCTATATATATTTATATAATTACATACATAAATTTATAAATATATTAAATTATGTATATAATTATATTTATTTAAATATATATAAATAATTTATATATTAATATCGATACCTTCCCATAAGAATGTATTAAGCGACATTACTAAAATTGTTCAGGAAACGAAAAAAACGTCTCATTTAGTTATTTATTTGTGTATTTTATTGAAAGGAACATATTTGGAAATCGATTTTCAGAATACAAAACTTGACATCATTGCAAAACCAAAATTTTAATCAGATAAGAAGTTTTTGTCGCTTAGTACATTTTCGTGGTCAAGACATTGGCGCTTGATACAATGGTAAATGGCGCTTAAAACATTGACATGGACACAAAAAATAAAGGTTTGAAATAAATTGTGTCGTTTAATTTATTTTTTATTTTTTTCTGTTAAACAATAAAATAAATAAAAATCTATATAAAAAGTAACAAAACATTTATTTCAAAACAAAAATTCAAAAAGGACACTTTAGGATTATTGATTAACAATATAATAAATAAAAATCTGTATTAAAAGAAACATAACATTAATTTCAAAAAAAGAATTCAAAGAGGACATTTGAGGATTATTGATTATAATATAATAATATAATTGATTATAATAAATACACCAAATGTATTTTTTATAATATCCTCGTATTCTTGTATGTATCGTTCAGGAATAAACTTTCTTTTAAGCAGACTCTCTAAATCCTTTCGTTTCGGGCCTGATATTTACAGTTTTGAAGAATAAAGAATGTCTGGTTCATTGAATTCTTCAAGGCATTTTACTTGATTGCGCGTGCGACAAAAATCAAGGGATGATTTAGAAAAAATGATAATATTAGATTCCGTAATCTTGAAATTAGTTTGCTCCTTGGTTTTTACTCCTTGTGTTGGAAAATATTTAAGCGCTTCTTTTTTCTAATCGCGGAAATCTTTGTATGTCAACACTACCACCTCATAAGGTTTGGGATTTATCCTGCCATTGGAAATCAGAGTAACCCATTCTGATGGTGTCCAAATTGTCCTTTTTTTGACAAATCTCTCTATAGTAGCATGCACAGAATCAACAGGCAAATGTTAAATTTTTTCGGAGACAAAATTTATACCCTGTTCCACTTGGATTTCTTTGAATTTTCTGTAAAGGTTAGAAATACTAAAACACTCGGTGGGCAAGTAAGCTCTATTGGTCCTAGAACGGCAATAGTGGGATGGAACCCTTGGTAAGCTTTCAATGAAAGTGCAAACGGCTTCTTTTAAATCAGCGGACGTAGCATTGAACGTAGCTGCTGCACCCCTTTTGTCTGTTTCCGATGTATTTAAAACTGTTGTTTTTCCAAGGGCATATGTCACAACTCTACTTGAAATGTTAAGGGTTTTCAGCAAAAACTGCATACATACTTGTATTTTTTTCCCTTCAAAATTTATAAAATATTTTCTTGTTTCTGTCTTCACTTCAATTTCTTTGCTTCGTCGCCTTTTGATAGGAACACGATCAACGCAGGATAAAATCCAATCTATTTGCTGGGTATGTGGCAGTTTCCAATAAAAGTCAAAAACTTCTTGCCTTTGCGACTCACTTAATTTGGTTGCACATTTATTTTGGCAGCTCTTGCATGGATTTCTTTGCACTGATTTTTGTTTTTTCTCGACACGAGCTCTTTTCGATTTTACCTCCAGCCCCTGGTTACATACCTCAATGACCATGACTTGCGGCTTTGGATTCTTGTTTACTTTTTGGCGTTCTTCTATTTCATCGGCACTTGAATTTTCTATGGAATCGTTATGCCAAGATGAACTCCCATTTGTTTCAAACGGATCACACTCAGACCCATTTTCAAAATGATTAAGCTAAAACAAAATTCATAATTGTATTTATCTCACCTACCTCAAAATATAAACATGTATCAAGAATCAAGGAGCTTATTTACTTACTTTCATTCCTTCATTAGATTGTTTTGCTAATTCAACCATTTGTCTAGCTCTTGAATGAAACAAAATTGGCTTTTGCAATCCTGGCAAATTTTCATTCATGGTAAAATTATAAATAGTTTCACTAAAATACCACGAAACGATGAACTAACTCCTCACCGAAAAAAGTACGATAACAACTGACGAGAATAAAAGGAACAAAATAACTCAAAACAAAACCAAAGCCTACTTACTTCATTCAAATATTTGAAATAAAATCAACAGCTATCTGTGCAAAGGTATTTACATACAAAAATACGCTTACAACCGACGAGACAAAAAAAAACACAAACTAAATGGGAAAAAAGCAGTAGCCTACTTCATAGAAAAATTATTTAAACTCAAAGACAATCATAATCTGGAGTGTTATAAGCGACAAAAATGGATGAAGTTCTAGTTGGATGAGTGTGCTAAGCAACAATTTCGGTTAAACTAAGCGACATCTATCAAAATTTTTGTGTGGACCTTTTGTTGCTTACGACAATTAGATTTTTAAAAATGTCGCTTAGCATAATTTTTTTGGCGGATAATACAAATTTCAGGGAGCAACATTATTTCAGTGAGAAAACTTGGCGGTTGATACAATTTTATTTTCTCTCTAGTTTCCTTTGCATCCATGATAGGGCAGCGAAACCCGGGCCAAAATGTGGCGCTTAATTTCGAGTATAGTTCCACATCAAAAAGTCATTTTTGAAAAAAGTGTCGCTTAATACATTCTTACGGGAAGGTATCGATATATAAATATTACAAAGGAATATAAATAATATATATATTAATATGAAAAAATCTACAAAATAATTATTAAAAACTAAATATATTAAAAATTTAATTTAGCGATATTCTTAATTGAATAAATTTTTTTTTTGAAATCTAGATTAATAGATATATACTCTAACCAGAAAAGGTTCGTACCCCCCGTTTATATTTTAAATTGCATATTCATTATTCTTCCAAAAGTCCAAAAAATAATATACTTTTGTATTATTTTTTTTTCAATTCTTGCTTTTTAATATTACTTTAATAATCAACTCAAATATTTGCGTTTTAAATAATTTCCCGTTAATACAACCATGTTTGAAAAAGTCCCTTAAAATGGGACTTTTAAAATATGACCATTTAAGGTTCGTATTCTAAAGAAAGTTCCGTTATTTCTGTTTAAAAGTATTTCTTCTTTGGAAAATATTTCTTTCTTTCGCAATTTTGTTACGCGTGCAGTTGTTAAAAAAAAATAAAAAATATTTGTGTAAAAAGTTTTTGAACAAAATGGCGCGAGGTAAAGCAATTTCGAAAGAAATTCGGGAGCTAATAATAAAAAAATCAAAAAGTGGTAAATCTTATGCGGATATTGCTTCAGACTTACAATTGGCAAAATCAAGTGTTCAATATATTGTAAAATTCTACAAAATAAACAAGTCAGTAAGTCCCAATTTAAAAAAGTGTGGAAGAGTGTCAAAAGTAACACCACGAAATTTGCGATCTTTGGAGCACATCGTCAAGCGCAACAGACGAACTTCTCTCAGAAATTTAGCAAGTGAGTGGTCAACGAGTATTGGGAAACCTATAGTACGTGAAACTACCCGAAAAAACTTAAAAAAGCTCAATTACAGTTTCTACAAGATAAATACAAAATGTACACATAAAATTATATTTTCAATAAAAAATTTTCGTATTGCTAGGCCAAATCCAAACCTTTCCTAACCGCACTGCAAAAAACCAAACGATTAATGTGGGCAAAAGAGCGACTTAATTTGACACAAAGAGAGTGGAACGCAATAATTTTTAGTGATGAATCCAGATTTGTGCTGTGTGTAGGTTAGGGTGCTTCAAAATTATAAACGTTGCAAATTTCAACGGGCTCATGGCCAAATCAATGCGTCTATATCTTAGAGGTATAAATAACCAAACATCGCTGAACAAAAGTTTCCATCTTAAGGTCGCGCAATTGCGATAAAGTTTAGAACACAGGTTAAAAATTTACAAAAAATAAATAAAATTTATTAATATTTATTTAATATCATAAAGTAATATGCATCTAATTTTAAAAAATATTTGTCGTTAATTACAAATAAGAAAACAAAAAATAAAAAAATAGAGGTTTTCGCGAAAGTGCGGATTTAAAATTTTCGAATGAAAATTCGTTTCAATGTTATTTTTTAACAAAAAATTAATACGTGAAACAAAAAATGAATATATAGCAATGAACATCAATTCATTAAAGTGCTTTTAAATCAAAAACGGTAAACTAACAGCTAAATTAAAAATTAAGACATTAAAAGATTTTTGTTCGGCTTGCTAATTTTCTTTCTGTGATTTTCAACTGACCGTAAAAGGAGCTGGTTTTGATCTTCGTCCTTTGTTAACGTTTAGTTGTATTTTTCTGCCAGGCTTACACCCCTTTCTGCCCCATCGTTTACAACATTCATGTTATAAGATCTTTTTTTAAGTTCAACATAACTTTTGTTATTACTCCATAAGCTGGGGTTTAAATTCAAAAATTCTTTAGCCATTTGCTCTCCATTTTCATGAAGGACGTTAAACAAAGTAAATGTCCTATCACTTTCGAAATTTTCAATTTTTAATTGTTGCTCTTCTTCTGTAATTTTTATGCGTCTTTGCAAAGCTGTGTTTTTTGAAACATATATATTCTTTGCCATTTGTATTTTTACTTGATTAGATACATTTTCGTCAAAAAATGCCAATCCAATTAGGTGCTCGGATAAGTACCATAGATGACGAGAAAATGCCTTAAAAGCTACCTTACTAATCTCTTTGTTGGGATAGCATTGAAGTGCCTCAAGAAATTTTATATCGTTCTGAGGAGCTGTAGGACCAATCGGAGCTTCATTCCAAAATTTAATGTAAATTAAACTTACAAATAATGCCAAGTAAGTAATATATTTTTTCTCATGTTCCGTTATCTTGAAAAATATACATTTTTATTACCTAAATTCCCTTTGCCATCCAACGAGCATGGTGTGTTGGACCTGGTGCACTAAATTTTACCTTGCCATCGCCTCCACCAAGGAATACTAGAGACAATTGCAAGAACTCCTTGTAATCATCCCTTGGCTGAGAATTTTCAAATTGTGTTGGTAGATATTTCAACATTTCATCTCTCTTCTGTAGTAATATTGGGTTGTCAAACAGATTTATATCTGACAGTTCTTGTCAATTTTAGGCCATGCTTTTTGAAAACGATTAAAAAGTGCTGTTTCTGGACTTGAACTAGAACCAATTGCACTAGTAAAAACAGAAGACAACACTATCTCCATAATATGATGTCGACAAGCAATCCTCACCATTTCAGTGCCTAGCATTTTTTCAATATTAACGCAGGCTCCTGCTGAAACACCAGTATTACTAGCTGTTGCATCAAAGACAAGGGCTTTTATGTGCGACTCTATTTTCCACTTTTTTAATGTTTCAACACAAGCACTAGCCTGTGCAATTCCTGTTCCCCGTTCTATTTTGGGAATACCTAAAAGCTTATCTTGGCCGTTTCCAGATATATGGATTGCTATACGATCAACTTTGCATTTAGCATTATTTATATCTGGTAATACCTTACCGTCCAGTGTAGGAGAAAAGGTCCTTCCACACTCAAAGATACCTGATCTGCAACTGCATCATTAGTACGTACTTTTCTGCGGGACCGTCTTATTGAACTATGGGAAATCGTTATGTTTGAGTGTTCCGGAACAATTGACGCAACGGCTGCAAGTATAAACGTCGCATTTCTGTCGGATGTATTTGTTCGGTATAAGGCATTAATTATTTCTGGAGATGTTATAAATTTTTTAATGTTTTTATTAACCGTTGGTGTTTTCTTAGCAGGCTTGTAATCCGAATCACTGGAGTTATCAGATTCATCAAAATTATATTTCACAGCTTTTTTATGTTGATTTTTTCTTTTTTCATCTACAGATTTATTTTTAAGTATTCTATGTTTTTCAAGTCGCTTTAGCTTCATAATTTCTTTTCTCGAGGAATTTAAATCAAATCCCCCTAAGCAGCAAGAAAATACGTTTATTCTTTGTTTTTCCAAGAAGTCTCTCTTTTCTTTGCTTATCTTCTTATGTACGTCATTTATAGCGATATCAAATATTTTTTGTAATATAATTTCAAAGATTTCTCTGCGATTTTTGTAGCTTACGCCATCTTTTTTTATACTCTTTTTTAAATAATTATATTTTTTATACAACCTTTCCAATTTTCTGATACAATTTTTTCTTTGCTGAGTTGGGATACCTGCTTGCTTCCATACGTTTCCAGCGGCTTCGATGGTACATAGAAAACTATTTGAAAGTTTTTGATTTTGATAAATATGATAATATTGTACCATTTTTAATACGTCAATGCCTCGTGGTAGTCTCGATGAAGGAAATTCGCTTATTGGCGTTCCAATAAGCCAAAATGTTGAAGACGATCTTAATATTTTTTTTGACATTTTAAATTTGCTGCACTAAATTTACTCAAATCGTTGTGTGGTCCAGAAAAGCCAAAATGGAAAATGAAAATTTGCTGCCTTGCTCGACGACTTCTTGTTTAGTTTGTGCCTGCTGATAAAAAGTCAACTCAAACTACAACAATAACAGAGTTGCTTACAGACTGCTGTCACATTTATTGCACAGGGTGCAACAAACTAAAAACTTTGGCCCTTTAGGCCCCTGGTAAAAAAAGCCCCTTTCTGCGTATGGTTTTGTTTTCCAAAATTACAAAAAACGCGAATTCCTCGAAAACCATTAAGAATTGGTAAATAGTTTGTTCTACAGTCTTAAAGCCTACAAAATTCTATATTAGAAGTTATGGAGAAGTCACTTAAAACGTAATTAAAAATCAGATAAAGTTTAATGTAAATTTTTTTTTTAATTTGTATGTAAATTCCCATACAAAATAATCGAAAAAGTGAAAATTTTGCGCGACCTTCAAACTTCATTCAATTTCTCTGAAATTTGGAACATACGTTCGTGTGGTTCGTATACAATGATCCAGATGTGAGCCCCACAAATCGGACTACGTCTAGTTTCTCCATACGATTTTGAAGCACCCTAGTGTAAGTGATAATCGTACAAAGGTCATTCGTACGAAGAAAGAGGCATTTCATAGAGATTGCTTAAAACGTATTGTGAAATTTCCTGCAAGCGTGATGATTTGGGGTTGCATGTCTGCTAAAGGATTGGGCGAACTTTGTTTTATAGAAAATACGGTAAATGCTGTCCGATACATAAATATACTGGAGGAGCACTTAATGGAATCAGTTCCGAATATAACATCTTTTGGGGAATACACCTTCAACAAGATGGGGCTCCGGCCCATACTGCCAAAATCACCAAAAAATGGTTCGAAGACAACAATATTAGTGTCCTAAATTGGCTTTCATCCAGTCCAGACTTTAATCCAATTGAGACTGTGTGGGCAATTATGAAACGGCGCTTGAGAAACGACCCTCAATCAACGATTCTTGGATTAAAAACAAAAATACGTGAAATATGGGACTCCATCACCCCTAATGAGTGTCAATCTTTAATTAATTCGATGAATGACCGAATTAAGGCCGTAACTAAAGCCAAGGGTGATGTCACCCAATATTAAAGATTGATTTATATTGAGTTTTATATGCAGTACGAACTTAAAATGGTCAAAATCAAACGTAGTTAATTTTAAGTACATGAAATATTTGTTTTGTTACAAATTGGGTTTTTTAACAACCAATAGTTTTTAAAGAGAATAAAGTTGTCTATAAAATAAATGTTTATTTACAAATATTGGTTAATTTTTGTGGGAAATACAGCTTATCAAAGTTTATATATGAGAATTACATAGTGGGGTACGAATCTTTTCTGGTTAGGGTATATTAATTAATTAAATATTTATTTATTTATTTATTTATTTATTTATTTTTTTCTTAAAAAAATACCTTTTCTTATTTATTTTATTATTTTATTTATTTATTAATTAGAATAATACAATTACAATAATTAATTTGGAATAAGGAGTACTAGCTGCAATGGCTTTCTACTCTGAGCATTTTCATTTTAAATGAGGTTTTGTAAACTATTTTAGAGTATGAATTTACAAATTAATTTAATATTAATTTCACATATATTTTTTAGCATATCAGTGGGTTTGTTAGACCCGAAAATACTGGTTCTGGATGCATTAAAGTGGGTGCATTCGTCTAGAATATGTTTAGCGTTAAGTTGTGTATTGCATGAGGTACACATAGGTGGAGTTGATTTTTCATAAATATATTTGTGTGAAAATTTGCAGTGGCCTATTCTAAGGCATACAATAGTGCTAGTTTCTTTTCTAGTACAGTTTTCTGGGTAGATTGCTTTGATTCCCAGTTGATTAAAAGTCTTATAATAATGTTGATAGCTTAACCATTTTTGTGATTTTGAATTATTCAAATAAGTAGAGATGGTGTTTAGTATGTCCCGAGGCTCCCAGGTGGGATATTTAAGAAGTGGTCGACGTTTGGCTTCTTCTGCCGCTGAGTCAGCATATTCGTTTCCGACTATACCTACATGTGAAGGCACCCACATTATTTTAATTTTATTTTTTTGTTGAATACATTTGTTTCTGATTTTATTTATTAATGGTGAATCGTGCAGGGAATTTTTTGTGGCAAGAATAGAAGAGAGGCTGTCAGTGCATATTATATATTTCTGATCGTTTTCTGAGGCAAATTCTATGGCTACGAGGATGGCTAAGGCTTCTGCTGTAAAATTGGAGCAGTAATCATTGACGAAACCAATATTAATGAGATCGCCATCTTGCTTTACTGCAGCAAAGGTGGTGGAACCATTGGACTTAGATCCATCAGTGTACAATAAGTTCCAATTTTGTCCGATTAAGTGGTCGGAAATGTTTAAGAATGTTTGCTTATAAACATCAGATGGAGTAGTGGACTTCGGAAAATCAACCATTGATAATAAAAAAGATGAGTTTTCAATCATCCATGATGGTTCTGGTTGTGGTTTTATATATATAGGGCGAATATCTAAGTTGATATTACGAGAAAAATTTATACATCGAACAATTGTAGATTCAAGTTTAGGTATACGTCTACTGCTTATAGTTTTGATGACCTCTTGATACAAAATTTTGTTTCGGCAGATAAAAATTTTGGGTATAAGTTTGTACGATAGATATATAGTTCGCTCCTTGATAGATGGCATTCCAGCTTCAGCTAAAATGTTTGCGGTGGGACTGGTAGGGAATGCTTTAATGCTACGACGGATTGCTGCATGGTAAGGACCCTGTATTAGTTTAATATGAGATGGTGCACACCAACCATAAATGGGGAGAGCATAGTCGATTTTTGAGAGTAAAATAGATCGTGTAATATTAATCATAGTTGAAATGTGAATCATAACATTTTTGGATGTTAGATATTTTACAATATTTAGTCTTGTATTTAAGTTTTTCCTAAGTTGTTGACAATGTTGTTTCAAGGTAAAACTTTTGTCAAAAATAACTCCCAGTATGCGAAGATGATCTACTCGTTTGATTTTAATATTGTTGTATTCTAAGTCGGAAATAGAGCAGTTGCGTTTTTTGCGTTTTTCTTTAATAAACAATTTTTTTTTTAAGTAAGTTTTCTGACAAAAGTACTCTTTCTTAACAACTCATTTACCAAAAATTTACCTTTTCTTAAAAAAGTACCTTTTCTTAACAAAATTGCCTTTTCCTAGAAAGGAAGTTTTCCCTAAAAAGTACCCATTTTTAAAAAGTGCATTTACTAAATAAGTATATTTTCTGAAAAAAGTACATATTCTTAAAAAAGTACCTTTTCTTAAAAAGTACCTTTTCTTAAAAAGAGTAATTACACTGTGGAACAAATTCAGGTTAGCAAAAGTTAGGTCGATTCTGGGAGTGAGGGGTGAAAATAGAGGCTAAAATATAAGACCCGTATCGCGGCGTTTGTTTATGTTAGTTAGGTTTTTTTTTAATCGACCTTCGAATTTTGCAGTCAAATGCCGATTTTCAGAAATATTGTTTATATGGTTTTTTGACTATAACTCCTCGACTAATTGATATTTTTTCAATCTGTAAAAGCCAAATTATTGCTAGAGACCTGTGCAACAATTAAAATTTTTTTAAAAAATTGATTTAGAAAATTTTTGTGGTGCTTATGAAGCAAAATGTTGGAAAAATTTATTTTTTTTTTATGCTTTTTGAAAATATTTTCCACAAAACTAAGTCTTTTTTGCTTTCTGTTTGATCTATAATATGCTTCTCAGTTTCTTCAATAAATTTCATTTCAAAACAAAATGGTCTTACTCGATAATTTGCGTTAAAAATCCCAAAACCATTAACTAAATAGCGATTTAGGTAGAAGTAATTAAAAAGGGAAGGACCAAGAATTAGGAATTAGTAAAACAACTTTTTTGTTTTCAACCACCGCACAGGTAGCGATTTTTTTTTATTTCGTACAAGCGAACTAATTTCAAAAATGAAGATTCAGTTAAGACTCGAATCTCATAAATGGAAAATGGAAAATAAAAATTAACCCTGCTAAGACCCAAGCTATTATCTTTCCGATTACGATTACGATTACCAAATCGGAATTTGAAATTAGACAATGTCGAAATTCCCATCGTTAACGATGTTAAATACCTGGGTGTCCAGTTGGATAAAAAATTGAAGTTCAAAAAACACATTGATGAAACCGCCAAGAAAGGTTCAAACGTTTTAAAAGCACTTTGGCCATTAATAAACTATCGTTCGTCCCTGAACTTAAAAAACAAAAATCTCATTTTCAAAACTGTAATAAGACCTACATTAACTTTTGCTTGCCCTATATGGTACAAAGCCGCCAGAACACATATCAAAAAATGCAAATAATCCAAAATAAATCTCTTAAAATAATTAATAACCTGCGTTGGAGGTATTCTACAGATCTTCTACATATTAGAAGTGGATTCGAAAAAATTCATGAATTCATTTATAGGTCTAGCCAAAACTATTTTCACTCTAACACGCATTCTACTTACCCTCTGATAAGAGCGTGTAGAGAATTCTCATTATAAATATGTAGTAAAAATCAAACTGAAAACTATGTTTAAAATTGTTTACAAAGTAAACCGTTTATATATACTGCTTTTCTAATAGTGTTTGAAATTTTATAGTTTTAGAATTAGATTTAGAATCAGATAAAGGTTTTCCCTAATTTCCTTTAAAATATCAAATATACACTATATAAAACATTATAAAGAATTTACTGATCTCATTTGTTGTAATATATTGAATAATATCTCAAACTCTGTAAATATGTATATATAAAATTAAATGGAATAAAGATGATATTTTGAAATTGAAAAATTGAAATCAAAAATCTTCTATATGCACTTACCAGGCTCATACGCAGGATGAAGCCATGGGTGTGGTTCAGAAAACATATTTTGTATAATTTTTTTTCCACGTAATAGGACTATGTACTAAATTATATGTTCTTTTATTCCTCTATAAAACAATTACCTATAGATATATCTTTTTCTCCACTTTTTTATTGAAAATTGTAAAGAAGCTTAATTTGAAATTGTTATTTTACTTGTAAAAACTTATTAAGAAATATCTATAATATTAATAGGCCAGACGATTTCTTGTGACCGGTGTTTTGTTCTACCGTTTTATTCCTATTTTGACCAAACGTATATTGTTTGAAAGGTATTTCTTTTTAGCTATTCACCAGATTTACAGATTTCTAAATTGTTTTCTTTATTTCGAGTAAATTGCATTTAAAGTTGCTACTGACGCATTCATAAAATTATACATATGCTATGTGTGTGTTTATTAAATTTGATAATATGTTTACTAATGAGTTTGTTATCTTCACACAATAATAAACCAAAAAAGTGTTGGTTTCGGAATTGGCTAAGTAGAAAAATAAAGTTGCCTAGAAATTGCACTCGAATTTCGAGCGCTGGAATCTGCTAGTAAATAATAATTATAAATAAAAAAAAAATTAATAAAAGTTATATAGGAAAAATTAAGGTATTGAAAATTATACAAGAAATAAAAATGCTGCAAGGAAAATTTGTCAAATTATAAATATGAGAAGAATTATTAAAAGTTAAATCAGAAAAATTCAATATATTCAAATTATATAACTAAAATTAATAAAAATATAAAAAATATTTGAAATCGATATAAGTTTATACTGAAGTTCGAAAATTTTTTCACTTCATAATTATCAACTACAAGCGAATTTCTAATTTACGTGAACTTTTTGCTAGTTCATCTAGAACTGCATCCGCAGAAACCGCGACATTGCGATGAATATTAAGTAACGCTAATCCATTAAGCCTATCTTCACTCGTTGTTTTGCGTAAATAGGTTTTAAGTCGTATCAATGTTGAAAAAGATCGTTCACTGATTGATGTTGTAACCAGTAGTGTAGCAAATATTTGAAGTAATTTTCAAACAGTTGGGAAAATGGATTGTCGCATGCCAAAAATGCATTATGAAAATTTTTGGGTGTATTAAAAGAATTTAAAACATGGCGCCACCATAGCTTCAGTCCACCCTCAAGCATGCTACAGTTCGTTATCTATATATATAAAAGTCATTTTCTGTTTGTTTGACCGCTATACAAATTTTTATTTTTTAACGGATTTTCCTGAAATTTTGTACGCACGATTTCTATACCCCAGGAAAGGTCGCCATATACTTTTTACCGGCCACGCCTACTTTGGCGCGCACTTTTTATGTAAAATTCATTTTCTGTTTTATTCATATTTGTTCACTATACAAATTTTTATTTGTTAACAGATTTCTCTGAAATTCGGATTTCCTGTACTCCAGCAAAGGTCACCATATACTTTTTATCGACCACGCCTACTTCTACGCGCACTTTTTATATACAGTTCATTTGCTATAAAAATTTTTATTTTTCAACGCATTTCTCTGAAATTTGGTACCGGTCACGCCTACTGTTACGCCCACTTTTTGTATACAATTCATATTCTGTTTTTTGGTACATTTGTTCGCTACACAATTTTTTTTTTAACGGATTCTCTGAAATTTGCTACACACGATCTCTGTACTCCAGAGAGGTCGCCATATGATTTTTGCCGGCCACGCCTACTTCTACGTCCACTTTTTATACAAAATTAATTTTCTGTTTTTGGTATATTTGTTCACTATAGAAATTTTTAATTTTCAAGGGATGTTTAAAATTTGGTCACACGATCTCTATACTACAGGGAAGGTCACCATATGCTTGTTACAGGCCACGCCTACTTTGCGCCAACTTCTATATATATAAAACTTATTTTTTTCCTTTTATTTGTTTCTTTATTTGATTGCTATACAAACTTTTATTTTTCAATGGCTTTCTCCGAAATTTAGTACATATTCCAGGGAAGGTCGCCACATGATTTTTACCAACCACACCTGCTTTTACGCCCAATTTTCATATAAAATTCATATTTGTTGTGTGGTATATTTCTTCCCTATACAAATTTGTACTTTTCAACGGATTTCTCCGAAATTTGGTTTACACGGAAATAACTACACGGTGAACAAATTCCCCAAACTTTAAAAAAAGGTACCCAAAAGAAATGAACAAATTCCACATTTTTTTTTTTAATTGAAATAAAAAATGAACTTACTCCCCAAATTCATTCTTAAATTTTTACATATTTTTATTTAATAAATTTTGCTAAATATTTATTTTAGTAAACATTTGCATACTGCTCTCAATATATGTCCTAAAATAAATGCATTTAAAATGAGTATTCTTTTCAATAGCATCATTTCGTTGCGCGGAATAAGTTGGCAACAGCTGCGCGGCAGCACAGGTGTGGCGGCGAGCGGCGCGCGAACGCGGACGCGGACTACTATAAGCAGTTGCTTAAAGAAACCTTACGACACAATATTAAACGTCGCGTTAGTCTTTCATTTCTGAAACTTGAATTTGACGTCTCTGCTCAATGATGATCAATTATTGAATGAAGTTATTCAATTTGTAAAAGTTCTGATTCCTTTAATTTGCGAACCATTCCGTTATATTTGATGTTTATAAATAAACTGAAAAAAAAACTTAAAGCAGTTTCGCAGCTTGTTTTTGAATAATTTTTGCTGCACCATCTTATAAAAAACTTCTAAATTAAAAATTCAAAAAATTTTCTATTGAAATAAAAAATTAATTTACTGCATATACAAATTTTTGGGGAGAAAGTTCATTTTATTGGGGAATTTGTTAATTAGGGACTAAGTACTCAGCGCCTGGTAAGCATAGTGAACCATTTTTCAAGTCAAAGGCCTTTTTATCTAGGTCAAGACCGGGTAAAAACAGCTAGTACTTTTATATTTTTCTAAAAGTAATTCTGAAGAATTTTCGAACTCTGATGTAAAGTTTTGTTGATTTGGCAAAAGACAATTGAAACTTTGTAATATAATTATTTTTTATGTTTCAGAAACCGATCATGAACTTGCATCTCAGTAGAATCTAGAAAATGAATGAAGATAGAAAGAATCAGGATTTTCAACTGCAATGTTGCAGCGCTAAGGTTGTCTTCCGGTTAGACGAGGAATTCGTATTTCTAAATTAAGCTCGTCACATATTTTTCTGTTTCGCGTTATGTTTCATTTAGGATCTCTTCAACATTTTGTGCCAGTCCAGATCCAAATTTGTCGTTTGTAATAATCGACTTAGAGGCAGAGTTGTAGCAGAAAGCTCGGCAAGAGAATGAAGGGAGGCTTGAAATTTTATACCCTCTAATAACAGATAGAAAGTGAATTGCAGAAGAAGAAGTTATTTTGTCATCCCAATCAAAAATAATAATCATCGCAGAAATTGCAGCTTTTGGAATCTCCAGAAATCTTAAGACAGACTCGCGGCGTTGCCATTCAGATGCCATTTCATCTATACTTTTTTTAGTACGGCTTTGCGCTTTGGGGTGTTAAAGAAATTGTATACACTCCCGAGTGATCCTATACAACTTAGTACAAATGAGATTTCATAAGCATTAGAAATAGCAAGGTTTAGACTATGAAATGCACAGTGTACATATAAAGCTAGTTTATTTTCATCGCTTACATACTTTTGTGCCCCATGAAATCGTCCACTCATTGCTGAAGCTCCATCATAACCCTATCCAATAATGAATTTTGAATCTATTTCCAAATTTCGCATAATTTGCACTAAAGCATTTGCAAGACCCTTACCAATTACATCAGTAACAGGTACAACCTGTAAAAAATCTTCTTCGATACTATACGAATCGAAATCTAAATATCTAAAGCATAATGAAAATTGTTCAATACCAGCTATATCACTAGTCTAGACAGTAAAAATCGAAAATGATTTCGCACTGTTTATTTTGGCAAAAATTGAACGAACAACCACTGTGTTGCAAGCACTTATAATTTCATTTTGACTTCCTGGACTGAAATAAGTTGTATTTTTTCCTGAGACATCTAGATGATTTTTAAGTACTTCATATCCATAATGGCCTCTAAAACGCAAAAGTGCTCGAAAATTTCCATCACTTTCCTCTGGATCATCAAACGTTAAAGTACCAGAGTCTTTATGTCCTATTCAAGGCAAACCCTACTCCGATTTCCTACTATTTGTTTTTTTTTAGAGCGGAGTCCAGTGCCAATATAACATGTTTTATTCTATGCTCGGATATTGCTTTACGATTTGTGCATGAAGAACGGCTGTTTTATGGTATTCAGTTTCTTGATGTTTGCTGAAATTTTCTGTAGCATCTTTTCAGTTTGAGAAAGCATTTTTGACAAGTTTTCCTAGCGGCTGATGTCCGACACCACCTTAATTTGCAGAAAATATTAAACAAAACTTGCAAAAAGCACCACCAAACGTTTTGAGTACACTAACCAATTTCACCTGGACAACCAGCTGTATTGAAACTTCAAATTACGTTTTCTACTAAGTGCGAATATAAGTTTGTCGTCAGGATACCAAACATTTTTTAACAAAAATAATCTTTTTTCATCGTTGATTTACTCTCCTGCAATAAAATTACCAATTTCATTAATATTTCCATCTGAAACTGATGGAGACTCACATCCACTTACAAAAACTGCAGCACTATCTTTTGTACCAGGAACAGGAGCGACCTGATTAATATCAACATCTTTCTGAGTTACTAAATATTTTTAGATTTTTTAGCAAAATATATGTTAAGTTAGAAATTTTTAATTTTGTCTTCTCGTTATTCATCTTCACAAAATATTATTTTGAATTAAAAAATTTTAAAATTAACATAAACAAAAATTTGAGTTTCTCAAGAGCAAATCTTATATATTAAAAGAATTTGTGAATAAACTTAGCATTCAAATTTTTTTTCAATATTTTTCTTCTCTCAAACCTCTATAACTAGAGTTCTAATTAACGCAGGCTGTTGACATAGGTCTAAGAATACTCAGTATATCAAGCTCCTTCTTTTGAGCAATTAACTGCTTAAATTCGTTGGGTTTGAGGAAAGTTATTCGTGGAGAATCAACTTTACTTTTACTGTACGTTAACTCATCTTGGCATATTTTGCCATTACTGTACGTTAACTTCTCTTGGCAAATTCGTTGGGTTTGAGGAAAGTTATGCGTGGACATCCAACTTTACTTTTACTGTACGTTAACTTCTCTTGGCATATTTTGGCATTACTGTACGTTAACTTCTCTTGGCAAATTTTGGTATTATATTATAAAAATTAATATAATATAATATAATGGTGCGGAGCAGCAGGGGTCCTCTAGTAAATTTTAAAATGAACAGTTGGAAAAAAATTAAACTTAATGCAAACAGAGTAATTTTCAAATGATTTCTCACTTCATCAAATGAAGTTAATGCATAAATGATCATTTATTTATGTATTAAATCAATTAGTATTATTAGTAGTAAAAAGTACATTATTAGTATATTATTTTAATATTTGAGCGCAAATTCTAGGAAATTTTATTTTTTCATTAAATAAAGACCCTAAAAGTATGCTAATCAATTATAGACAATTCACAAATCAACACAAAAAACAAACTCATTTTTATTACAAACACATAAACAAATTTAATAACCACACACATAGCATTGTATAATTTTATGTATGTGTTAGTAGCAACTTTAAATGCAATTTACTCAAAATAAAGGAAAAAATATAAAAATCTGAAAAACTGCAAAACGTCTAAAAAGAAATACCTTTAAAATAATATACGTTTGACCGAATTCGGGATAAAACGGTAGAACAAAACATCGGTCACAAAAAATCACCTAGCCTATTAATATTATAGATATATACCTGTTATATTTTATTATATATATTATATTATATATATTATCTACATATTTATTAATTATAATTTTTTCTATAGTAATTGGAATCGTGGGGGGATTAAACCGCCTGGCACTTGCTAGAAAAAGTAACCATACACCTAAAACTAAAACTGTTGTGCTAGATAAAATGATAAAATATTATTTTATTTATTGGGTTAATTTTATTATACCACTAAGTGGTCAGGGTATAATAACTTTGTGCTGATGTTTGTAACTACCAAAAATATTTTACCTGGACCCATCTTTTATTATACCGATCAATTTAGAATCACATCCTGAGCGGATTTAGCGATGTCCGCCTGTCCGTCCGTCTGTGTGTGTCCATGTAAACATTGTGATTAAAGTACAGGTCGCAAATATGAATATGTATTGATTAAATTTAGTATAAAAGCTTCTATTGGCCTAGGATGAACGCTATTGAAACTGGTGAAAATCGGTTCATGTTCAGGCCTAGTGCCCTATGAGATCGATTAAAATGGCTATTTGCTATATCCATATCCATTTATATGTAGTCAAAAAATAGAACAATTCTTAGTTATAGCCCCCATATGAAGCTGATACCCGATTTTCACTTAAGTTTATAAAATTGGTTTGTATGTATTTTTTCAAAAAATAATTGACCTTACCAAAAATGATCAGAATCGGTCAATTTTTCGACCTAGTCTCCATATAAATATTGCTTCCGATATGAACTTTTTCATATACGTAGGCAAAATTATTAATTAGAATGCCACTGAAATTTGGTTTAAGTGATAGGGTTTGTAAGCGCATGGTATAGGATATAGTATATCATGTATATAATTTTTTTTAATGCCTTTTTTATAATAAATTATTATTATTAGTTTTTAAATTTTTTTAATGTTTATTGCATTTAACAAATTTTATGCAAACGATTTTATTAACAGATTTTAAGCAAAACAATTCCTTCATTTAAAATACTTATACAAAAACAAAACTAAATCTGCATGAAATATTGTAAGTTAGTACCTTGTAAGATATCCTTGGAGCCAACTTCACAGTATCCTCTTATGTACGTATTTTCCTTTTTCCTTTGGGGTTATGCTGACATATTCTGCGCTCAAGTATACCCCTCAAATACTAGCTAGGATTAATATCGGCTGGATTGGGTGGTGACATCAATTGTTTTTATGATTTGTAGGGCAACCATAGCTTGTCATTGTGCATCGTATGTTTTGGATCATTATCGTGTTGCAACCAAAAATCTTCCCCAAAGATCAGTTGCTGTGCGCTTTGTTTTAATGTTTGTTTTATAATGTTGATATATCCAATATGCTCCATTGTAACTCAATAAATAGGAGTTAACCAAACTAAGTTTTTCTTTTAATGGCGAAAACTTAAAACTTGCTTTCATCTGAAAATAAGAAACTTTCTCAAAATTTTGGAGCCTTGTTTAAAGACTCATTTGTAAAGTTCATACATTTTTTTTGTATTGACATCGGAAATGAATGGCTTTCTACGTTCTTCACGACCATGATTTTTTTTTATTAAATTTTGCGAACGGCATCTATATGGATGTCTTTGCTGAAGGATTCTTTGATTTTATTTTAGAACTAATATTGGGTAACAGTATCACTGTTATTTTATTTTACTGACGCTAAAAAATGTTCGCTTTTCGCGCTCAATTAGTTTGGAGAGTCGACCAGGAGGTTTTGACAATATTAAATATGTGGATTTGTAATTTTGAACGAGGTATTGCACTGTGGAGTAGCTTCTGCCTTTGATCCGAGATAGGTCTCGACTATAAATCTCATTTTGAAGCTTTCAAATAATTTTGATATCGTAAGCATCGATTTCTTTGATTTCACGACTCCTCTAACAACAAAGTTTCCAAAATTAATATAATTAAGTCAGATCAACTTAATACAAATAAGGTTATTTTAGTTTCTAACTTCAGCTGTGGTGCTAGTTTAAGAGTATTTTTTATGTGTTATTACTTCTATTTATTTTCTACATTTGTTTTAAATTAATTTTATGTTTTACTAGCTGTTTTTACCCGGTCTTGCCCGGGATCAAAAGGCCTTTGACTTTAAAAATGGTTCACTATGCTTACCAAGCGCTGAGTACTTAAAAATTTGTATGGGCAGTAAATTAATTTTTTATTTCAATTCAAAATTTTTAATTTAGAAGTTTTTTAAGATGCTGCAGCAAAAATGCTTCAAAAATAAGTTGCGAAACCGCTTGAAGTATTTTTTAAGTTTGTTTATAAACATCAAATATAACGGAATCGTTTGGAAACTAAAGGAATCAGAACTTTTAAAAATTGAATTACTTCATTTAATAAGTGATCATCATTGAGCAGAGACGTCAAATTCAAGTTTCAGAAATTAAATACTAATGCGACGTTTAATATTGTGTCGCAAGGTTTCTTTAAGCAACTGCTTATAGTATATGTGTGGCTTATTTTGATCAACAGGTAATTAATTCACATACGTAGATAAAATTTATCATACGACATTTCACTAAGCTGTGTTCCGCGAGCGAGTCGCGTCCGCTTCCGCGTTTTGGCAGCACACCCGTGCTGCCGCGCAGGTATTGTCAACTTATTTTAATCGCCAAAATATATTTTTCAGATCATTGCGATATTTTAGCTCAGCTGTGTTCCGCGAGCGCGTCACGTCCGCGTCCGCGCGCCTCGCGCCGCTTCCTAGCAGCTACTACCCGTGCTGCCGCTTAGTTCTCGTTAACTTATTTTAATCCCTAAAACACATTTTTCAGAGCATTGCGATATTTTAGCTGAGCTGTGTTCCGAGAGCGCGTCGCGTCCGCATCCGTCGCGTCCGCGTCCGTGTCCGCGCGCCGCACACAGCTTCTGCGCATTTGGCAGCTACACCTGTGCTGTCAAAATATATTTTTCAGATTATTCCGATATTCTAGCTAAGCTGTATTCCCCGTGCGCGTAGCTTCCGCGCAACGAAATGATGCTATTGAAAAGAATACTCATTTTAAATGCATTTATTGTAGGACATATATTGAGAGCAGTATGCAAATGTTCACTAAAATAAATATTTAACAAAATTCATTAAATAAAAATATGTAAAAATTTAAGAATGAATTTGGGGAGTAAGTTCATTTTTTATTTCGATTTAAAAAAAATGGGGAATTGTTCATTTCTTTTGGGTACCTTTTTTTAAGTTTAGGGAATTTGTTCACCGTGTAGTTATTTCCGTGTAAACCAAATTTCAGAGAAATCCGTTGAAAAGTACAAATTTGTATAGAGAAGAAATATACCACACAACAAAATATGAATTTTATATGAAAATTGGGGGTAAAAGCAGGCGTGGTCAGTAAAAATCATATGGCGACCTTCCCTGGAATATGTACTAAATTTCGGAGAAAGCCATTGAAAAATAAAAGTTTGTATAGCAATCAAATAAAGAAACAAATAAAAGGAAAAAACTAAGTTTTATATACATAGAAGTTGGCGCAGAGTAGGCGTGGCCTGTAAGAAGTATATGGTGACCTTCCCTGTAGTATAGAGATCGTGTGACCAAATTTTAGACATCCCTTGAAAAATAAAAATTTCTATAGTGAACAAATATACCAAAAAACAGAAAATTAATTTTGTATTAAAAGTGGGCGTAGAAGTAGGCGTGGCCGGCAAGAATTATATGGCGACCTCTCTGGAGTACAGAGATCGTGCGTAGCAAATTTCAGACAAATCCGTTAAAAAAAAATTGTGTAGCGAACAAATATACCAAAAAACAGAATACGAATTGTATACAAAAAGTGGGCGTAACAGTAGGCGTGACCGGTACGAAGAATATAACGACCTTCCCTGGAGCAGAGAGATCGTGTGTACCAAATTTCAGAAAAATCGGTTGAAAAATAAAAATTTGTATAGCGAACAGATATACCAAAAAAACAGAAAATGAATTGTATACAAAAAGTGGGCATTAAAGTAGGCGTGGTAGGTACGAAGCATATGGCGACCTCTCCTGGAGTACACAGATCGTGTTTTCCAAATTTCAGGGAATTCCGTTTAAAAAAAAAATTGTGTAGCGAACAAATATACCAGCTAAGTATATACCTTAGGGTACAGGGATCGTGTGTATAAAGAAATCTGTTAACAAATAAAAATTTGTATAGTGAACAAATATGAATAAAACAGAAAATGAATTTTACATAAAAAGTGGGCGTAAAAGTAGGCGTGGCCGATAAAAAGTATATGGCGACCTTTCCTGGGGTAGATAAAATTTATAATAAATTAAGATTACCTTCCACTAAAATAAAATCGATGTAACAGACATGTACATCGTTGCATTATTAGTGGGATTTCCCTAATTGAAGATGTACGAATTCTTTTTCTGACACTTATAGTTTCCATACTGCGATTTATGCATTGTAAACAAAAAAATTAAAGTACAACGTTCCGAAAGTTTTCTGAAAAACAATGTATAAATGACAAATAGTTCGTAACTCAAAATATTTTATTAAGAGTGCAAGAACACTTTAAGTGCAAGGATACTTTTTGTTTAGAAGGTATGTAATATTTTCTGATCCGTTTAGAATAAAAACAGAAACCGAAATTTATGTTTCCATTTCAAAATCTTTAATATATCTTAATATCAAATAAGACTACTGAAAAGAAAGGAAATTTTAAATGAAGTGCTATTGCATAAATGTCTTTAATATTTTCTTAAAATTATTAAACCGTTTGTATTAGCAGAAAGTAAATATTTATGCAAAAACTTAAATTATTCTTAAGTATTGGTGGTCTAAATAGAACTTCAATCTATATAAAACAATTATAGTCGGTCTAGACCGACTATACGCTACCCTATACCATGCGTTTAGAAACCCTATCTCTTCGGCTCAACCAATTGGATATGGAAAATAAGCATAAACCAAATTTGAGTGGAATTATTATTTTTTTTCCTTTGAATATGAAAAAGTTCATATCGGATGCTATATTTATATGGGGAATAGGTCGAAAAATGAACCAATCCTGACCATATTTGGTAAGGTCACTTATTTGTTTGCAAATACATATACAAACCAAATTTGAGAAAAATCGGTGCAATATTTTTTGTTTTTTGATAGATTTAAGTAAAGATCGGGAATCAGCTCTATATGGGGCCTATGACTAAGAATTGTCCTATAGGGATTATTTTTTGACTACTTATTAATGGATGTAATAAACACATACAACCCAATTTGACTGATATCTATATGATAATTTGGATCTTATGGCAATTTATGTCGATTTCATAGGGGTCATTTGTATGGGGACTAGGTCTGAACATGGACCGATTCTCACTAATTACAATAGCGTTAATTTTATGGCCGATAAAGGCTTATATACCTAATTTCATCAAAGTATATTCATATTTGCGACCTGTAGTTTGATTACAAGGTTTACATGGACACACAGACGGACGGACGGACGGAAGGACATCGTTAAATCGAATCAGATAGTGATTCTGATTCGATCGGTATAATAAAAGATGGGTATAGGTCAAATATTTTTGGTAGTTACAGACAGCAGCACAAAGTCATTATACTCAAACCACATAGTGGTATAGGGCAGGGCTTCTTAAACTTTTTTGTTACGTGACCCATTTTCGTAATACGAAATTTTTAGTGACCCCCCAACAAAGTATAATTTAATGCAGTATAAGTATAAGTATAAGTATAAGTATAAGTATAAGTATAAGTATAATTTAAAATACAGGTTCTAAAGATTTTATATAGAATGTATTTAAAATAATAAAAATATATATATAAAAATATATATATATGTACATATTTACTATAAATTTTATATTAAAAAAAATTAATATTAATTTAAAAATTCAGAAACCAAACGAAAAATAAGTATGTATGTACATGTATAAATTAAAATTAATTCAAAATTCAGAAACAAAAACAAAAAATAAGTGTATAATTAATGAGATGGGTGTGCTTGCATTGATTTACAGAGTAGATCCATTCTCGGGATTATTTTAGATAGCACAGGTCTCATGGCTGTTTCAACATTGGTAAGGCAAGAACGATTTTTTGATTTAATTACAACAAGCGTTAAAAACGCTGATTCGCACAAGTATGTGGTAGCAAATGCCAGTAGCATTTTGATCACTAAGTCGGAGAGTATTGGAAATTCGTCTTTAACATTGATCCAAAAAGAATTTAAGATTGTTTGAGCAAATTATAGCTTTAAACTTGTATCGCTCGAAAGTTCCCCGAATTCTTCTTGAGTTTTTAATGGAAGATGTGTAATGTTTTGAATTGATTCATTGAATGGTTTTTGCACCCAATCAAAATGACTGTTAATATATGGCTGAAAATATTTCTTGAATTGTTTTTCCAAAGATTTCAAATGATCAATTATAACCGTCTTGATAAAATTGCAATCCAAATTATTTTCAGTAACAAAATCGTTCGTGAAAACATTTCAAATCTGTCATTTGTGACTAAACTTTTCCATACATTTATTTTTTTTCACAAATGCTTGGATTTTATTGCCCAAATTAAAAATATTCGTATACGTGCCCTGAAGAGACAAATTTAGTTCCTTCAGTTTCTCGAATATATCTGACAAATAAGATAATTTGCACATCCACTGATAATTATGAAAAAGTACAGAATCAGCTGAGTTTTTCTGCGCTAAAAACAGCATTACCTCATGTTTCAACTCAATCAAGCGTCTCAATGTTCTCCCTCTTGAGAGCCATCTAATTTCTGAAAGCAACAAAAGCTTTTCATACTCCGAACCCATATCTTTGCAGAAATTCACAAATAGGCGCGCATTAAGTGCACGGCTTTTAATAAAGTTGATGATCCTAACTGCGTCTTGTAAAACCGAGTTTAGATCCAAAGATACCTTCTTGCCCGCCAATGCTTCGCGGTGAATCATGCAATGTGTAAAACTAATATGTGCATCAGCAACCGATTTAACTTTAGATATAAATCCGACATGCCTTCCCGTCATCGCTGCTGCCCTATCTCTTTAAAAAAATCATCCATGTTTAAAAATACATCTTCACCTGCTGTATGTCCATCTAGTGGCCGAAAAAATAGAAAGTCTTCATGTATATTGTCGCCATAACAATATCTTACATATGTTAGTAATTGAGAATTGTTTGTAATACCAGAATTACGCGTTTAACAACATGATGCTTAAACATTGAGTTTTATTGACTGATTAAATCTGAATAAGAATTTAAGTGTTTGATTAAATTAAAAAAAATTTTGATTTTACAGTTCTCTGATGCACAGACAAAAATGACTGAGCAATCGTACGTACGAGAACTCCAAATGTGGGTTGGGTTGCAACTAATGCAAACCTTTGCTCTCTTTGTTGTGCTCCTCTCCCTTATAGAATTCTCTTTGAATTCACTCATTGAGTTCTCTTATTTCCCACCGAATTCCGGATTTAGCGTAAATCCGAATCAAATTTTAGCACCAGCAATACATTGTATGGGAGTGCAACATCTTTATATATTTCTATTGTCTTTGCTTTAGCCTTTCAGCACGGAGAAATATAACAAATACAATTTTAAATACATAAAATAAATAAATTTGGAAAAATTATTTCAAAAGGAGGAAAAGCTTTCTGCGTTTATAAAATCAAGGAATAAAATCCTGTTTTTTCCGACCCCTTACAATTTTTTCGCGACCCCTAGTTTAAAAACTCTGGTATAGGGTATAACTATAAAAATTGCTACACATCGAAATAAAACCCCTTAATTGGCAACACTAATAGCACATTTCTATAATAGCAAAAATTCTGTTGTATACTTTTAGGCCTAAAACAAATTGCTTTGCTTTGTAAAGGTTTTGATAAATATATGACACAAAATTTATATTGAAGTAGCACTCGTACAAGAATAACTATGTGTGAGTGACTAATCCATACCCAGCAAAAATATAGTTCAGACACTTACGCGTAAGCTTAAAAAAATAGGATGATCAAAGCCCATCGGAGTAAATATTATAAAAAATAGATTAAAAATAAATAATATAATGTTGAGAGGAAATGTACAGCAGCGATTTTCGCCCTATATATTAAAATAGAAATATGTCAGAGTAATTTGCTGAACAAGGAGACGTTGAAAATGCTTTCACATTATTATTTATTGTTTCAGAGTAATGCATAAGACATTGTGTAAATGTTTTGATTACCAATTATTTTGTAGTAATGCGAATTTTCGCTGCGATCTTACATTAAAGTCCCGCTTAGTCGTATTATTCTACCGACAAATTCATTGGTATCGGATGTTTTAATTTCCATGGAAATCAATTATGTACATTTTTGGTTAACATAAGCTAAAAACATAAACAGAAAGTGTCAATTCAGCGATTTTTGGATCGATAGTAGACTACGTTTAAAGCGTTAGGTTAACATCGCTGTTTTGAGGTGTTTAAAAATTATTTGTGAATAAAAAAGCTACTGCCAATATTTATATAAAAAAAAAAATAATTTACTATTATAAAAAATGTTAAATTCTCTTCAATGGAGAATACCGATATATTAAATTTTTATGCCCTATATCACTATGTGGTATAATGACTTTGTGCTAATGTTTGTAACTACCAATAATATTTAACCTAGACCCATCTTTTATTATACCGATCGACTCAGAATCACTTTCGGAGTCCACTTAGCGATATCCATCCGTCCGCCCGTCTGTGTGTCCATGTAAACCTTGTAATCAGAATACAGGTCGCAAATATGAATATATTTTAATGAAGTTTTGCATATAAGTTTCTATCGGTGCATGTTCAGACCTAGTTCCCATACAAATGACCTCTATGAGATCGACTTAAATGGCTATAATATCCAAATTATCATATAGATCTCGGTCAAATTAGGTTTGTGAATGTTTATTGTATTCCTACTCATAGCCCCCATCTGAAGCTACTTTCCGATCTTCGCTTAAATCTATTAAAAAAACAAAAATATTGCACAGATGTTTCTCAATTTTGGATTGAATATATTTTTTTCAAAAAATAAGTGATCTTACGAAACATGGTCAGAATCGATCAATTTTTCTACCTAGTCCCCATATAAATATAGTATCCTTTATGAACTTTTTCATATCCGAAGACAAACCAATTAATTACAATGACACTCAAATTTGGTTTATGATATCTAATAAGTTGGATCTAAGAGATAGTCGGTCTGTACCGACTATAATTTTCTTACTTGTTTAGAATTAAAAACTATTTGTTATTTAAAAATATATTTTTGCAGGTTTGTTAATTAGTGTTAATTGTCTGTGTATAATTTTATTTATCATGCTAAAGCTTCTTTAAAAATACGTGATCTGACAGCAAAAAGCAGCATTGTATATAAAAAAAATATACATATATTACCTACTTTGTATGGTTGAACATCCGAGGTTTTTAAAAAAAATTATTTTTGACAAACCAAAAACGTTTGTATATACATATATAACTGATATTCTTGACACGCTATTGCAAAATAGGGTGCTTCGGAGAAACTGGGATAAAACTGAAACTTTCAAGATTATCAACAAAAGCAGAAATAAGTGGTCGCTTAAAAATAATAGAAATTAACAGATGTGAACTTGTCACCAAGCCTAATGTACCTACCATCCCCATACAAAACATTCTAAAATTTTGAGGTCTTATGGAGTAACGTCTAGCCTTAAGGAGTTATATATAGTCAGAAGGCTCAATTCTCATATTGCAGTTTTGTGGCCGTTGAACAATAATGATACTATGTATACCAGATAGCATTATAAAATTTTTCATAACTTAAAGAGTTCTATATAGTCAGGAGACGCAAAAAATCGATTTTTCTAGAATTTTCCCTGAGAAGACTTTAAATTTATGAATGTAAAAATTTTTATATGGTAACTTTTAACTATATTTTAAAAGTGTTTATTTGTAAAAATAATACTTTTCAAACCTGCTAAGAAAAAACCTTCTATTAATTACTAAAAAATATACTTAAGAAGCTTGTGTTAAAATTTAGGCTGATCGGTTCAGCCATATTCGAGAAGTCTTGGTCACCGTCGCACAGTTTTTCGTTGCAAAAATCATATCTTTTGAACCGAATAACATAATTGAATAGTTTAAACAGCATATGATAGATAACTGTTCAGCCTATGAAATGGGCGTTCGGGCGCTTTGTAGGGGCCTACTTATGGGTTATCAAAGTTAAAATTTGTAGAAAAATCAATTTTATGGTAACTAAAAAAAAATTATTTTTAAATTTTTTGATTGTTTTTATTTTTTTTTCTTTAGGGTTTTATGTTTTAAATTATTACCCAACAAATTAAAAAAAAATTACTTCTTTTTTAAATTTATTTTTTAAATTTTCTGTAAAATATTCATCACAATTCGTAAGAGAAGGTATATCTAAAAGACTAATCATTTCTAAACTATAATTATTTTCTAACTCTATTCGTGACTTCACATGCCGCAGGGAAGAAATAAGTGGATCGGAAGATGCTGCCAACATGTTGAAGAAGTCCTCATTTTGCCTTACCCTTGATGCTTTGAATGTGTTCTGCAATCTATATTTTTTATAAAATTTGTTAAGAGAAAGCTCTCCAATTGACAAAAACTGGTACTCAATTATATCTTTGCCATGTGCCAATATTTTATGGACGGTCGGGGTCAACTTCTTCTGTGGATACATTTCTGCTAAAGGAGATGCAGTTTTCGATGCATATTCTCCATATTTTGTAGAATTGACATTTTCTTTGCAGTTTATAACATTCAAGATCGTTCCCAATCTTTTCACGATTTGATTGTAAATTCCAGTGATTCTAGTTACTGCCTCATCATTTTCAAAAAACCTCCTAGAAGTGTTTCCATCGTTAGTTACCGTATCCGTGCTTGGGACAGTCTACTTTTAGTCCAACTTGTTTAAAAAATGCATCCTGTATTTGCTTCTTTCTGATCTTTTCCTTATCCTTTATTGATGTATTTTCATCGAAGTTTTCCTCCTCTTGTGGTAGGGTATACGCCAGTTTTAGCAAGAACTCCATACACCTTATCCTTGCGCGCAATGGTGACATTCCATATTCGTAGTTCTCCTCGTTCGCAGAATCGTTTAAATTACCAAATTTCTTCTGACTCTTTTTGCAAATCGGGCATGACAATGTTGAGGTTGTTCCTGTCAGTTCGTTTACGACTTTTCCGTCAACCATGGTCAGGTGGAACTCGTAATTGCATTCAATATATTTTCCTTCTCCAATTTGCAGCTTTGTAGGCTTAATCTTGCTTATTTGTTCTTCAATGTCCTTCACCGTGGTCCTTATGAGTTCTGTCGATTCCCTTGCAAACTGAAACATTATTGGTCGGCAATAATGCACTGATGATGGACGTGGATTTTTCCAGTGTAGGGAAACATCAGATTTTAGCCGCAAAGGGACAACAGATGCCATAAACATATTTCCGTCCGATATTGTAGCGTCATCGGAAGATATCCTTTGCTTATAAACGCTTTGTCCGGATGATCCATCGCAGCCCCATTTGCTGATCAATGTCAGTTTCTCAGGAAGAATTTTCACCTCATTTTCAGGAAGACTCTCCAACAACCGTTTTGCTGTAAGGCCCATGAGATCCTGCAGATTGGCTTTCACAGAGACTTCCGTAAACTCCGTATGCAGTGGTCGTGAATTTATTTTGGCTTGCGTAATATGCTTGTATCCTGGTAAAACGTCAGCCCCGTGTCACATCAAGGAAGCCCGTAATATCTCATATTTTTCTTTCGAAAGTTGTAAGTCCATAAACAAGGCCAAGGCTTCTTCGGAACCATACTTTTTAATGTGTGCGTTTGTGGGCGTGGGAATGCTTTCCTTAATCCTTTTTAGTCGCAGTGGGCTTGCATCAGCAACAGATTTTGTAATCTGCGACCTAACTCTTTCACCATCCTTTGTATATTTAATAGACAGCGCGTCCGATAAATGTTTCGTGGTCAAGTCATTGGTGGCATCGGCAAGTTTCCTCTTTCTTGCGAAAATTGAACACTCCTCAATACTTTTTTTTGGCCTTCCTTTTGCTCCTCTGGTTGATGTGTTGGGTTTATCTACTGCCAATATATCCAGGATGGTGTCTTCATTAAGCCAGTCCTCGTATTTGGAGTTGAAGTTCTGAATGGTTCGATTAGATTTCACCCATTTTGCCTTA
Organism: Cordilura impudica; assembly: GCA_963682025.1. Taxonomy (NCBI): domain Eukaryota; kingdom Metazoa; phylum Arthropoda; class Insecta; order Diptera; family Scathophagidae; genus Cordilura; species Cordilura impudica. Next base: position 86,296,330 of record OY821518.1, on the reverse strand, counting down.
ATATTTGCATATATCAGATAAAAATTATTTTTTATAATTTCGCTTCTCTCAATATTTCCGTATAAGCTATCAAGTTCTTCTAAAGCAGCTTCCGTGAAAAACTTTGGTGTGGTTGGCCTTCTAAACAGTTCAAATAATTTTAAATTGTTTAACGCCATGGTTTCAGTACTTGTTGCGCCAACTTTCAGTCGTAAACTAATCCATGCATTATGCTTATTTTGCAATATATTTAGCTGTTCCCTGCATACATATGGATTTAGGCTGAATTATGCAATTTTGATATTATGCTCGTGTCTAAATAAGATTTGTGCCTACCTGGAGGGACCATAAGTCACTATTGTTCTTGACCATTTGTACTCCAAAGTAATTTTTAAGTGAGGTGCGTACCTGCGAATTTCAATGAGTATTTTTTTGTGCATCCTGTGTCTGTAACAGAATATTGGGAGTAGACTTTGGCAGAGGACCACAGGTAGACAACCGACTTAAAATGCAATTTTCAAACTATTAGATCAAACTACTGTCAGTCAAAACATGTAAGGGATGCACGCCATACAATTTCTGCAACCATGTCTTTTTAACCTTTTTTACCTCTAGAAGCCAAACGGGCACGTACGGGCAGATAAAACCTTTTGAATTATGTAAGGAAATAATCAAATAACATGTTTTGCAAATATGGAAAATATAGAAAAATATAGATTTTTTTTATTTTCCGTCAAAGTTGAAAAATAGTGAAAAAAACGGATAGTTTTTAAATAGTGATTTACCAGGAGAAACACAAAGCAAACAGTTAATTTTTTTTTTACCATTATACATTTAATAAATACATCAATCAATACAAGCAAAAAATAAGGAGATTCGTTACCTATTTTTCGTGATATTACACCTGAAATCGCAACAAATTGACTAAAAATTGTGTGTTTTTTTGAAAACCGAAAGTCGGTCAACTTTGAACGGTTATATCTTCTAAACTAAAAATGTGATATTATTAAGAGTAGCATATTTGAAATCGTTGAAAAGTTTCCTATAACATGGGTTTATTCAAAACTTCGTCGGCGCACATGAAAATTTTGATTTTTGCAACCTCCTTTGTCTACGGGCGCCACTGTGCGTCGTCTATTCCAGGGCCACATAATACACCCTTCGACAGCTTCTAATAATTCGAAGTGGTGTTGTCTGCGGACCATTCTTTCCTCTCGCGTAAAACCCTATTGCATATATAATACAATGGTGATGTTGTACCTCCATTTAAAATGTCAGCAGCTATGTAGTACTATTTTTTGAGAGATTTTCCATATTAGTCTAGCCTCAACAACATCTACTGAAAATGACGTATAATCATGTTTGAGAGTAGATAATTCATTGGCAGCTACTGCCCGCTGCCAACTGCACCATGACTCTGGTCCGATCGGGAATTTCTCATATTAAAGTTTTGTGACCGTACATATTAATATGTATACCAGATAGCATTATATATTTTTTCAAAGGACTCATAATTTCTTCTAATTCCTAAGCCATAATATGCTGTCAACTTATCGTTTATTTTACCAGTAAGTTTTCCTTTCCCTGTTTTGGGAGAGAAAAATATACATTTCCCTCGCAGGTATAAAAAGAAGACTAATGCCTCCTAATTTCAAAAACTCTGACACGTCTTTACTAATATGCGTGTAACTTCAAAAATAGCCGCCGGATTTTCTTGAAATTTTCGGTGGGTATTCTTAAATATGTATATGTAAATTATGAAAAAGTATATAACCGTATAAAACGCATCATAGGCCTTAGGCATTGATACTATCTTTCTTACACTTAGCTTAACTCGGACCAAATGTGAACTAATATGGAGAAACGAAAAAAAGATTGATTCCTTAATCCCTTTCTCACCCAATATTTGACATTGGGCAGCTAAAAAAAAAACACGGATTGGTTTTATCTCCCCTATCATTTGCAGCATATTCTGAAGGCTCCAACTCATAAAATTCTTAAAAAATTTTCCTTTTTGAATAATCTAAATATCATTTGCCTCCTTTAAATACATATTATACAAGTAAGAAAATTATAGTTTGTCTGGACCGACTATACGATACCCTATACCATGCGGTTGGAGACCCTATTTCTTTGGTCCAACTAATTAGGTATAGAAGATAAGCATTACCCAAATTTGAGTGGCATTGTTACTAATTTTGTTGCCTTCGGACATGAAAAGGTTCAAATCTTATGCTTTATTTATATAGGGACTAGGTCGAAAAATGGATCGATCCTGACTATATTTGATGAGGTCACTTATTCTGTGCAAAAACATATACAAATCAAATTTGAGAAAAATCTGTGCAATATTTTTGTTTTTTGATTTGACCGAGATATATATGATAATTTGAATATTATGGCAATTTAAGTCGATCTCATAGGTGCCATGGGGACTAGGTATGAACATGAACCGATTTTGATTAATTTCAACAGCGTTCATCCTATGGCTAATAGAAACTTATGTACTAAATTTCATCAAAATACAAAGTTTACATGGACACACAGATAGATGGACGGACGGACGGACTACGCTAAATCGACTGAGAAAGTGATTCTAAATCGATCGGTGTAGTAAAAGATAAATCAATGTCAAATATTTTTGGTAGTTACAAACACCACCACATAGCCGTTATACCCTGATTACATAGTGGTATAGTGTATAGAAGCTACACACAGAAAATAGATTCGGTGTGACAACCGAATTTTGATAGTCCCATTTACTATCAATTTAATCTGTTCTAATTACTAAATTATATTTTCGAAATAACCGTACGAAGTTTAAGGCAACTGATGATTTAAGCAAATTCGCTTGTATGAATTCCGAGATTTATTTCGTATAGTGAAATTTAGATTTTAATTATTGATGAATACAATCACTTATTGGGGTAGCCAAATACAAAACTGTATTAACAACACTGCTGAGCATTTTTTGGGGTCATGGGATGGGGGTGAAAAATTCCAAGTCAGGGTGAAAATACTAGACCAGTGTAATAAAACCTACAAAGGAATTGACATTCTCAGCCCAAACATTTTTTTTAAAGCAAAGTTGAAGCTAAGGTTTAAATAAAAAAATCATGTGAGTCCGATCACAGGGGAGATGTGTGAACGTGTAGTAATTAAAGATTTTTTATCACACTTTCTTAAAATCAAACAGAAAGTGTCATCTATGTATCACTAACAGAAATCAACTGCAGGGGCTCTGCTAATATAGAAATATTTATGTTATTTATTATTTCAAGCGGTTAATTTTTAATTTTTCGTTTTGATGTGTAAACATCTATACGCGCAGGGGGGTAAATTTCTATTTCACAATACAATCACAAAAACAGCGTAACTCATATCGGTGTGAGCTAAAGCAGATAACGCTGTGTGACTTATGATTGTATTGGTGAAAAAATTGTGATATAACATTGTTTTTTATGCAACTTTTTTAAAAGCGATACAGTGATACATAGATGAGTATCACCTATATACGTTTATATTGTGATATTTTTAACGTTTTAAAGCAAAGGGTTGTTGAATTAGCTGAAACAGTTTTTGCTATAAGTGATACATAGATGATGCTTTCTATTTGATTTTAAAAAATGACATAAAAAATCTTTAATTACTAGATGTTTACACATCTTCCCTGTGATCGGGCTCACATGATTTTTTATACCCTATACCACTATGTGGTTTGGGTATAATGACTTTGTGCTGCTGTTTGTAACAACCAAAAATATTTGACCCAGACCCATCTTTAATTATACCGATCGAATCAGAATCACTTTTTGAGTTGATTTAACAATGTCCGTCCGTCCGTCCGTCTGTGTGTCCATGTAAACCTTGTAATCAAACTGCAGGTCGCAAATATGAATATATTTGGATGAAATTTGGTATATAAGCTTTTATCGGCCATGGGATGAACGCTATTGAAATTGGTGGGAATCGGTCCATGTTCAGACCTAGCCCCCATACAAATTACCCCTATGAAATCGACATAAATTGCCATAAGATCCAAATTGTCATATAGATCTTACTCAAATTGGGTTTGTATGCATTCATTACATCCATTAATGAGTAGTCCAAAAATGATCCCTTTGGCCCCATATAGAGCTGCTTCCCGATATTCACTTAAATCTATTAAAAAACAAAAATATTGCATTGATTCTTCTCAAATTTTGTTTGTATATGTTTTTGCAAAATACAAGAGACGCTACCAACCATGGTCAGGATCGGTCCATTTTTGGACCTAGTTCCCATATAGATATAGCATCCGATATGAACTTTTTCATATCTGCAGCCAAAAAAAAATGATAAAAATCCCACTCAAATTTGGTTTTTGCTTATTTTCTATGTCCAGTTAGTTGGGCCTAAGAGATAGGGTTTCTAAACGCATGGTATAGGGTATCATATAGTCGGTCTAGACCGACTATAATTTTCTTACTTGTTTTTTTTTTTAATTTTTAATTTATCGGTTTTCATTTTTCATTTCTCACTTTTTATTTTTCACATTTTATTTTTAATTTTTTATTTTTCATTTTTCATTTTTAATTCTTCGTTTTTCGTTTTTCGTTTTTCATTTTTTATTTTTCATTTTTAACTTTTCGTTTTTAATATTTTATTTTTGTTTTTTTTTGTTTTTAATTTTTCATTTTATACCCTATAACACTATGTGGTTTGGGTATAATGACTTTGTGCTGCTGTTTGTAACAACCAAAAATATTTGACCTACACCCATCTTTAATTATACCGATCGAATCAGAATCACCATCTGATTCGATTTAACGATGTCCGTCCGTCCGTCCGTGCGTCCGTCCGTCTGTGTGACCATGAAAAGCTTGTAATCAAACTGCAGGTCGCAAATATGAATATATTTTGATGAAATTTGGTATGTGATCTTTTATTGGCCGTGGGATGAACGCTATTGAAATTGGTGAGAATCGGTCCATGTTCAGACCTAGCCCCCATACAAATGTCCCCTATGAAATCAACATATATTGCCATAAGATCCAAATTATCATACAAATTTTAGTCAAATTGGGTTTGTATGAATATATTACATCCATTAATCAGTAGTCCAAAAATGATCCCTATTGGACAATTCTTAGTCATAGGCCCAAATAGAGCTGCTTCGCGATCTTCACTTAAATCTATCAAAAAACAAAAATATTGCACTAATTCTCCTCAAAGTTTGTTTGTATATATTTTTGGAAAATACAAGAGACTTTACCAAACATGGTCAGGATCGGTCCATTTTTGGGCCTAGTTCCCATATAGATATATCATCCGATATGAACTTTTTCATATCTGCAGCCGAAAAAATTAATAAAAATCCCACTCAAATTTGGTTTATGCTTATTTTCTATATCCAGTTAGTTGGGCCTGAGAGATAGGGTCTCTAAACTCATTTTTATTTTTCATTTTTAAATTTTCGTTGTTCAGTTTTCATTTTTTATTTAAATTTTTTTTTCATTTTTGATTTTCTATTTTTCATTTTTTATTTTCATTTTATTTAATTTTTCATTTTTCGCTCTTCATTTTTCAATTTTTTTTTCTTTTTTATTTTTCATTTTTTATATTTTATTTTTTATTTTTTTTTTTTTATTTTTTATTTTTTTTATTTCTTATTTTTTATTTTTCAATTTTTATTTTTCATTTTTCATTTTCAAACAGGTTATTATTGCATAACATAATTTTTTCACCAATACAATCATAAGTCACACCGATTTTGTCTTACGTCTCACATGTTACGCTGTTTTTGTGATTGTATTGTGAAATAGAAATTTACCCCCTTGCGCGTATAAAGGTTTACACATCAATAATTTTTAATATTATCCATGCTAAAAATGGAATCAGAAATCCTGATGTATGAATCAGAAATCCTGATGTATGTTAAATTTAATTTAAAACAAGTAAGAAAATTATATGCGATACCCTATACCATGCGTTTAGAGACCCTATATCTCAGGCCCAACTAATTGGATATAGAAAATAAGCACATAAATAAAATTTGAGTGAGATTTTTATTAATTTTTTTTTTATCTATATAAGGAGTAGGCCCAAAAATGGACCGATCCTGACCATGTTTGGTAAAGTCTCTTGTATTTTGCAAAAATATATATATAAACAAAATTTGAGAAGAATCGGTGCAATATTTTTGTTTTTTGATAGATTTAGGTGAAGATCGGGAAGCAGCTCTATATGGGGCCTATGACTAAGAGTTGTCCAATAGGGATCATTTTTGGACTACTGATTAATGGATGTAATAAACACATACAAATCCAATTTGACTAAGATTTATATGATAATTTGGATCTTATGGCAATTTATGTTGATTTCATAGAGGTCATTTGTATAAAGGATAGGTCTGATTATGATCCGATGCTCACCAATTTCAACAGCGTTTATCCTATGGCCGATAAAAGCTTATATACCAAATTTCATCAAAATATATTCATATTTGTGACCTGCAGTTCGATTACAAGCTTTACATGGACACACAGACGGACGGACGGACATCGTTAAATCGAATCAGATAGTGATTCTGATTCGATCGGTATAATAAAAGATTGGTCGAGGTCAAATATTTTTGGTAGTTACAAACAGCAGCACAAATTCATTATACCCAAACCACATAGTGGTATAGGGTATAAATATTATGCGTACATATATGTACATATCTAAATACTACTATACTAATAAATAATAATCATGCGCCCTGAATATGTTATATTCTTCAAAAAATTTATTAAAAAGGAGCAAAATTTAAATTTTCTTTGAGATTTCATTCGATAAAGTTAGCCCAACATTCTGAAGCTATTTGCTGGGGAATGAATTTAGAAATCATGAGTTATAGCTGAAAAACTAAGCAAGCAAACATCAAAAAAAGGAAAAAAAAAATCTAAAGGGTAATCAAAACAAGTTTGCCTTGAGAGTGCTAAGTCCTTTGAAGGTTCTACTATATTGGCCTAATAATTTTAACCTCACTTGGACTTTCTCACACCCCAGAATGGCTGTTGTACAATCTTATTAGTTTAAGAGGTACTTTAGTCACCTTAGATGTAAAGGATCGGTAGTTCAAATGAATATCTCCAAGGAATCACTCAAGAAATAGACTCGAAATTAAATCTGTTAGAAAGATCTTCCAATTTTTTGAAACTATTGAACCAAACTTACCATCAAATATCATTAGCGTGAATCATTTTTGAACCTAAGAAAATAGTGTAGGGAATCAAATGAACGAGTTTAAAAATTCTTAAATTCCAAAAGCCTCTTCCTCTCTACCACTCAACTTATAAATACAAAAAAAAATTTTATAACTATTTCAAACTGCCAGACAGACAAAGTTTACTTATACCTAACAAAATCACTTATCTTGATAACATTATTCTTTAAAGAACCATTATATTATATTAGCAGATTCCAGCCCTCGAAATTCGAGTGCAAATTCTAGGAAATTTTATTTTTTCATTAAATAAAGACCCTAAACATATGCTAATCAATTATAGCCAATTCACAAGTCAACACAAAAACACTCATTTTTATTACAAACACATTAACAAATTTAATAAACACGCACAGCATTATATAATTTTATGTATGTGTTAGTAGTAACTTTCAATGGAATTTACTCAAAACAAAGGAAAAAATTTAAAAATCTTTAAATCTGCAAAACGGCAAAAAGAAATATCTTTCAAATAATATACGTTTGGTTAAAATCGGGATAAAACGGTAGAACAAAACATCGGTCAACAGAAATCGCCTAGCCTATTAATATTATAGATAAGAACCTAAAATTCTAACATAGTCAAGAAATTAATCTTTCTAAAGATCACTGCATGCAAACGCTTTAATTTAAAAAAATGTTCGTTGATTTTTTTTAAACCAAACTTATTAGTCTTAAAAATGTTAGCAGTTTTAGCCAACACCTGGTCACCCCTTCATTGTGGTGTTATTGTGTGTCAATTACGTTATTATAAAATCAAATTGAACAATATTTGTTCCCCTTTAGGGCGCATTTTAAAGCAAATCAAAATAATAAAATAATACCCCATCGTCATCATTAACACAATTAACAAATACAGTTTAATTGAATTTTTTTTTTAAACATATTTGATAAAAAAAAAAAGAAAAAATTTCAAAAAAAGCTCATAATTTGTTATAAAACTTTTAGTTTAACACTCATGCATTAAAGTCCGTTAGAATTCATAATTTGATATAAAAAAAGTTGCAAAGTTGTTTAATCCAATTGTCAATTAAAACTAAATTCCTCAAATGTGGGATTTTTTACAATTTATTAGTCATACATAAATTTTAGGGTATCCAATTCGTTTAACTTTTTTCTTGATTCGAATAATCAATTAATTGAAATGTAAATTTTTTATAGTTTATTAGTAATTCTGTTAACATTATTTAAAGATGTAGGCCAAAAATTATGTATTTTTTTTTAGTTTTTATACAAATTTTTCATACGCTTTTTATTACGGGGTTCGACAAGTTCAACGTTTGCTAGATTGTGCAACCATTGTATGGAATAATTGTCAAAGCAAATTGTGATTTTTAACCATTTAAAAATTAAAAATTAAAATTAAAAATTAAAAATTAAAAATTAAAAATTAAAAATTAAAAATTAAAAATTAAAAATTAAAATTTAAAAATTAAAAATTAAAAATTAAAAATTAAAAATTAAAAATTAAAAATTAAAAATTAAAAATTAAAAATTAAAAATTAAAAATTAAAAATTAAAAATTAAAAATTAAAAATTAAAAATTAAAAATTAAAAATTAAAAATTAAAAATTAAAAATTAAAAATTAAAAATTAAAAATTAAAAATTAAAAATTAAAAATTAAAAATTAAAAATTAAAAATTAAAAATTAAAAATTAAAAATTAAAAATTAAAAATTAAAAATTAAAAATTAAAAATTAAAAATTAAAAATTAAAAATTAAAAATTAAAAATTAAAAATTAAAAATTAAAAATTAAAAATTAAAAATTAAAAATTAAAAATTAAAAATTAAAAATTAAAAATTAAAAACTAAAAATTAAAAATTAAAAATTAAAAATTAAAAATTAAAAATTAAAAATTAAAAATTGAAAATTAAAAATTAAAAACTAAAAATTAAAAATTAAAAATTAAAAATTAAAAATTAAAAATTAAAAATTAAAAATTAAAAATTAAAAATTAAAAATTAAAAATTAAAAATTAAAAATTAAAAATTAAAAATTAAAAATTAAAAATTAAAAATTAAAAATTAAAAATTAAAAATTAAAAATTAAAAATTAAAAATTAAAAATTAAAAATTAATAATTAAAAATTAAAAATTAAAAATTAAAAATTAAAAATTAAAAATTAAAAATTAAAAATTAAAAATTAAAAATTAAAAATTAAAAATTAAACATTAAAAATTAAAAATTAAAAATTAAAAATTAAAAATTAAAAATAAAAAATGGAAAATTAAAAATTAAAAATAAAAATAAAAAATTAAAAATTAAAAATGAAAAATAAAAAATTAAAAATGAAAAATTAAAAATTAAAAATTAAAAATTAAAAATTAAAAATTAAAAATTAAAAATTAAAAATTAAAAATTAAAAATTAAAAATAAAACATTATAAATGAAAAATAAGAAACAAAAATGAAAAATGAAAAACGAAAAATAAAATATGAAAAATTAAAAATGAAAAATGAAAAAAAAATGAATAATGGAAAACGAAAAATTAAAAATGAAAAGTAAAAAATGAAAAATGAAAAATAAAAAATTAAAAATAAAAAATAAAAAATAAAAAATTAAAAATAAAAAATGTAAAATGAAAATTAAAAATGAAAAATAAAAAATTGAAAATAAAAATGAAAAATAAAAAATTAAAAATAAAAACTGAAAAATAAAAAAATTAAAAACGAAATATGAAAAATAAAACACAAATTAAAAATAAAAAATGAAAAATAAAAAAGGAAAATTAAAAAATAAGAAATGGAAAATAAAAATGAAAAATTAAAGTGAAAAAAGAAAAATAAAAAATAAAAAAAGGAAATTAAAAAATGAAAATTGAAAAACGAAAAACGAAAAATGAAAGTTGAAAAATGAAAAACGAAAAACAAAAAATTAAAAATAAAAAATATAAAACGAAAAATTAAAAATTAACCGGCTTAAATAATAATAAATTTTTTTATGTTAGCAGAGCCCCTGCAGTTGATTGCTATAAGTGATACGTAGATGACGCTTTCTGTTTGATTTTAAAAAAGTGCCATAAAACATCTTTAATTACTAGATGTTTACACATCTGCCCTGTGATCGGACTCACATTATTTTTTTAATTAACAATTTGGTTCAATTTTGTGAAAACTGCTTAACAATGGGAAATCTGTAAATCACATCCGATACGAAGTACAATATATTAAGAATTGGTCCAAAAATATTTCGGTCAATATCAAAAACATTTACAAACCAAATTTGAATAAAGTGTGATATATGTACTTGTAAGACATAAGAAGGGCTGCTTTATATGGGGACTATTTTTGTAGTGACGTTTCACAAATCAATTTTGGTCGCGATATACAGTGGGCGATAATACATTGGAAACTTTTACAAAATCATAAATTTACCAATTTTATGTTCAATAGTTTCGCGTTAGGTCCTAAAATATGTATATTTTTGCGAAATCATTCTTTGGTGTTTTCTCTATCGAAATATTATATGTAATATATTTATTACAAAAAAATATAATTACAAAAATATGTAAACGAAAACAGGTAAGAGAATTATAGTCAGATACGCTACACCATGTGTTCAGAGTATTGGCCTTAGGTTCAACTAATTTAATGTAGCAAATAAGCATAAACCATTGTTATTAATATTGTTGTTAATATTTTTGCCTTCGGATGTGAAAAAGTTCATATCGGGTCGACAGGTATATGACCATATTTGGTAGTCACTTCTTTTTTGCAAAAACATGTACAAAAAAATTGTAGAAAAATCTGTGGTATATTTTTGTTTTTTATATATTTAACTGAAGATCGGGAAGAAGCTTCATATGAGGGCTATGACTCAGAATTGTTGTATGGGATTTATTTTTGGACTACTGATAAATGAATGCAATAAACACACACCTACCTCATTTGACCGATATCTTTAAAGTAATTTCGAGCTTATGGCGATTTCAGTCGATCAAGGTCATTTGCATGGGGACTACGTCTGAACATATACCGATTTTCACCAATTTCAATAGCGATCATCCTATGGGCGATAAAAGCTATCAAAATATATTCATAACTGCGACCTGCAGTTTGATTACAAGACATCGCTAAATGGACTCAGAAAGTATTTTTGGGTCGATTGGTATAATAAAAGATTGTTCTAGATCATGTATTTTTGGTAGTTACGAACATCAGCACAAACTCATTATACCCGGACCATATAGTGGTCACACAGTGGTACAAACAGATTTTTTTAGAGATGACAAGACTATGGAAAGTTTTAAACTTCTGTCCCAGAGTTGCTTAAAACAATTAAAATAAAAAATGTTATAATAGGAAATATATAAAATCTTAAGCGTAATTGAAATATTTAAAATTTCTGACATTTTCTTTCAACTGTTTCTTAAACACAATTCTATTTTTAAACTTTAAATTCCAGTATAATTAATTATTGTAAAATAATGAGAAGAGTTGAAAACCGGAATATTAAATGATTTTACTGCTGAGACCTAATCGTCGCATTCGTTATCGAAATTTTGCTATCGAAATTATTTATTTATTTTCCATAATAAAAAACTGAGAATAATTTTACTCTGTCACAGTTAACGAATTATGATCCATACTTAAGAATAAAAGTGAAACCGGGTCTGACGTCTGTCCGTCTTCTTTAAACATTTAGCAGAAATTTGGAATTCCGATTGATTTTACTCGATATCGAATAAAATTTGTGAGAAATATTCTATTAAATATGAAATATCCTATAATATCAAAAATTATCAAGAAATATCGTGAAAGCGGTACAATGACGACTTGACTTTTAGGCTACTCGCCCTAAAATTTAGTAGGACGAGAGCTTAAATATGTGACAAATGTCGTCCTAAAGAAGTCAGTAACAAACTGAATATACAAATATATGCTCGAGGGTGATTTTCGTTGTTATCGTCCCATGAAGAAATCACTGAAATCACAAAAAAAAATCATCTGCCTCGCATAAATTTTGCTCATAAGCTCAGATGTGTTCAAGCCAAAACACACCTCCAAAGATGTAACCGAATGGCTACAATCTAATGCAGTTAGTGTTTTGGAATGGCCACCCCAATCACCAGATCTCAATCCATAGAAAGTCTATGGGAAATTGTAGATCAAAAAATGAGGACATCAAATTGCACAAACAAGACGGATCACATAGAGGCAGTTAATTCAGAGTGGCAAAAATGGATATCATCAACAATTTAATTGACTGCATGCCTCGGTGTTTTGAAGCGGTACTAAAAAATAATGGATACTCAACATAATATGGAAACCAAAAACAGAGGGAGAGTTTTCAATTAGTGTACAGTAAAGGTCTCCATTGTTTTGTCAACAGAATAAAAATATACTTTTATTTTGATATTTGTTCTTACATATATATTAAACATAAACATTATTACATCAATAAAATTTAATTATATGATCCAATTTCTTTGTATTGATGTCAAAAATATATTTTGTTAAAAGTTTTCATTATATTGTCATTCACTGTATATAATAATCTGAATTTTAGAGCAATATAGACCGGTTCCATAGGGAACTCATACCTTCACCAATTTCAGTAGCTCACATCTTATTGCTAATGAAAGCTTATATACTAAATTAATTATAAAAGTTGAAGATGGACGCTTTTATATAATTCCCGGAATGTATCTATAGATCTGCTTTTATAATATTTTGGTTACTTTGTCGATTTATATTTTCTTGATTTTACTGGCAATTTTCAAATATGAATTTTGGCCGAAAAATCTTTTTTTTTCTGCCCGTTATACTTAAAGTGACAATTTTATTTGAGAACAAGTTTTCTGTAATTTGAGGTACTTTTTATTATATTCAGTTAGAGATATAGTCGAAATAGTGAATATTCTTCCTAAAAAATAATAATAAGAAAAACATTATAAAATAAACCTTGCCCATAAAATTTTTTTAATTGCGATTTTCAAGTTTAGCCACCCACTATACATAAAGATGGTCGTACTTAAAGAGTAGAATTTTTTTTAATTTTTTCTTGCCTAGTGTATTTTACTGATGGAAGATAGAAGGCTTATTGGGCTATAAGAACGAAGACGATCATCTATGATTAATAAATAAAAAAAATAAATACATATGTTAACACATGCATAGCATCAGTTAAAATATTTTTTTAATTGCGTTAATGATTTGTTTTTTTTTTTTGAATAAAAAAAAAAAAATTGTAATTCCCATATGGTAAATATGGGAATTTATTTAATGACTGATTTTACATTCTTTCTTCAGTTCATATTTGGTTATAAAAATCTCACAACTGGATATATATGGGCTAATAATTAAATAAAGTCGATAAAATAAGATTTTTCGAAATATTTTCCTAAAAGGACTCCAAAGCTTTCAGCCTGAAACATTGCGACTAACTTCGTTAAAGAAAGTTTGCCGAAAAACCAACAAGTTAGAGACCGTTAAAAATTAAGAAGTCCCATTATGTAAACCAAAAACTTAAATAAAAATTTATGTAAGAAGCCATCGTGACAACTCGAAAAATTACACTACTCAACAAAATGAAAAAAATTTCATGTACTCCGGATGCGATAATTTTTTCTGTGTAGATAACCTTGACATGAGCTCGAAAAACGCAATAAAAAATTTTTTTTTCGTTTGGTTTTTTTTTTTTTTTTTTTTTTTTAAATTTTAAAAATTTTTTTTTGGTTAATTTGTTTCGTCCAGCATAACTCGGGAACCACTAGCCCGATTTAATTGAATTAAATTGTAAAAAATTTAAAATTACAATTCCCTTAATCTGTTTATATATTGTTTTCCTATACAAGCAACAGTTTCCAAGTTAAAAATGAATATATAAAGGAAAAAACTTATTTTTGCCTAAAGATTAAAATTTTTTTTTTTTTAAAAATCCATAAAAAATCCCAAATGAAAAAAAATGTCAAATCTTATTACTTTTACGTAAAGATACATAACCTATGAGCAAAATAAGAGAAAGATCATGAAAATCGATGCACGCGTTTCGCTTTTATTCGCAATTGAGTAAAGGTATGAATTTAAAAAATTTGCTCGACATATGCACAACTTTGTCTATGGTAAGGTTTTTTCTTTTTTATTACAAAAAAAATTAAAATTTGTTGGGTGACAAAAATATATGACTTTAAATTAAAAAAAACAATTCGATATATGTACAAGAAATTATCCTAAGGATATCAACATTAATTAATTATAAAAAAGTTTTAAAAAAAAATATCTAAACACAAAAATAAAAACCTTCAAATTAAAAATAATTATGTGCTTTTGTCTTTCTTTTATATTGTCGTGGGTCTGTTTCTCTTATTAGGAACCAGATATAGTCCCCCATCATAGCTTCGTTCCAAAATCCTTGGTATCGGTGCTCAATTTCTTTCATTTGCTGATGAAAACGCTCACCATGCTCGTCACTCACATCGCCCAGGTTGTCCGGAAAGAAGTCCAAGTGCGAGTGTAGAAAATGTATCTTAAGCGACATATTTGCTCCAATTTTTTTATAATTTTGGAGTAGTTGTTCGACGATCTCTCTGTAATTTGAGCTTTTGTTGTTTCCAAGAAATCCGGAAACAATTTGCCGAAATGAGTTCCAAGCTGCAGCTTCATTTGGTGATAAAATGTGTTCAAACTGTTGGTCTTGCAACAACTTTTTAATTTGCGGACCGTCGAAAACGCCTTCCTTAATCTTTGCCGATGAAAGGTGAGGAAAAATGGTTTTTAAATAGGCGAACGCTTCGCCATCTTTGTTGATAGCTTTCACGAAGTTTTTTATGAGTCCGAGCTTTATGTGAAGAGGTGGGAGAAAAACATTTTCCTTTTTTATGAGTGGTGTATATTTCACGTTGTCGCTGCCGGGGATGAAGTTAACTCTTTCTGTCCAACTCCTCCTGGTGTAATGATGTTGACGATCGCGGCTGTCCCAAAGGCAGAGAAAACAACAGTACTTTGTGAATCCACCTTGTAATCCACAAAGGATACCGATAACCTTAAGGTTGGCACAAACTTTCCAATCGTGTTTCTCATAGTTAAGGCACTTTAGTAGATTGTCCATGACTTCGTATGTTTCCTTGGTGTCAACGGCATGAGCAATTGGAATCGAAGGTTTCTTGTTGCCGTTGTGCAGTAAAATTGCTTTAAGGCTCTGCTTGTTGCTGTCGATGAAAAGACGCCACTCTCCTGGATCGTAAGAGTACCCGAGTTCACCAAATAATCCGGGAATGTCCTTACAAAAACAGATGTTGTCTTTTTTTGTGTAGTACCTTGCGTATGGTTCATGACGCTTCCTGTAGATTGTTGTCACCACACCAGGAGCCAAGAAACCGAACTGTTTCATGCGCGATGCATGCAACTCTGCATCTTCCTTGGAGAGTTTCAATTCTCTAACCCAATCGTTCAGTTCTGCTTGGGAACATAAGCGTTGACCTCCATGCAATGTATATGTTGACTCGCATTCTGATGTGGTTCCTACTGTCTCCGGATCTGATGATGGATGTATCGCCTCATTATTAGATGCCCATCTTGAAACGGGCGGTTGCGGGTCCACTGGTTCTTTGGAAAATGGCACTGGAAAATTCACTGTTGAAACAGCAGCGTAAGTCCATCGTATATTTTTTCCCACGCCTGTTTTTTTGCTAAGACAGAAGTAGCAATCTGTTGCATGGCAAAGCGGAGCTCTCCAAAGCATTGGCATGATGATTCTCGGCTGTCGTCTGAAAGAATTGCAATAATAAGTTATATATGTTCTTGAATTTCGTAATCTATACTTACCTTGAGTCACTTAGCTGTACGTAGCACCTTGGACATAGAGCACTTGGTGTCCACCGCTCATCTATGTTTGAGACCTTTAAATTGAAGCTCTCTTCAAATGAATCTCTCAATTTAGGTGAAAAATAACGCTTGTTTTTTCCACAAACGTATTCTCCGCACATGTAACAAAAATTACTTGGATTGGTATTGCATTCAAATACTCGCGAACGTTTGCTCATTTTAACTATCGCGTTCGTCGACACTTGTTGAATGAGTAAAATCGATCAATGAAGACCTATTTGTACTGTGTATTGTTTAGTATTTTACTGACAGGTACTTATAAATGGGTGTATATTTTTTTACGGTGGCTACATACCTGTTTCACCATGTGTGAGTCTTAAATTTTCCGAATAAATGTGGGTTGCATTTATGTAAAAAAATCATACAGGTAGTCACCGGAAAACCCAATTAATAAAAAACTCCCCTTTCCTTTTTTCCTTTTAATTGTTCACGCACATTTATTACCGTTTATTACTTTGCTTACGCAATCATAAAAATTAAATAACCCTTTGTTTATTCCGTTTTGTTAATTCTGAGAATCATAAAAAAAAAAGAAAAAACCTTACCATAGACAAAGTTGTGCATATGTCGAGCAAATTTTTTAAATTCATACCTTTACTCAATTGCGAATAAAAGCGAAACGCGTGCATCGATTTTCATGATCTTTCTCTTATTTTGCTCATAGGTTATGTATCTTTACGTAAAAGTAATAAGATTTGACATTTTTTTTCATTTGGGATTTTTTATGGATTTTTAAAAAAAAAAAAATTTAAATTTTTAGGCAAAAATAAGTTTTTTCCTTTATATATTCATTTTTAACTTGGAAACTGTTGCTTGTATAGGAAAACAATATATAAACAGATTAAGGGAATTGTAATTTTAAATTTTTTACAATTTAATTCAATTAAATCGGGCTAGTGGTTCCCGAGTTATGCCGGACGAAACAAATTAACAAAAAAAAAATTTTTTAAATTTAAAAAAAAAAAAAAAAAAAAAACCAAACGAAAAAAAAATTTTTTATTGCGTTTTTCGAGCTCATGTCAAGGTTATCTACACAGAAAAAATTATCGCATCCCGAGTACATTTTGACTGTTGACTAGTGTTATTGATATTGGTCGATTCCTAGGACGAAACCTTTGATTCTGTGGCTCTTTTTTTTAATTGCACAGAAGAATCTACGATAATTTGCATCATCTAACAATATTTTGTAGGTGTACGAAGTACCGCTAAGAATTTCCAGCAAAAGAAAATTTAGCCAAAGAGAAAGCAAACAAAACTAAACAAAAAACTTTCTTCTTCAAAATTTTATTTTTGGCACTTAAGCTGTTTTTGCGGTCTGGGCTCCATATGTAGAAAAGGAGTGCAGTTCAAAACTAATGTTTTTTTATTTTTTAATACTACATATTGTTACTATATACTGGCTTATTGTTTATCCATATTTAAAAGAGTTGAAAAAACCGTAGTCATGCAAAAAACAAATTTTACTCGATTAGTGAATTTAACATCAAAAATTCCACGCGTAGCGACTTAGTTGAACTTTTTAAATTTTATTGTTCGATTAATTAAAAACAAAATGTTGGATTTATCGGGCAATTGTTATTCGACTGGTTACCCTTACAAATAGTAAATGTTAAACAAATAATTTGTATATAATTATTAGATATCATTGCTAGTGTTGCACAGTGGATTCAGACATATTGAACTATTAAAATAAACAACTTCTTAACTAGCCAGCTTATACAAAATCAAAGTGTGTAGCTAAGTAAAAAAGATTGCTCGTATTGTTACCACAAGTTACTTTACACAGTACAACAGATGATTTTGGGACTCAATTCTGACAATTGCACAGGTTTGTTGGTGGAGTTCTAAAATTATGCAGTTTGAAGATGAAAGCACCAAAGATGAAGATGACACTGAAATTGGTGGACACATGCTCTTGAATATTATGTCTAACTCGGATTATGATGCAGACTCAGACGATGAATATGAACAACCTACGAAGAAAACAAGATCATCAGAACCACAAGCGTCAACTTCAACGAGGATGGATATTGACAATAATTGAAAATGTTCTAAGTTTGCATAGATAACAAAAAAAATTCTCATATTTTCTATGTAAGAATAGCTCTAATATGATTCGGAATTTTTATTTTCATGCAAAATAAAGTTTATGAAGAAAAAACAGCATATTTGTGGAAAAAAAGGTAAAAATGCGGAAAAATGGGGGGGAATGGGCATTTTTGTGATTTTTAAGGCACTGGATGCACTTTTTCAGGTAGGTTTGTTCCGCTTTTTTCTCCTATTCAATATCTACAATTTTTTTTTAGACACAAAAGATATATTCCGTACGGTTACCGAGTTATAACCGTTTTAAAATATACAAAAAGTGATAAAAATCCACCTTGAGCAATGAAATTCGTATGGCCATTAAATTATAATGGCAGCCAACTTAACAAAACTAATGATGCAGAAGTTCTTATTTTTTGGGCTACTTTCAGTTGCAATTCTCAGAATTGAGTGCCAAATCAATGAGATGAAAAATGATGTACTGTGTTCTTCATAATATTTGCAGAAAAACGAATGTGCGTGACCCGCTTCGAAAGTGAATTCTGATATTTGACGGTACCATTACCAGAACTATATCGATAGATAGATAAGTTTCTATCTAAACTGCAAGACTGGCCTGAATCAGATGGAATTCAACACTCGGCTGTAGGAGACCGAAAGCTATGGAAAAAGACTACTGCAATAATTGTAGTGGCGAGGGGAAACTGTAATCAGTATGTCCAGCACTTGAAAAACGACGTCTAATATTTAGGAGGACGATTTTTCGGTAGTGGAGATGGTTTTGTGAAACTGAAGCCAACTAAATAATTTTAAGTCTTCATTGATCCTGAGAAAAATAGTGCATCACAAAAGGTTTTTTGGCCTTTCTCAAAGAATAGCATTTTTATTGCTACCAAAGGAAGAACTTCTTTGAATGTGGATTTAAACAACTTAAAGATATCTTGTAGAAATGGAGATTATTAAATTTAAATTAGGAAGTACAAAATAATCTTGAAAAATAAATAAATTTTAAAAAAATCTAAATTTTTACTGGAAAGGAAAATTAATAATAAAAAAAGAGTTCATATTTGGAAAGGATGAGAAAAACATATATTAAACATTGACTTTCAATTGATACAAGAACCTGGGCATACTTATAAAATTATTGTAAATAATACGTATTCAAAAGAAGTGATCTATCATGACATCCAAAGCACAAGTTAGAATATACCTCACAGATTCCAAAAAAGGCAAATTCCATCCTATGACAAGCCCATTTTAAATTCATTGATGATGATTCAAATTTTCACCACATCCGAATCTTATTTCAATTCTTTGCATGCTCTTTTCAGCGGATAATAAAAATACGCTTATAATGCGGTGCAACACATAGAATGCAAACTCCTCGTTTGCGGTTTTCAAAGTACCCAACGCAAACTCCATTTGGGTTTTGCTAGTTTAGCTGCTCTTCAGATTTTATGACCTTATATGTATTTTGAATACAACTTAATTTTTCCGAACCACATGCAATTATTCTCACGGCTATATCTCGGAAACCTGTAGAATTTTGTTTTTCTGTCTTCGGCACAATAGCA
This sequence comes from Cordilura impudica, assembly GCA_963682025.1. NCBI lineage: Eukaryota > Metazoa > Arthropoda > Insecta > Diptera > Scathophagidae > Cordilura > Cordilura impudica. The sequence goes on along the minus strand of OY821518.1, from coordinate 86,276,654 downwards.
GCTACCGACTAGGAGAAAAAAGTTTAAACAAATTAACCCGTAAAACTACTATGTGCAGAGTTTTCGGGTTAATTTGTTTTACAAAATTGCTAAAATGTCAAAAAATTTTAGTTTTGGAATCAGGATCTTGATCAAATGTTTTTACTTTGAAATAAAGCAAAAAACATTGGCACATTTCTTTCAAACATTGATCTATATTCTGCATAACAGATTATACAGCTGTTTCGGGTCGAGTCACCAATTCCCATTAGTAACCAAAAGCAGGAGATAGTATTTTAAAAAGTTCATATGCTTTTGCTGTGAAACCAATGCAATGAGTATCCAAGCAAAGAGTTATACTATTTTACCATCTCCAATATAACAAATTTCGGAAATTGTTTCCTGTTTCTGAGTGCAGAAAAGATATTAGCGGGCCTTTTTCGATGGGCCACAAATAAGATCGTTAATAAAAGACTTAAATTTAACGGACTTATGACAGAGATTGAGAAAAACGCATGGAATGAGTTTGTTTGGCTTGTTCAAAATTTTTTTTTGAAATTAATGAGTCGATTTCAAAAGCTTGAATGTAACATGAGCATTAGAATGGTCCTTAAAAAATGAAAATGCGATTTTGGGTATAGGCGGGGTCCAGTTTGTTACCTTTCCATATAAACCTAATAAATGTGAAGTTTGGGGACAATCGGATAAAGAAAAGTTGCGCCGGAAATCGATTGAAAATTTCAAGTGTGTTTATACGGAGAAAATATGACTTTTTTTTTTGAGATTTTATGAAAATTGCGTTCTATAGCCTAATTTTTCCCGCAAGTTGTTATAAGAATCAGGATCAGTATTGAATTATCTATTCAAAAAGCTAGAAAAATTAAAAATCGAATAAAGATACGCCAAGATATAGCAAATGCCCCAGACCACTTTTGATAGCAACTTTGAGAAATGGATTAAAGCAATATTTATTGTTTCTCTATACTTATAAATAATCAGATATGAAGTATTGTTTTATTTCCACGTTGGTAACCTATTGCGCATTGACACCGAAAATGGGAAATTTTTTGATAAAATTTTAAAACTCCTTTTTCAAGTTTTAAAAAATTTTCTTAAACAAAATTTAAAAATATGGATCTGGCACTTTAAGGTTGTATTAAATACATATCAGCGATTCACTGTGTGAATTTTAACCCATTATTTGCCTAGGCCAGCTTTGGATTTTAAATATTTTGAAATAAAAATTACCGAAAACGAGTTTTTCCATTAAACCAGATGAAACCACTATTTATAATTTAAGAAAAGTAATTCGGTTAATTTTTATTTATTTCCGGCGCGACTTTTCTTTATCCGATTGTCTCCAAACTTCACATTTATTTGTTTTATATTGAAAGGTAACTAACTGGACCCAGCCTATCCCAAAAATCGAATTTTAATTTTTTAAGGACAACTATAATGAGCATCAAGTAACACTTTCTTCACAACCAACTGCAATATTTTTCCGCGAATCTTGGGGAACTAAGTGAAGTACATGGCAAGCAATTCTATCAGGATCTTCGTACGATAGAGGAACGCTGTCAAGGCTACTAGAACGTACACATGATGAATGACCATTATTAAAGCAATTAGAACAGCTCTCTGCCTTCAGCTTCAAAACGGAAATCCAATAAAAGAAATTTTTTTTTTTAACTTAAGAACTAAATAAATTAGGATTGTCTTTAAATATATAGTGGTTTATTATAAAAAGACCCATGTGTCATATTTTTAACTGGAGCTGATATGAAAATTTCAGTCATAGAATTCAGTCATAAAATTCAGTCAAGATAACCCAATCAATAACTTTTTAATAAAAAATTTCCATTTTCGGATTTGAGCAATTTGCTTTCAAAGCTCGAAATGGTCATCTGCTTCTTTGAAAAAAGCTATGATTTTCCATGCGATTGATATTAGATCGTTGTAGAACGCTCAATTCTGAATGGTACCCAAATATTTGTTGGCCATAAGTCATCGGAGAAAAAGGAAAACTAACCGATAAATCGTCAAAATATCGAATTTACTGGTCAGTCATCGTGCAGCCCTGATTCGACACCCAACAACATCTTTTTATTTTCACATATCAAAATTCAAAATATCAATTCAGTATTCTATGTTTTCGAAGGAGTTAAGGAGCGATTAAAGATTTTAAAATGCATGCTTAGGAGGTCGTGCAATAGCAGTATGAAAAGTGCTTCTCTATTTATAATAGAAAATAATCTGTATTAAATTTATTTTTGTTCGAACCCACTGTATATTGCTGAATTATATTTAACACCGATTTTATTTGTTGTTTTAAACAATTTTAAGAATTTTAACCAAAATAAATAATATCGATTATTTATATATTTAATACCGTACACGTTTATTCACGCATTTAGCCTTCAGTTCAGTAGTTTATTGAGAAAATAAATGTTATAATAAAAATTAAAAATAAAAAAAAAATTGTAACTTGACCAGTTAAACGTACGATCCGATCAAGTTCACAATGTGTTTAGTTTTTGTTTTATCAATCATATTTTGTTGCTTTTGCTGTTGCAGCTGTTATTGTTGTTGTTGTCGAATCATTAAAATGCAACACCCGTCAGTCTGTGTCAGTCGGTGGTATTGAATGACTCTTTCAATAAAACAAACAAACAAAAAAACATTATAATATTTGTTACAGTTTTTGTTGTTTGAATGTTTTTCGAAACCATTTAACATATTTTAGGCAAATAATTCGATTTGCGTAAAACGTCTATTTAAAACCAATAATAAATCATAACTTGTTCTATTTAATCAGGTCTGATTTATAATCATCAAATTGTTTTTTCTGATGCTAAACATTATGATGATGATGATGATGATGATTTGGCTTTTGTTTGTGAACGGAATTTATGTTCATGAGTAAATGGCCAATTTGAACTTATTTTCAGCATCTCTTGTATGTTGCTGCGTTAAAATGTATTTCAAATTTTAAACAATAACTTTCGAAAATTAGAAATATTTTGGTATTTTAGAAAGTGTAGATGAGAATAAATTCAATGATTAAAAATGAAGGTTTGACTAAATAAAAGGTTTAAAGCTCTAGTGGCCAAGGAAAACTTCAATGTTCAGTCCACATGTCCACATGTATGTATTGTATACATTGATGTGTTTTTTCTTATACTGGATTATCACACATATTTTTTTCTAAATTTGTAAAATATTAATAAAAAAACCAAAAATTATGAGAATGTTACAAAAAAAAAAAAAAAAACGGGCACAGAAATGGCTCATTCTGAAAAAAATTAAAAAAAATCGTTTTCATATTGCATTTGTTACTATTTTGGAATATACAAACATGAAAATCATTAACATTTATACTCTCTACGAATCTATGGCTTACCGAGCTATATGTGTAGCAGACTAAAGTTCGTCCATGTTTTTACAATTTTCCTTTGCGTTTTCAACCTTGACTTTATTCCACAGCTTTCAGGTCTGGATAAAAGTACTAGGCCAGTGTAGTAAAACCTCCAAAGTGTTTGGCGTTTTCAGGCAAATTTTATATTAAGACCTTATCTTGATATCTATTTTCTTAGTTTTTCAGCTATATCTCAAAATGATTTCTCATTTCATTCTTCAGCAAAATTGCAACTTAGGCTGAAATAAATAACTTTTGTTAATATATCCATGTAAAAAATGGAATAAAAAATAGTCTTGTCTGTTTGATTTAATATTTAATATATAACTCTTACGTCTATATCTCTTCTACTCTACCAATAAATATTAATCATACTTTCTGAATATGTTATTTAAAAAATTTATTTAAAAATACAATTACTTAAAAATTCGAACTTGATTTGAAGAAGTTATCTGCTGAAGAATGAAATGAAAGTTTGGCCTAAATTCTTTGGAGATTTTACTATACTGGCGTAGTACTTTCACCCTGTTGCACTATGTAATCAAAACATCGGAATTCTCTACACTTTTTTTTTCGAGAGTTGCCACTTTTTTCCCTTTTTGTGCATTTTCATATGCGTCTCTCCTCAATTGTTATATGTTTATCTAATCGGATTTTCAAAAACTTTTCCCTTTAAAATACTTTTATTAGATTATTTTTCGACTACAAAAAATCGCGCGATTCTATGGAAAGCTGCACTGAATGTTTAAAGTAATTTGTAGCATTTATGTGTCCACTTAAATTCAATTTTCTTGACAAAAAACTGATACGGTAACTAACAAGCAGAACATAACAGAACATTTGTGCGGCGTATTCACCAGGGAAATTAGAGCTCTAAGCTGGACAGAAAAGACTTAAATATTGATACATTTTTAGTTGAAATAATTTTACATTTTGAGCAATTTATATGTTCATTAGATATGTGATAGAGTTTCTTAGTAACTGGTTTCGGTTGCATTAGGCCCAATAATTTTGTGAGATTTGGAGAGAACTATATGAAGCAAAAAATGAAGGGGGTGGGGGTTACGTGTAGGATGATGGCAAGTCCTCATCCCTCGTCGAACTCAAATTGGGGGCAAAAAGAAAAAAATCCAAAAACATACTCCTTAACTTCCACCAAGTCCCTCCCAGAGGGGTAAAATGTGGGACCGATTCCCCTTAATTTTTCCTCCCAGACATTTTTTTCCACCATACCTATCCCCTATTTCCATTCGTTAAGAAAGATCCTATCCAAAGTTTAAAATTTTATGAAATTGTAAAAAATTGTCCCCACAGCTCCTAAGATGCCCCTAGATCGGTCAAATGTATGACCGACTGGCATTAGTTTTCCATGCCAACATTATTTAGAACAAACATGCCCTCTCTCCCCCCGTCATTAAAGGGGCTCCCATACAAAATTTACATTACAGGCTAGAAATATAGTTTAGTTTATTTTTATTTGTTCTTCCCAAACAACAAGATTTACATCTTTTATATTATAGTATGGGAATTTTTAAAGAAAAACAAGTTACGGTATACAAAAATATTTAAATAAATTGTATAATTATATAAAGTAAATAAAATAAAGAACTAAATAAATGAATGAGTTTGACATAATTTAACATAAAAGAATCAAATGGTAAAAATTTTGATTAAGAAAAAAAAAAAGAGAAAAATGGTTGAAATAACGTAGGTATATTAAAAACAATAAGTGACAAACAATTTAAATTTGCATTGAAAAACTAGCAGTTATTTTGTTTTTGAACTGTATTGCGTTGTTGATTTTCTGTGTTTGATTTGGTAGTAAGTTCCAGAGATAAACGGCATTAAAATAGAACTGCCATTCAGAAATTTTACTACGATATCTTATCGGTACAAGCTTTCTCCCTCTATTGGATCTTGCAAAGGTTAAGCGGTTGAAAAGGTATGATGGTTGCTTCTGATATATAATTTTGTGTAATAGGACTAGCACCTTTAATTTTAAAATATTATCAAACGACATACCATATAGTCTTGTTGAAAACGAGGAAATACGATCAAGTCTGTTTAATCCATAAACATACCTTATAATACTATTGAAGGCCACATTTAGTTTTCTCTTACTAGTTGAGTCACATAAAGCAAAAATTTCACACCCGTATAATAAAACCGGCATTAGGTAAGATTTTGCAAGTATTATTCTTATATTTAATGGAGTGCAAGGTTGAGTCGCCCAAAGCGTCCGAAGCATACCATACGTTCTCCCTACCACAACGTTTACATGATTGTTCCAACTAAGTGTGTCATTAAAAACAATACCCAGACTTTTTGATGAGGACACAATTTCAATTCTCTGATTGTTGAGAACAATATCAAAATCTAGATTATGACGTAGAGTTTTCTTGTGCATGATGAGACATTTGGACTTGAGGGGATTCAGACAAAGTCCATTAGCGGTTTCCCAGTTATAAATATTATTTAAATCATCATTAAGTTTTGCTACGTTTTCTCTGGAAGATATTAGTGGACTGCAAAGATATAGTTGGACGTCATCGGCGTACATGTGTACTTTACAATACTTTACATGATCTGGCAAGTCATTGGCGTACATTGAAAATAAAAGAGGGCCTAGAATTGAGCCTTGCGGAACACCTTTAGGTACATGTAGTGGTCTCGAAAATTGGTTATTAAGGAAGACTGACTGAACACGGTTTGCCAGGTAGGATTCAATAAGTTTCTTTGAACACACGGAGAAATTAAAAAGCCGGCTAAGTTTTGTTGAAAGTATTGAGTGATCAACTATGTCGAAGGCTTTAGAATGATCAAGAAGGACTAAAAAGCAAATATTTCCACCATCAATGGCATGACGAATATCATCTGCAACATCTATTAAAGTAGTTGTACAACTATGTTTTTGCCTAAAGCCTGATTGCTTTTGCGATAATAGCCCAAATCGTTTTAGGTATTCGTTTATCTGTTTATGCATTATCTTCTCAAGAGCCTTAGAAAAGAATGGTAGTATTGATATAGGCCTAAACTCAGAGTTTGTCTTAGGTACAGGAATAACCTTTGCATGCTTCCATTGTGTTGGAAACACGCTGGTAGTAAGGATCGTATTATACATGTAAGTTATGTATGGTAAGAGGATAGGAAAGATAATTTTGATAAATTTAGGGTGCATGTTATCATATCCAATTGCATTTGATTTTATGGCTAAAAGACAGGTAAGGGCCTCATCATTGCTAACACATTGAAAATCAAATGGACTATCATTGTCAGAAATCACTAGGTTATTGATTGTATTGTGTGCAGGAGGTTGACATTGAACAGTGGGTAAATTAGTAAAAGCTGAATTAAGTTCATCAGGAGTGAGTTCGCAAGTTTTCCTATTACTAGTTCGGCCAATTCCAATTTCCCGAATAGTTTTCCATTTCCGTTTGGTGTTAATTGCATTTTCAAAACGGTGGCCATAATATTCAGACTTTGATCTACGATTTTCACGAGTAACTTCTCTTCTAAGATTTCGATATTCTTCTTTAAGTTGAGGTAACTTAAATTTTTTCCAACGTGAAAACGCATTATCTCTTTGAGATGAAAAGGTCCCATGACTGCCTACGGGTCTCTCCTACGCGGGTAAAATGTATGGACTGACCTCCATTAGTGTTTTGTCCCCAATATTTTCTTAAAATTACCTGCCCCTTACCTCCACCCCTTAAGAGGGCTCCCATAGAATTATGATGATTTTTATGCATTCCTTAAGGGGCTCCCCTTACAATATGTACATTTTTTATGAAATAGGTATGTCTGATTCGCTTTCTAATATATTGCTGAAATTTTTATTTTCCGTTGCGCCAAATATCTCGAAATATTCCTAGGCGGGAAGTTGAATTTCGGACATACTTATTACTATTGGGTTATACTCTAACAAAGTTGACATTGAAATATGATTCGATATTAGTACAAAAATCGCTGCTTAGATTAATACAACAGCGATTGGACCAATAAGCTCTGTAGGGTGAGATGCCTTAGAGAAAGCTACCAATCGAATTGTTCTTATATATATTATTAGCGAATTATTCGAATGTTATACAGTTTCTACAATTTAAAAAAGTAGTTTATATTTTTATTTAAATCTGGTCACCTTATATACAGTTGTTTTAACAATTTAATTGGCGATTAGCCTTTCTTTAAACATTTGCAGTTAATTTAAACATATTTATAGTTATTTCTGCCCCCTTTATAGAAAAGCTGCAAACAAACTTGTTTCACAAAAGAAATAATTTTATCTGTTTTATGTTTTATACATGTCTTATCTGTGATTGCCATCGGCCTTTATAAACCCTACATCACATTGATAAAAGTTTAGCTAATAACTAAGAAGTTATTTATAATAAGGAAGCTGAATCAAAATATTGTATGATGTTAATACTATTATTATGATTTTTTCGCAGTTATGAAAAAGTTCGCTGAAAGGCTAAAGAAGAAACATTAAAGAAATTATTCACTTTTATTTTTAAATAACATATTACATTTTGTAGTTAATTATGCCAAGTTACAAAACTTGAACTATAACTAAAGCATAATTTTTGTCCATAACTTCAATCATATTATTCAAGAAAACTTTTTTACGCTTACGCTTTCCGTTAAGTTTAACATTTTTTATATGGCATCGATTTTATCGAGCCATGATTGCGAAAATAGCTTAAGTTGCATGATATTCGAATTTTGTTTTTTAATGAAAATGGCTAATTTACGACTATTTGCATCATCTGTTAACATTTCTTAGGTGTACGAAGGTACCGTTACGAATAAGTATTAGGGTAAATGCATATTCCAAGTGTGTTCACACGTTATAGATAATTAAAAAAAAATTTTCTCTTGTAAAACTTTGTTTTTGCTAGTTAAGTTATTTTTGCCGTCATGGCTAATTATAATGATTTAAAATTGTCTAATAAATTTGACGTATATTTTTTGGAACCTGATCCCCACCAGTCATACCATTTTTCCACATAGTGGTTAAATTTTAGTTATTAACGAACATGTACTTTTTAGGAAAAGGTACTTTTTTAACAAAAGGTACTTTTTAAAGAAAATATAATTTTTAAAGAAAAGGTACCTTTTTGAGAAAAGTTACTTTTTAAAGAAAAGGCACCTTTTTGAGAAAAGTTACTTTTTAAAGAGCATGTTCCTTACTAAAATGTACTTTTTTAGTTTTTATATAGGCAAAGGTTGTTTTTAAGCAAATCTTTTTTAAAATGATTTTTAAGCAAATGTATTTTTTTAAGAAAATTTATTTTATTATAAAGTTACTTTTTAGGAAAATGTAAATTTTGTCAAAAGATATTTTTTAGGAAAATGTGATTTATGAAAATGCACTTTTTAAACAAGACGTTTTTTTTTTCCAGAAAATATACTATTTTAAATAAAGGTACTTTTTTAACAAAAGGTATTTTTTGAAGGAAAATTACGTTTTTTGGGATAAGTGCTTGTTTAGGAAAATGCCGGTTTTAATGAAAATTTGTTTTAAGAAAATTATCTTTTTAAAAGGTTGCAGATTTAAGAAAAAGTACTTTTTAAGAAAAGGTGTTTTTTAAGAAGTTATTATATCAAGAAGAGGTACTTTTTCAAGAAAACTGGGGCGAAATCACTGCATTCGATATCGATTAAAATCAATCGAAATTCCATATTTGGTTTATTATTTGAAGAAAACCGACAAACGGTTTTCTTTTCTTCTTAACCAGAGCCCATAATTCTTCAACTGTCACAATGAAAAATTATTCTTAACATTTTATTTTGGGAAACAAAAAAATGATTTCGATAACGAATGCGGTGATTTTGCCTCTTATTTATTAAATAAATGGTACTTTTTAAAAGAAAGGTTTTTTAACAGAAGGTACTTTTATACGAAAAGGTGTTTTTTTTAAGAAAAGTTGCTTTTTAACAAAAGCAAAATTTTCTTAATAAAAGGCACTTTTTTGGAAGAGGTACTATTTTTAAGAAAAAGTCTTTTTAGAAAAAGGATTTTTTAAGAAAACGTTTTTTAAGAAAAGGAAAGGTATTTTTTTAAGAAAGTGTACTTTTTTAAATAAACACTTCTTTTTCAAGAAAAGGGTTTTTTAACAAAAGCTTCTTTTATATGAAGAGGGTTTTTTGAAAAGAAAAGTTACTTTTTAACAAAAGGTTTTTTTTTAAGAAAAATTACGTTTTTAAGAAAAGGTACTTTTTTAAGAAAAGGTACTGTTATAAGAAAAGGTACTTTTATAAGAAAAGGTACTTTTATAAGAAAAGGTGCTTTAATAAGAA